>JAULBG010000011.1:600000-1064945 GCA_030864175.1 Neonectria faginata | reverse complement strand
CGCCGGTCTACCGGAGGTCATCTGATGCACCTTTGGGTTGATGGACATGTATAAAGCGTCACCCGTACCTTTTAGTACTCAAATTCAAGACCAGTACTGTCTTGCCTACTATCATGAAGAGAAACGCCCTAGTTTACCAATGCATCTTGAGCTACCCGTTGATAACCTCGATTACGAACCAACTCGTGGCGTCTGATACAGCCTCATTTTTGCATGCATTTATGGTTCAGCGTACGAAAATTCTTAGAAATAGATGTATGAACACAGAAAGTGATTTCCACACTAATAGAGAGTGCAAGACAGACCAAGTTAATATCCTGTTCGCTGGCGTGGACGTCAAGAGACGCAACTTGTGGAAAAGGGACTGTCCAATACTAGTCTGACAGACACGAACGTAAGACACGTCTCTTACCACTGCCAAGTCACACGAAACCCCATATCTAAGAGCAGCGGGTTATATCGCTATTCTACGACGATGAAGCCTCCACCGCGGCCGGTTTCTTCAGATAGTGTTCTTCGAGACCAACCATCTCCTCGTTCAGCGACTTGTCATCCAGGTTTACCGTAGCTTTCTCGAAATCGATCAGCACAGCCTCGTGGCCAGAGCCGGTGATGAAGTTGTGACGATTAGCATCTCCATGCAAAAACCCCAAGACCATGTAGACGCTGGAGGGCTCTCTGACAGATCTCCAAATCGGCTATGCCTACTCGCCGGCCTTCCTCGTGGATATGCTTTAAAAGCCGTGGGACGATTATTGAAGATCGGAGAAGTTGGCAGATGCGGTCTCGGACTCGATGTACTGGATTTTCCATGAGGATCGAGCAATCTTGGCGATTATTGTACTTTGTCCATGATTTTCTGACTCTCTGCGGTCTATTTAACTTTCAGACTTTCTTATACACTCTTGGGCGAGCAAAGTCAGCTGCTGAGTTCTCTCGAGGCCTAGAGAGTCGGTCGTTTTCTGATATTAAACTATCCCCATGCTAACATGTGTTGTCTTTAACGCCTTCTTATGCTCACTCTGGAACTAAGGCACTCCAAACCATTATGTGTACCTGGCATGTAATTAAGTACACATGTGGTTGCGTAAAACAGATGGAATTTGTCCCACTGCTGCCAGGAAGTACTTTTCGGATCTATTCTAGAATAACAAGAGCCACTGAAGATTCCTTGTCTGTACTCTTCATACTAGTATTAAACGCTTATCATATGTCATCGCATCGGTCCACTAAACTGACGCACTATGTTCATTAGTCCTGTTGTTGTATTATCTTGGTAGGCCATCACTAACCAATGAACTAAAATACCCACAGCGGCGAGTGAACTCGGGCTCCTACACAAGCCTCATCCCGCCTTTGCTTTATTCCCATAAATTCTATGCTTCGAGACAGGATGAAAAATGAGATGGATAACTAGATCTCGAAAACACACGATCTCGATTATCGCTACGAACAAGCAGATTCTCCAATCCGACTTGACATCTCTTGCAACTCATACCACTCTCAACCTCACCGCGGTCTGGATCGTACCATGGGAAAGCTGTCGACGCCATGAAACGTTGGCTTGCCTGCTCACTCCGTCCCAGAACCCTTCGCACTTTTCGCAGATCAGAGGACTGTACAGATCCCCGATGGTGAAAGTTTGCGCCAAGTCAGTACGCAGACCTTGTACCCCATGCTTCGATTGTGCATAGAACCTCGGCTTTTCGAGCACCTACACGATTGATCCCCCGCATTCATACTGTCCTAGATGATGAGAAATAGGTGTTCTTCAATCTAGTCCGCTTATCAAGCTGGCCTGCATCGCAGCCAATAGAACAGGAGCTCATTGGTATGGCGAACCGTGTTGTTACTATTCTATATGGATCGAGCTGATTATAGAGCAAAAATCAGGGTGGCCGCGGCCAGACGGCAGCTAAAGGCAGCCTTTGCATCTTTGCGAGCCCCTCGTCTTCGAACCACCATCGCGAGTCTCTTGGCACTCTTTCTCCCGCTCCATCTACATCACTTCCACTCCTCGCTGGCAAAATATCACTGTCAGAAGCTTTAGACGAAGAAGATGACGTCCTCGAAAAGCTGTCGTAAAAGAAGGCCATAATCCGGTTTCCCTTACCATACAAGATTGGCGAATCAACACATCCGGGCAACGCCGAGGAAAAGCTCCGCTGCGAGGTTGCTACTTACGCATGGATGCAATCTCACTGCCCGTCAGTTCCAATACCCCGTCTCTGGGGGAACCCAGGCCGAGAATGTGCCATTGCAGTCTGCTGACGGAAATGTATGCACATAGTTTACAGCCCTCAATCGAACACCTCTCCTTTCACGACTCGGCTGGTATGTGCGACGGCCAGTACTGTGGATACTAGGGAGGCCCGCACCCTCCGACTACGTGATCCATCCGCACCATCAGAAGTTCACGTCTGGATATTTATTGGTGGATTATGTGGAATATGGGCGCATATTTTCTGAGACTTGGGACACCCTGCATGAGGATCGCAACCGACGAATGACGCTCTTCCGAAACGTAGTCCTAATGATGCTTTCACTGGCCCAAGTCCAGTTCCCTCGGATTGGTTCCCTGACAATGGATGATCACGACGTGGTTACCCTCACCGCTAGCACTTCAGCTCCACCAGCTTGAAAACCAGGGAATTCAGACGAGTATTCCCCGAGGTCTAACCTACAACACACCCGACACATACGTACTGGATCTTTTAGCATGTCATAGCAATCGAATTCGCCATCAACCCAGCACGATCCTCGACCATTCCGACGGACAGTCGCAGGTCTCTAGAGGTATAAGCGTCCAATATCTAAGTCGGCTACTCTTTCGGCTTGCCGTTTTCCTCGCACGACCCATGGAAGCTCAGATAGCGAAGCAGGCCAAGTTTATAGTCGACTTGAAATAGTCTGCTTCACGAAAGGCGGATAGCCTCTGCCCCTCCAGATATCACCGAGAGCACCACGACTGGAGCCGGAGAGTCGGAGGTCCGTCTCCACTTACTATCGGTCCCTAGTTCTCATATGGATAGATAGTCAATCACACGAACCACTGTCATTGAATCGGACACTTATTGCAGCATCTCTCAGATTTGGGATCGTTCATCTTGTTGACAGATCGAGGAGGTTGTGGTGACTCAGTTAAAAGTATCGAGTCTTCCGAGCTGGCGTGGGTTATAGCTCTAGTCCATTTTCTGATTAGACCATCAACCCTGGTGATCCAAGTAGATGAGCAGGCGCAACATCGTGCAATTGCATCAACCCAATTTGTCCCATTACCATCTTCGCAGCCCAGGTGGACACTGGACTCGCACTGACAAAGTCTAACAGCATTTCTCAGGCGGTTGGCCTAAGGCAACGGTTCAGCCTATAGGTCACGAGCCCGGCCTTGCTAACCACATTCAGGGCCCTCTTCACAGCACCATGCCAGGCGATATCGCTTCATCGCCTCAGCGCGTACCGGCCACAGTCGAACTCGTCTTTCATCTCTGCCCCAGCACCTCCTCCTGAGAATCATCCAAAATGACCTCATCAGCCACGATGATGTCCTGGCTCTGCACTTGACCTGTGTCGCCCTCAACCACGCCGCCTCGGCCGTTATTTTCCAACGCATTCGCATCTCCCCGCTCCGTCAAGACCGCGACAAATTCCTGGCCATCTGTCGCAGTCCTCGTCTTGCCGAACACGTCTGCGAGGTTGAGTGGCAGGAACTCTCTTAGTTCCCCGGCTACTTTCGTTACCTTTCTACCAACGACTATATTCATCGCGTTCCTCAGACAGACCCCGAACGTGCGGATCCCGGTCTATACGATCGGTATGACGTGGACGATAGGGAAGACGCTATACAGCTCTGTGACATTCTCGACAGAACGGCCGAGATTTGTTCTGGCTGCGCGTCGCTCCTTTTGACCAAGACGATACCGACCATGTGGCTCAACACCTGGAGGTAGTCACGCAATTCCAAGACGAATTCCGCTCAGCACTCGCTCGGTTGCCGCACCTTCACACCCTCATTTCACGACCAATGTCCCCTGACCGCAACCTCCACTGGGGCGAATACCCAATCAACGTAAAGCTCCTCCAGATTCACCACTCCTTTCGCCCAACCAAGAACTATCAGGGGCCAAATCAGAGCAACTGGGGACTATTTCATTTCACTTTCTCCTTCCTGCCATCGAGGGCCCGGCGCTGTCCGTCACACGACTTCTCTGGGAGGACGAGTTTCCTGGGGCCAGCTACTCGCGCCAACCTTCCCCGGCCGCGTTTCAACGCCTTGAAACCCTAAGTGTTTCCTTGGTTCATACATATGGCCTCGAATATGACCATGTTGCCGGGAATCTTAACGCAGCGACCGACGTCCGACATCTCGGTTTGGGATTACAAGGCATGGAAGACGAACGGGGCAGCTACCTGCTTCAGCGCACGCTTCTCCGGTTCTCCATGGAAGAAAAGTGTAGTGCCTGGTCACGGCTTCTTTCACTGAGCCTCGACTCGATGCCACTCGCAGATAGATTGCTCCTCAGCGTGGTGGAGAGCAACGCCGAGAGCTTGCGTCATTTGTACCTGCGAAACTGTTCCTTGTGTGTTTACAGTCTCAAGAAACTGGCCGAGATACCAAATGTCCTTCTGCATTCGTTGCGTGTCGACCAGGACAAGGAATCTAGGGAGTTTACAGTGGATGAGAACGCCCTGCTGCGTTTTGTCAACAAGTTATCCCCTCAGCGCGACGATAACGATCCATTTCAAGCAAGGTCTGCCGAGAGCCGAATTGTTGCCACAGTTTCCTCCGAGGACAATGCCGAAGAAAGCCAGGACGGCAAAGAGAGCATATGCAGTGATTCTGGCTCGGACGATAGCGCAGATCGCTGCATTCGTACCGCCCCCAAATGGGTCTGGGGCCGGTACTGTCACAAGAGCATCTATGGTGAGGTCTACTGCAACCAAGTTCTAGAGGAGCACCCGGGCGGCCGCCGCACACGGATCTGGAGATTCACCAGCCGCGATGGTATAGTGGGCTACGGTGCTGACCCCTTATGGTGGTTCGAGGAGTAGGATCCTGAGGAGGGGGACGTGGAGGAGCCGACACCATACTGCGAGGACCTCCATGCGTTCTACGAATCGCGCGGCATGGCTGTGCGGGATAACGGAGGGCTGTGGGATTATCTGGGAGAGCAGTCCTCGGCTTGGGAGCTTGTGCGGAGCTTAGAGCCCTCAGAGGGTGCGGTCAAGTACGATGACCAGGAGGGGGGGGATCTTGCTTGTGATGATTTCCGAAAGAAGGAAAAAAACTCCTTTGGAGGTTTCTAGTCGCGGGAGCACCGACTCGAGCACAGGGTCGCCGAGGGATGGGATGATCCGTGCCTGGATGATCTTGGCGAGGGAGGGAAGTCACTTCTCGGCCTTGGCTTGGGGATGAGACTGCTCAAGTGCGTCGCGCAGGCAGGTCTGTACACGCTGGTCGTTGCTGAGATGGCTTATCCCCCAACGCGAGGCGGAAGACGTGGTCTCGTGGCAGCCGATGAGGTATGTCATGAGCTAGATAACCGTCATCTTAGTATCAGGTCAGACATATTTAGGTGGGCTTTGTGAGGAGACTATCAAGTCAGCAACCCAGAGGTTAAAGGCTTAGCGGCGGACTTTTCCGTTTCTATGACGGAAGATTTGCATCACCGTCTCCTCTGGAGACAAGGATGGAATCAAAGCTGCCACGTCCTTCTGTACATTTCATAGACCTTCAACAATGACTACAAATCAGCAGCAAACAAGGACCTGTTCCAACTCAATGGCAGCATGTCCTCACAACCCCCGGTCCAATTCTTTCGAACATAATTGCTACACCGGGAGTCAGCCTCGACCCTCCTTGGGTGACCGGGATCCCTAATTTTGGATCCTTCGATGAGGTCCTGGAACTTTGCCGTGATGAATCCTTCCGTGTCCGGCAGTAGTGTCATTGTTGTTTTCTTTCTTGTTCAGTGGATCGTGGACGGAAGGAAGAATTATGAAGGGTCCACGAATCGCGGACTCCGGACCCCTGAGCTAAGATCCAACTAAGGGTCATTCATAAGCCTTCACCTTGAGATGCGAGAAAAGGCTGCGCTTTGGTGTACCCACGCAACGGGCATATGCAGAATCATAAGAGCACTTTACTTGTCTACATTTACTGGATCTTGTGATGTCTTGAAGCGTTCTAGCGTGTTTTACTGAGCTCGGTCTGGTTGGTCCCGTACTTTGGTGATTGTTTACGTTAAAAGCTTTCCTCTGCCGAATTGAGATATCGGCCCATTCCATTGCCTCTTAAATTCAATGCATGACATCCAAGTTCCCGATAACCTTCCACTCTTTACAAAATAATTTTAATTCTTAAAGAATTCAAAAACGATAGTGTGTGAGTGTTGACGTCAGAATAGGAAAACTCTACAATCCTCTAAATGGCTGTAGGGTATGCAGCCGCGCTCGCAGGTCAACAAGGTGCTTAGACAAAGTCAAGTCAGTTTACTCTAGGCATGGGTGTACACAGTCAATCGACTCATGCTGATCTCGTATTCTTCGGACATGTATGATGAATGCAGACTTGTCTGCCCACCTTCTACTTCGTATTCAAGACTGGGTCCTTGTCCGCACTGGGCAAAATAAAGAAGGTAACCAGAAGTACTCGGGTACCGTACTCCAGTGAAGCCGTATTTAATTGGGGGATCCTTTTGGGCCGTCCGCCTGAATCATTAGTGAACCTCTCGGGCTGGGAACCTCGGCACATCTGAGGAGGCGGTAGCTTAATCGACTTAGCGTTTCCGTTCCCGAGTCTCGATTCAACTAGCCCCTTTCCAATCTTCGGAGGTTCCCAGACGACCGATTGTTCCCAGCTGTCTAAACCGGTTAACTCATCCGAACGTGAAAATAACCTTACTCTGAATAAGCTTAGTTCCGCTGGCGTGTCTGGTGGTGGCGGGCTTGTGGATCTTGACGACAAGGGTCTCGGCTACAGCCGACCAATCACTTCAACTCTGCCTGTCGTCTCAGTGGAGGAAATTCTTGGCCCGAAGTTCTCCTGAAACGCTGAGGCTGACCCGATATCCGTTATTTTAACAACATCCTTAATACGATCCTGCTTCACTCTTAGTCAAGCGCTGAAATTGCGGCCCAGTAAAAGTTGACCGAGCAGTCTGGACGGAAACCGCCACAATGGTCCACGGTCATGCGATGGCGACGGCCCGGAGGGATTATAAAAGGACCTTTGAATCCCTCATGGTAAAGGCCTTTTCTCGGTACCTCCATTCAGCTTTCTCATTCGTTGTATACATTATTCTCTGCATCTAGTACTTACCGTTGACCGGGAACTTCTTTTTTTGAACTTTTATCAAATCAGTCTACATCTCTCAAAATGCACGCTCCCAGCTTCGTCGCTCTCCTCGCCGCCGTCCCCTCGGCCATGGCCTGCCTTGGATACACCGGCGGTGTTCCCAAGGCCACTGGCTCCAAGTCTCTGAGCGCCCCCAAGACTCTCAAGAAGAACGAGGTCTTCGATGCCGGGTGGGTTCGATACGACCGTGGTGTCAAGTGCACCGGCCAGAGCGAGGGTGGTAAGTACCCATTCAACTCCTGTCGTAACAAATCGATGGTGCATTCACTAACTATCTACCAAGGTGATGCGGATGCTGTCTTCATCCTTGAGGATGGTGCTACCCTCCGCAACGTCGTCATCGGTGCCAACCAGAAGGAGGGTGTCCACTGCCTTGGCGCTTGCAACCTCGAGTTCGTCTGGTTCGAGGACGTCTGCGAGGACGCCATCACCATCAAGGGTAGCGGCACTGCCAACATCATTGGCGGTGGTGCTTATCATGGCTCCGATAAGATCATCCAGCACAACGGCTGCGGTCACGTCAACATCGTCAACTTTTGTACGTGTAACATATTTCTGTACCATACTGTCAAAAGCTAATCCCAATAACCACAGATGCCAACGACTATGGCAAGGTCTACCGGTCTTGCGGCAACTGCAAGGGTAACTCCAAGTGCAAGCGATCCGTCCACATGGAGGGTGTCACCGCTGTCAACGGCGGAGAGTTGATTGGTATCAACACCAACCTCGGAGACAAGGTATGTGGCTCTGCTAAGCCTTTCAAACCAATTGATATTAACGTTGTTACCCTAGGCTACCTACTCCAACAACTGCTACCCCAAGACTCAGTGCCAGGGTTACAATGGCTGTGACAAGTCCAACGGCGAGTGCGAGCCTACCAAGGCTGGCAAGTGCTAAGCGCTTGCGCTCGTAGCTTGGAATCTGCTCTGATTCAACGAGTTCGTTTTTACCATTCTTCAGCACCTCACTGTACGCCCTTAAGGCGTCTTAATATGGGGTGATAGATCGCTGTACATATCCTCTTACTGTTCCACCCGGCTGTGAATAGATAAGAACCTACCAAATTGCATTTCCCTACCATTGTTGTGACTGTAAGCTCCTTAAATGATAAAATCTCCGTCGCAGGATAAAGTATCTTTTCTGGACGAAACTCATCTAAGGCATCCTTCTGTATGGAAGTATGGGAGACTTTGACGATTGTACGTCCTATGACTGAATTTGGGTCATCTATACCTTTGGTGAGCCAAGCAACAAGATGCTTGGCTGACCGAGACTGTCGTGTTACACGAAGGTATAAAGTGCGCAATGGTCGAATGCCCAATCGAACCCTTAAGAGTGCCCATGACATTTCCGATAATCATACGCTCCATTGCTTGCATTATATTGCTGCCCATGAGTATCGATCGCAGATACATGACTTACCCCCTAGAGATGTTACTCAAGTGGAGATTGGCACTAGTTGGTGGTGTCGCATTCTAGTCAACGCATCAACTTTGTATCTCAAGGAAAAGGATCCGCGTGGCTGGGTCCACGATAAGACTATCGGTAACCACGTAAGTGTTTAATTACTAATGAAGGATTTACCCCCTTGCGGTGTTGGACATCGAACCGATTGTGTTCGAGATAAGCGGATCGTGGTTGTTATGATACAAAGGCCAGGTCATTCAGGAAAACCCGCCTCAAAGATTGAGCAAGACAAAGATTTATGTAAATTAGATCAATGAGAAGCTTAGTGTGGATTGGATCGCCCACGTATTCCCTGTGTTCCGCGCATCTGCCTGAAATACGACTTTACTTGCACTCGACCTCTGATAGAATCTGCTAGTCTTCCTTTGCACGTCTTGCATTGGAGGAAGCTCGCCCACATCTCAATTGGTAACACTACTCAATATAGAACATTGTCGTCACTTCCTTAAATGGGAACAAAAAATATTGAAGAGGTACGACATAATGCCACTAAACACACCTTCTATGCGCGTTACTCCATCCGCAGGTGTCGACAAGCCTCTTCAAAGTTCCGATGATTGCTAGCGCCGCAAATGAGTACTGTTGATCCAGAAGGTGACAAAGCAGAGCAGGGCATCTGTCCAGGTGCTAGCCTAAACATGAAACTTACAGACGATTTTCTGATTGTGTTGATATCTAGTGACGATTGTGTAGTTGAGCAGAGTATTGGCGAAAGGAAAATGGTCATAACATGATTACTGATAATCCCGACAATGGCAAAGCAGATCGGGACATATATGTAAAGACCAGCCTCTATATCGCTCATTATGGAATGTTTTCTAATCTATCGTGGTTTTTAGGAACGATTCTACAATTCAGTAGAGAATGGCCTTCCAGAGCTCCAAACCCGGGATGTCTGGCATTCGAGGGACGGAACTGTGACCATTGGCAACAACAAAATGGTCATACTCCTCTACGTACCAGGTTTCCAAGTCGTCTGAGCCCTGACGTCGCAGAAGTAGCTTGAGCCCTCCAGTTGGGAGCTTGATAACGTCCTCAACTGTAGTATTGAACTCAATTAGATGTTAGAAGGCACTCGCAGCACGTTGTACTGATCTTGCAATTTCCTCTCCAGTCAGATAGGGATGCATGCCGTGATCCGGGGCCGGTAGAGGGATCGAAGGCTGTCCAGGCATGACATTGTAGGGGATATTAACCTCTAGAGACTCGTATATCGGCGATGAGATGAATCGCTGCTGTTTAGCGGAGGATCGACTAGGCTAGTGTCTGTTCCAGGAAAAGAGGGAACGGAGGCCGGCTTCTCATCATATATCCAGGCTCCGCCGGCATGCTCTGGCGAGAGTGCAGTTGATGTGGTGCTGCAGTCACTTCCCTACGTTGAGGGTGATGTTAATGTCTCTCAGAAGACGCCACATCCCCAATTCCCTACTATATTCGATAAGCCCAGGGTAAAGGTTGTCACCACTATTGAGCGTTTTGGTGAAACCATAATCCATCTCAAAGATGGAATCGTTCTCCAAGGTATCGATCGTGTGGTTTTTGCAACCGGCTACTTCTACTCGCATCCATTTCTCACAAATATCCGACCTTCGCCCAAGTTTGAGGGCTACCGTGTAGAAGGCCTTTATCAGCACATCTTGGACATTTATGACCCGGGTGAGATCGCATTCGTGGGCGTCGTCAATTTGTCTCTTACTTGGCTTACATGGGAAAAGTCGGCCTTCTTAATCGCTCTTCTGTGGTCTGGGAGACTCAGATTTCCTCCCAAACACATATAGGCTTGCTGATAAGGGCGATCGATTATTTCACATACTAGAACATCCACATGATCGGGTCTTGTTCTTTGACGAGCTCAATCACTTAGCGACCAAGTACTTGCAGGATGAGAACGCGGATGATGAGTTACTCCGGGGATTCCCTTTTGTATGGGTGATGGATTTGCTAGTCGGGATTTGCTAGCGGCGTGAGGTTGGAAATTGAAGAAGTTAGGGATTCATAAATTCATTACAAACTAGACGACGTTCGACGCTGGTCATTCGGTCATATGCTGCACTAGGCCGGTTGTTTGGCACCCAAAGTATCACAGAACTGCTACCCGTGGGGAAGCACTTTTAGTAGCTGTATCCGCTTAGGCAGTATATGGCAGATACAGCCTCGAAGATATAGGTGGTAAACTATAGTGCAAAAGATAGAGAAAGAAATACAAGGTTACAAGGAGACAGGAATTTAGCTATCTATTTTACTTCCTACTCTCTCAAAGGCAAGTTCCTTCTACAATAACAAAGAACAGAGTTTTTAGAACTAAATGAGTCACGGTACCTATTCCAATGCGGACTTGGTCGGACCCTTCGTCTTGGTCTTCATGTGTCGAATCCCCATCCAACCTGATCGTTTGATCCGCCCGCGAATCGCATCAGGCTGCTCACACTACTGGCGGCATTGAAACGACCGCCCTGAAAAGCAGCTGCGGCAGCACTCATAGCGGCTCGGCCATCGATCTGAGGTTGGTTACTCAGACGCGACTCTCTCCTCTCTAGCACCTGATTCAGAAAGCTGTCACCCGCCAAGCCCTCGTACCGATCCAAGCACAACTGCTTAACTGCAGGTCCGTACCTGCTGATCCACTGTTCTTCGCTGACTGTGGTATACCTCTTCTGGCCGTCTGCATCGACCTGAGAGAAGGGCCACTCGGCACGAACGATGTGGTACCGCTTAGTAGTGAAGAATAGAATAGGCCATGAGAAGATCCATAAGAAGGTGAGATAGAAGAGCCAGCGAATCCAAGTTGTCAGTCGCCAGGTGTTGAGCCGACTGGAGGAGAAGATGTCGACTGCCCGGTCAGCCACGGGAAACTCAATGTCGAGGTGACCTTTGTAGTTGGTGCTCCTGATCAGCCCCACAAGGCGAGAACGGAATAACGTCTCATCCAAGCCAGTGACGGTACGACTCAATCGAAATCTGCGAGGACGCATTAGATACAAGAACACATGTGGCCATGTACACTTCGCTTACACTTTGGTCGCCGTTGCCCTGGCGCAGTAGCGATGGCACCACTCCTTGAGATCAGGCTTTGCGTGGCCGACCTCAATATCATCTTTGACTGCAGGTGCGCGTTTCTTAAGAACAGTGCCTCGATACGTCTTCTCTCCGCTCTCCGAGGTCGTGAGGTTCATCTCGTTTGGGCCATTGGGGTCAAAGTTGGGCCACAGATAATTCTGCAAGCTGACCATGATTCGAAAGTCGGTCACATCCTCGCGGCTACTTTTCCCGTCCTTGTCACGCTTGGTTTCCCTGTGCGTGCCCACGATGTGGATATACGGCGAAGGCGGGAGTAGCGCCATTAATTTGACCCAAGACTCGAGAAAGCCAGGATCGGCGTCAGAGCGCTTGTCCTGCAGAGGAATCACCTCGTTGGCGATGCGGGTGCGCTTCTCACCAATGCGCTTCGAGGTGGAGGAGATGTGTGTCTCAGGCGCGCTGATGCCAGTGTAAAACCTGTCATCGCCTTGCCAATTGCCGTTTCTGGGCTCAGTAGGGGCTGTTGGCCAGGTGGTGTCGCTGATGACAGTAGCATCATCATAGGCTGGTGGTGGCGGTTCTGCGATGTCAAGCACATCATCAGCGACGTCGTCAGTGAATGTGTCTCCTGGCGTCGTATGCATCGATAAGGCATCGGGATCATCGCGATAACCACGGCTGGGGGGAGGAGGACCGCCCATGATTGCTTTGAGGCTGTTGATCGAGGGCCGTGATGTGAGAAAGATGAGATCAATTAGGACAACAGTCCACAGCCTTACCTTGCCTTAGGCAACAGTTCTCTTCGCGCTTACCTGAATTCTGCACGCGTACGGCGGCGTAGTTTCATGGTCTGATGCTGACAAAGCTTGAGCCGGAATTGATCCGGCGAGCAAACAGGCTATATAGGCGAGTCTTAGCTTCGAGCAGTAGGTAAGAACTTAGCTCTAGAACCGGAAATGGATTTTGGTGTACTTGAGTTTTGTCTCTCTCCCCGAATCATCTTGGGCCAATATCTTATCTTGGTGAATGTGTGTCTCCGCCGTCGGGTGATCCATTCTCAGATCCAGACGAGCGAAATCTGCCTCCGAACAAAGCATCCAAGGACCCTCGCGTCGCTCGGTTACCGTCCCGCAAAACGATACGTGCCACTCGAGGTTCCCAGAGTCCTCCTTGGCAGCCTTCCGCACATCGTGTCTCGCTGCTGGTACCACGTGCGCACTAGCAAGCAAAGGCCGCTCGTGGTACATGAACCCAAACGTCGCTCCAGTCGTGCAAGCATGCAACATCGTGCCCCAGCAGCATGGTGTCACCCCCTGGAATAGCCCCGCATTTTTGGCGGATGTCAACTGGAAACTGGGGAAGATAGAGGAATGCCAGCCTTCATTAACTACCCAAGTCATCAATTGAGAGAGATAATCAAGGTAAAAATATTTGCGTCTTTTTGTGTGGTCTATTTCGGGTTATTTACCATTATAACAATAGAGTATTTAGTCTAGTTATTGGTAGCGCTGCGAAATAAGAATAAGAATGGGCGTGGTTGGAGGGCGAGGCGGACACGCTACTGTAGGTAATCAACCACCCAACCACACAGAGGCAGCCGATCTCTGGGCACTGTGAGAGGCCCTCCATATGTCAATTCCGTCTCTTGCAGCGGGGAGGGCAATAGGCATCTCTGACGGACAAGGATTATGCTCCTTTGTCAGCCCAACCTTGCCACCCTGGCAGCACCGGCGTACCCTCCCGCTCCTCCCCGTGGTTTGATCGCCCTGTCTAACAGTAGAAGACGAACTCAATTGCAATAGAGCTGTATCAGATCCTTCCACTAGAAGACGGAGCTTACTGGCAACGAGGATGGAGGATGTGCTAAGCGTTGGCTGAGACACCCAGCCGCTCACCGTTTGTTGCATTGGCAAATCAGGCCAACGATGACGAGGACACTTCATGTTGAATGACGTAGCAACACACCCTCAGCTGGCTTTCACCGGTCCAATTACCAAGTGTGTCGTCCGCCACGGTTTCATCGGCCTCACAGCGAAAGATTGCAGCATAGTGGGAACTTGCCAAGTTTGGGGATCAGGACACTAAGAGTCGGACGCGGCACGAGTGACGATTATAATATTCTTAAAAACACTGCATCACGTTACATTGCTATCTGAGAGTGAAGCAATACTTCTACATAGAATGAACCCCTTCTCAGAAGTCCAACGGCACCACAGGGTTAAAGACCATACACTTCAGAGTCAAAGACGTCTCCTCCCCAGGAGCCTGAATAGTCTGGTCCCCAAGAGTTGAGAACCGCAGACGATGGTAGAGTTGTGTGCCACTTGGACTTGCGTACAAGGTCAAAGATGCTCTGTCCCTGAGCGCCCTCCTCTGTCCCCAGTCGCAAAGACTCTTTGCGAAACCCCGACGGCGAAATTTGGGCAGTGTCCCCAAGATCTGTAACTTGATCTGGTCGATGCCGAACTGGCTGAAGTACTTCTTAGCTCCCTCCTTCATCGCGTCCTGGAAGGCCTTGACACGGTCGGGGTCGATATCCTCTCGGCCGCTGCATTCCTCGCCGTTGTCTTGGAGTGCTGGGTTGATACACATGATCAGGGTCACAGATCTGGACTTGTAGGAGGGGATGCACTGACGAGAATCGAGCTCGCAATTAGCCCCAAGGACGCGTTTCCGAAGGTAGGACATGTCCCAGACGGCAAATGAGACGATATTCCAGCCCGGGCCATAGGGAACCTCGATAACCTGGACACACCAGTCGGCGTACTCTGGGGAGATGAGGCGGCTCATGAGGTCTTTGCAGCACTCGAAATGCTGCTCGGGGTGTTCCTTGCGGTATGGAAATCGATACGGCCAGGCTGGATCGTCTTGCATGGCCTCGATGAAGACCATCGTAACCGCGTCGACGTCGTCGGCGTCGGCGAAGCGTGACCGATTCACGTTCATGGTGTTCAGACTCACGGTGGCAGTGAGGCGGGTGACCAGTGTTGTGTGTAGAGAAGAGAAGAGAAGCTGCCTTACCCCTCTTCCTTGAACGCGCAGCCTTACTTATATGCGACATGAATCAGGTGACTGATTGGCATCATTCCGCTCAAGGTGGTTGGTTGCCCTATTCTGGTGCACGAGCGGCTCGGTGTTGGCTTGACTTGCATGCAGGGGAGATCCTTAACCCGATGCAATCTCGATTAACCAGGCGCCTCGAGGGTACTTTTCTTTTCTTTCACCGGCATCAATTCAATACCTCGACAGGGACCGGGTCTACTGAGCGTTCGACTCAACAAGTCTAGGTTACCCTTGGTAACGCGCTTTTGAGTGCCTGGTAGCATCGGCGCCCGCTGTCGGCTGCTGCGTTTTAGGCGGTGCCATCGGCTCTTGGTATCCCGTCTGGTATAGCCACTCGGAGCGCCATCGGAGCGCCATGTCTCTCGTTGTATTAGCTGAGGCGGTCGCAGCCCGCCTCATTTGAATCCTCCTCCTTTACCGGACATCGCTCAATTTGGAGTCTCGAGTGTCATGTCGGCATCATGCTTCAAGTTATATTCAGGTCTATCGTTGATGAACTTTTTATATCCGAGCAACAATGTCTTCCATACAGCCGCTGTACTGGGTTGTTAGTTTGCCATTCACCAAAATATGTGGTTAAACTGGTTGCAGTTCTGCAAGTCAATGTCACTACTCTAGAAGCATCGCTGCTACGTTAACCTTGGCTTAGTCTGAATGGAACAGTTGTGCAACCGGATTGAGTGAGGCACCCAACCGTCATCGACATCGTTGCATGTCCACGTCCCGACCCACCCCTACAAGAAACCCGTAGGGGCCCAATACAGAAATGTTCATCCTGAAATTATGGAAGTGTTGTAAAAGAAAATCTAAAATAAGGTGTTGTACTAACTCAGTCGCTTTCCGAACACCCCTCAGAAAAACAGCGACTTTCTGGAGCCCCATCCCAGGATATTAGCCGGATGATTGAACAGCACATAGAGATTATACAGCAAAAGATGACATACGCTGGTGCCACTGTAAGAAATCTCTAAAAGAAATGTTACTCTATAGCCCGAAAGAAATAGCGGTGTATATTCTAAAGTTGCCTGATATTATTCAACACCAATGAGCGGCTAGGATACATGTGGGAATGACTAGGTTTACGCGCGAGAGTACTGAAAGATTCGCAAAGGAAGTTTGTCGATTGGGCCTGTCCTTGGAGATCGGCGATCAGCGCCAACTCCGAAGCGCGTGTCTCAATACCGTCATATACTGTTCATAATATTCTCCAATACCGCAACCCATGCATCACCGCGAGTTGCGCATGTCCGCCTGGCCATAGAAGATCCCTTTTCTCAATCCAGACAAGACGCCACCATCCCGTAGCACTGAGACTGCCTCGACGAGTGGCTGATTTTACTCGACTCGCACGAGGAACCAGGATAATTTCACCACTGATTAAGAACGTCATCTGTGCTATGAGGGATTAGAAGGAAGGCCACTTGTTCAAGGTGGTCGATGACTTGTGCTTCTGTGATGTAAACGCGCTACGGCTACAATAGGGCGAAACTCCGAGCCTTATGATGGTTCGCAAGATGATACGGGCCATATAATAAAGTGCAATGGGTAACAATTCGGAGTTTAGCTAGAATGCTGAAGTCCACTAGGCCGTTCTTGCTATGGCGTTGCAGGATTTAAAGGATCCGAGACGATTAAGTCGACTTCGTCTTTTGGTAAGAATTGGTGCTTATTTTTGAACATCAGATCGCTAACAGTTCGTGCCATTCGCACATTGGGTGGCTCAATTATCTACTCAATCTTATCATATAAGGCCACAAGTGGTAATTTATGGCTTTAACTCCTGAGGGAACAAAAGCGGTATATTATCGTGGTCTCCATCCACACTCAAAGGCGCTCCTGCTGAATGCGATGCTAATAATGGACAGATCTTATGGATAATGAAATGTTTTGGGGGTACTAATAATGTCATTGGGGTTTGTCAGATATTCAGTGTATTGCAATATCTTGCGAACTCAATGAATCATGCATTTAATGTCTGGGGAACTCATCCATCCAGCGACCTCTTTATATAATCATGAGACTTCCAAGCACACCAAAGAACAAAAAGACAGGAACAGTCTTGAGGCTACCATTGTCAAGGTACCCCTGGTCCACGAGTACGCCCTCGCACTTATAGACTTTGAACGATGACAATGTTGTTCTCGTGTGATGGAAGAGCTTTTCTTGGCGATAAAGATATTCATCAACCCTAAATACAGTCGCCCAGAGCGCAACAAAGGATCATAATGGGGTATTCGGTGTGGATTCACCTCAGCAACACAGTTGGCTCCTCTTGGGATAGAGTCAACAACGAGTTTCGTTCATTGGACTGGACGCCTGTGGCTCGGAGCTAATATCTGCATCATCAAGTGACGATGCGTCGATCTGCCTACATTTGCTGGCTTCAACCCCACGGGGACGCGGGGCTTGACGTTGCTGCTGAGTCGCTCACTGCCCAGTTCCTGCGTATTTCCCTAGACAGCAGCTTCACAGGCTGGTTCGAATCTTTGATCAATGGCCTGTTACGGATCGCCTGGGTAGGAAGAGCTCGATGCTGGCGGGCGTGGTCATCGTCACTATTGGCTCGGTGGATTATGGGATCGCCGATCTCGTACCTGGTCGGGGATGAAGGCGTTTAGAATTCCTCTGTTGCTAGTGTCTAATTACAGTTTGCTCTCTAGACCTGTGTTCGGGATGCGAAGTGTTGAGAAATCCTCCTTCGTTGTCCGCTCGATAGCGAGCTCAGCCAGAACTCGACCGATGGGAAGCGTAAATTTAAAGGCGTGTCCTCCACCCAAACCAACTACAATGTTCTTATACCTCTTCAACGGACTGATGGCGAACTGTCAATTTAGCGTTATGGCATATTGGCAAGTCACCGTGCGGAGCGGCTGGCCCTGCTGGCACAGGCAGTTGGACAGACTCAAAGCATTGGAATGCATACCAAGAGCTTTGCAGATGCGGCGCAAGTCTCCAACCCGGTTCTTGCAGAGAGCTAGAAGCAGACATAGTAGATGCTGTACTTGGTAGACGCGCACTTTTCCGTTATTCGCCGCGATTACGCCCCAACCCTCGAGGGCGCGCTCCGTCATGTCGGCTTGCCCTACGAAGACAAGGCGTGCAGTTCTATGGTAGACTTCCATCCTCCCAGTTGCTTCCCTAGAGATTGCTAAACCGCCACGTAGACCATACCCCTGGAAACCGTCTCGTGGCAGGAGTACAGCAACAGAGAGTACGCCCTTGAAGAAAAGCAGTTCTCCTCGTTTGCGTACTTAATCGACGCCACGAACATATTTGTTTCGTCGCTGCGCGCGTCGCTCAGGTTCGAGGACATAGCGAATGACGAGATCCTTTCCGACAACATCGAGGTCACCATCGCGGGCTGGTTCGTCATGCTCCCGCTGGACAAGCAAGGCCTAGCGACCAAGTCGACATCTGTCGACCATCTCATGTTCCAGTCTCACATGATGATTTACACGTAGGAGAAGCCTCCACCCCACCCGCCGTCTTGACCTGAACGGAATCTAAAATGAAGCACGTACAGCGCCATTGCATATATCCACAGGCCTCCCTCCTACTCGTCATATATGTGGGCTGCAACGTTGCTCCACGCACTGTCAGTTTATTCGATAGTCACGTTACGTAGTGGTGCATCCCAGAACGGGTTACACTGAGGGGTACGAAATGGCTTGTCGCCAATGCATCGCCAGTAACCCACGCGGCGGAATCGTCTCCCCTCCAGGGAGCTACTTCTCTCCCGCAGCGGCACGATGCCTCCCCAAGATCGGCCGTCAAACAAGCCACCCTGCCCGTGGTCACGATCTTCGACGGGTCGTCCTGGTGCGAGCAACGGTGCTGGTTCTGATGCTGCGTCTTCGAGGACGAGAGCTCCCCACCCGTCGCCGATGGCACCGACAGCCAGGCACAGCAGCTCGGCCTTGTCCCAATCCAATCTCGGCCGTTTCGGGTCGTCTGGATAGAAGTGGTAGTACATGGGATCTGCAAACGGCTTTATTAGCCGCACACGGCCCTTGACTTTGATCGTCCCTGAGGTGACATGACCAAACGGGTCCTGTGTGGCGTAATCGACCTGAAGGCTCAGAACCGTGAGCTTGATCCGCTCGGCAATAGACCCTCTCCATTCGGCCAACGGTTCCATCGCTCGGGGGCTGAGCATCATAGGTTCCCCATGCGGCTCCAGATCGTACATGACGTTAAACCGGGACGATGCCCACGTCCAAGAGGGTGCCGTGTATTTGGAGCTCGGATCAATCTTGTATCTCGCTGTTTGACCACCGACATACCAGGCCAAGCCCTCGGGAAGACGGTGCTTGAGCAGCCCGGCAACGTAGTCGGTTTTGCGCGCCTTCCAGTAGACACGGGCCAGGCCGGAGATGGCTGATAGCGTGTCGAAGGGGACGGTGATGCGGCGCCGGGTATACTTCTCCACCACAGCGTACCAGGTGTTGGCGTCCTGCACCGAGGCGCTCCCGGTGAACTGTGACTTCTTGAGGACGACTTGGGCAAGCGGATCCGTCTGCCAGCTGATTTGCGGCCAGCTCGTGTCTTCCTGGTCCGTGGTATCCAGCTCGTCCTCGTGCCGGGTGCACGCCCGGCACTCGAACATCATCCGCCATTCCGAGAAGTAGAGGGTCCGCCGCGACAGCAGCCGCTCTTGCAGCACCCACGCGCGGCCCTCCAGCGAACTATCTTCCACCTGCGCGTTGGATGTGTCCAGGAACACTTTTCTTTCCGTGTCCGACTTGACAACGTAATAGTCGGGACACCAACGGGAACGGACGGCGACACGCCTCGGTCTGGCGTCCCCTGGCTCGCTGTACTCCCACGCCAGCGGCAGCCTGCATATGGCCGTGCGGTCCTTGAGAAAGCTGCAGGAGCTGTCTTCGCCATACAGACAGCCCAGCGTGATCTCGGCATCGCTGTACACGCGGTCCATCCTGGCACACTCTGCCTCCCGATCCGTCTGGCTGTCCTGGATGATGCAAAGCGAGTCGATCCAGAGGAATCGGTAGCCCGGTTTTCTCGTGGCCAGGACCGCGTCCCGAAACATGGGAGGCAGCTGCGCCATGACGATCTTTTCTTCATGCTGTTTATGGTTGGCACTGGTCGTCGTGAAATGCTGGCCGCCTTGTCCCCAGCAGTGGCTCAAGGTGACGTAGCGCCCCGGGCTGCCGCCCGACCGCCACAAGCATGGCTCGGTCTTCCCATCCGGGGAGCCAACATCAATCACCCGGGTCGGCAGTGCGGGACGCTTCCGGAGCGTGCAGTCCGCATGCTTTCGGTAACAATACTGGATGCAGCGCCGCACCCAGTCGAAGTTCGGCGAAGGCGTCAGCTCTCGGCGAGAGGTGCCGGATTTGCCGGTAGGGGAGTAAGGGGCTTTGTTTTCTTGGCGAAAGATTAGTAACCTGTTCTTCTGGCTCCGGCTCTGACTCTCCCTGGTGTATAGGCTATGTCGTGATACTAGTCATTATACGGCAGTTGTGTGACACGTACCTGTCGGCAACCTTTGCAACTCGAGACAGACCGAAGTCCATTCTCTCTCCGCCTCAGTGTGTCCCGTTGAGGCCCCGAGCTTATTTGGCACTTCAAATGTAACGCTTTCCACAAGCTCAGGCCTCAGGCCATCTGTCTGGATCACACAGCAAGGTTTATCGCCGCGGCTTGCCTTCAAGAAGGGCACTTCTGCTTCCCAGCGGGGGCATTTATGCGTGCCTACATAGGCAGATAACACAGACTCCCGTAGCAGAGAGCAAAGATCGCAACCTTTCTCGGCAGCTTCCGCCAGAGTCAAGTAGCTGCTGTGATGTGTCGTGTACGAACGGCTCTCCCTGGGGATGTACTGTCGGCGGTCCAAGGGGGTGTGATGAGAGGGAGCTCTTCGCAGCACCGCCAGCCCTCGGCGCTGGCAAACGCTGCAAAGGTTCATCCGCGGCGGGTCGGCAGTCTTCTCCATGGCGTGCATGGCACTGTTTTCTCTTGATATACATATAAAACCGAGACGCGATTTGAATCTGAAACTCTAGCGACCCCGGGTGATTCGGAAACTTTGGGCAGCAATGGTTGGGCAGCAATGATACAAGCCGCTTTGTATTTCACCACCAAACGTAACAAGGGCGGACTGACTAGCTAATAAGGCTTGTTTCATCAACTCAAGTGAATGATCTTGTGCCTTGAGGAACGAAGAGACGAAAAGGCTCTTAGTAGACGGGCGCGAAATAAAAGCAGGTCCTTTAAAATCTTAACAGTCTCAATGGGTCATTTTGTCTTCCAGGGACTTAAGCGAAGAGCAATGCCGTTTATCACCTTGATGGGCTGTTGGGAAAGGGATCGAATTGGTATTATGATCCTCAATAGAGGCGGGATTTATGCTCTTGCGAAAGACAATGGTGGCTACTTGCTATTCTTATGCTGAAGTGTGGTTTCCTACTCTGCCTGACCCATATACCCCCGATTCTTAAAAGTCTGGCTTCAATGCTGATATCACCCTCTTTCACTTTCCCCCTAACAACACCCCTCTCGACGTGCACTGTGACTCTTCTAAAATGGTTGGAACCCTTCCACAAATTTCTCACCAAACAAAGGGATATGGTTGACCAGCCACTCTTCTCAGTTTGATCTATCCATCCTTGAAAGATACTTGCCTGGAAATATTCATCAAAATAGCCACACACAGTCACAGGGTCGCTTGGATTCAAAGATCCCGATGACACCCGAGGAAAGCTCCTGGCTGTGACTGTGGGTTTACATGACTTCTTCCTCGGGTCTGACCGGTGAGAAGTCTAGGCAGCGATGGCGTAGAACACATACAGACGCCTCTCGGGATACTTGACATAACATAGGTCGGATTCTTTGATACAGTAAAGTCCACCGGAACCCAAAACAGGGGCGTGGTCATTGATCTGGTCCACGCAGGGGTATGTGTTCCCGAAAGTGGGCACCTCAGCCCGAACTCTAGGATCCTCAGCCTGAGCTCAGCTTAGAGCAGCGAGACTTTAGCTCTTGAACTACAAATAGATTTTAGTATGCTTGAGTTTCGTCTCCGAGTTGAATGGCATGAGGCAAGATGGGAGCTTCGCTGGTCAACACTGCCCAAGCACTTCGGATCATCGTCGAAGTTGGAGGGCATGCCCCTAACCCGCGTAGGATTTAACGACCATGAATAGATATTACCACCAATGCTGCACCCCCTGAACATTACGACGCTGGAACTACTCATCCCACATCCTGCTGCTTTACTAAGCAACATCATAATCCGGATAGCCTGACCTTGACCCCTTGCGCTCCCGGACCCGATTCAAAAGACATTAAGCCACGTTTTCGCTCATGATAACATTGAGCAGCCAGGTTGTCGCCGAATTTGGTGTCTCGGAGGCTGTGGCATCTCTCGGCCTGGCCCTCTACGTCCTCGGCTATACGTGTCACCAGCCCGCATTCTTTTATCATTTGTGATTCAACTGAACGTTTCCAGATGGAATTGGCCCCCTTTTGTTCTCCCCGCTGAGCGAGATCCCGTGCATCGGCAGCAACCCGGTATACATCACCACGTTTGCAATCTTCATACTGCTCTCTGTTGCCGCATCCCTATGCCGCAACTTCGCAGGATTTCTCGTCCTACACTTCTTGCAAGGCTTCTTCGGTAGTCCCTGCTTCGCTGCTGGGGCTGTCACCTTGAGTGACATGAAGCTGTTTTCCGTCATCTGCATACCATACAGCCTTTCCGCCTGGTCTGGGGCCATATACTGTGGCCTAGCACTCGGACCATTACTTCCAGGGTTTGCTGTCACTGCCAAGAGGTATGTCTTGCTCCCAGCCTGCGCTGTATCTTCTAACAGGGCAGCTGGCGATGGTCAATGTGGGAACTCCTCTGGCTCTCCGGCATCATATTCATCCCGCTTTTTATCTTCTTGCCTGAGACTTCGACTACGACTCTTCTCTATCACAAAGCCAAACGCCTCAGAATAGAAACGGGGTCTTCGAAATTTGTCCCGGATATCGCATCAGGCTCCAAGGACGTCTGGTGGGGGAGTTAAATGCTTATTGGGTACATCGGTGGGGCTGAAGCACCCGGTGTTAGCTGCCGGTCGGGCCTGTTGCAGGGGCTCTTAGGGCTGGATCTACCCGTCTCTTAAAGAGGAAAGATCCGGCCCGAGTGACTAACTAACTTAAGTTCCGTTCATAGTTCTAATTCCATGGATGGACCCCATTAAGTGGACACGTGCCAAGTCACTGGCTTCATTTATATCAACAGTCCCAGGTGCCAGGACGCACCCATGGCTCGAGGATTGGAGGGGACTTGAATAATCACGGGATGTAGCCTTCAAGTCAAATCACGATGCCAAACAAAAATTGTACTTGAAAGTGGTACACTCTGAGGGAACAGCTGGCTCATGTCATCGAACGTTGGCGTTTTAGGAGAGAAGTGAGATTGTTATCTACATATTCTCTGACCTAAATTTGGATGGGTCCGCGAGGTGTCTGGATAAGTTAGACGGCCTGAGGACCTGGGCGCTCATTTCCAGGGCGCCGTCGGTAGGCAGGGACGGCGGAGAGGCAGCCGTCAGCATAGAAGAAGGTATGGGGGACGTAGCTAGAGGCGAGAGAAACCCGACGTCGCCGGGGGCGGTCGATGCCTCGGCGCTGGTAGGTCTGGGCATCCGGACGTCAGCCAAGATTTTGTGGGTAACGTAAGGGGAGCACGAGCAGGCGAAGGAAGACAAGAGGTCTCGGCGGCAGCGGAGTCGGAAGCCGCGAGCGGGCGAGTCGGGGGGGTCGTGCACCTCCTGCGGGGCCGAGTCGGCAGCCGGGACGGAAGAGAGCGGGGTCCTGGCAGCACGGGGGGCGCCCGGCGCCGAAGCGCACTGGAACGTCGGTCCGTCGGGACAGGGACGAGGAGGATCAGGCGCGAGATCTTGCCCGTGTGCGCCTTGGAGGAAGAGTTCACTAAGAAGGCGCTGGTGTGACTGAAAAGGCGCAATCCCTTGTATGCCGACATTGACATCGGCACGGTGGAGTTGGATAGCTGGGATGCGCCGTCGTACGACATGTCTTCTCAGGTCTACTCGATCGACTGCATTATCATACGTCCCCGTGGATTGCCCATGGATGTCCCTCCCCTGACTCGTCTGACAGTTTCTCTTGCAGACTTTCTACTTTCTTGTCCATTTTTGTGTTCAGAATCTTCCTGCTTGTCGACGGGGCCAACGCAGGATTCCTCAAAGTCAACGAACCTCGCCCCATTTTCGATAATAAACATGTTACATCTGTAGACATCCCCATGGATTGTGCCCAACTGATCTGGGTACAGAAGAGCACAGCCGCAGTCGTATGCCCTTGGTTTCTGAGCCAGCCAGAGGGCGCGCCAACCCATTGCGGCAGTATAGAATACTCCAGGAAAAAGTCTTCAAGTTCAATGCAAATCCACACAGACCAGATCCCAAGTTCGCCGTGGATACATAGCTGTGTGCGTTTGCGACGGCTTCTTGCCTGCTATACGGCAGAATACATGAGGGGCGAGCTATCATCAGCGCTGTGGCTTACTTTCCCACATAGCGCCAAGGTGACGACGGAAGGAGGAGGGAGGGAAGTGATTAGATAAGGAGACCGGGTTCTTTCGCACTTTATTGCTGCGCGTTTATTAAATAACCCACCTACATCTTGGTATCCCCTCCAGACTTTGGCGCACCCTGTCGTCCTCTCCACCCGAGAAGTTCCCGCAGTACTCTTCTCTTGTCCTGGGCCACATGGATAACGTCTTTCCGCACACGAGAGAAGAATGCCTCGTAACCCCTCTCCTGATCGACCAGTGATCCATCAGCGTTCCTATACTGCCGGCTGGGATCCGAGTCAAAGTGTTTATAACGACGACCATATGCCTCCGCATCGTCCTTGTCCCAGGGCTTCTCTTTCAGAACGACAGAGCCGTCGCCCTTCAGACAGAGGTTGAAGACGCGGAAGTCCCCATGACTGAGAGCGCCCGAGCCCCTCCACGCCCACCGATCGTCGACATCTTTTGCGTACTCACAATAGTACTTGCCTTCCAAAAGATTGATGGCACCACCATGCCCTACCCATATCCGTTTAGGAGTGCCTTCCATACCGGACCTAATGTGTTCTTCGTAGTCCTTATGAGCCGCGATGAACTCCTCTTCCCGGAAGCTCTGGCAGCGTTCTTTGACTTGGTCGAGAGTTTCGGAATGCTCCAGCGCCTCCATGCGGCCGTCGACCGTCTGGAGATTTCCCTGAATTCCAACCTCACGCCATATCGCATTCGTATAATCGACTTCGGCCTCGCCTACCACTTCGCCAGCATCGCTGCCGTTGCCGCCCTTGATCTCGAGGTAAGATGTGTATGTGCGATCCCCCTCCTTTGTCAGAAGGGGTTCCATGTCCTGCGGCCAGGGCGTGGCTTCTTGCAAGCGCTTGTCGATATAGATGGTCGGATTTCCAGCTTCGCCCACCAGAGACTCTGCCAGGTTGAAGCTTAGAGACGTCAGAGAGGCCGTTTGGATAGCCCTCGTGCAAGGCGAAGACACAATGCGACAAACGTTGTCCAACGGGCGCGGTAGCTGTTGAACTGCTTCCTTCTTTCCCTCGATAGTTAAGCCATCCATCAGGTAGGTACCATTAAAGATTTGAACAGGTTTGCCGTCCTTCATGTCTCTGATCAACCGAAGAGACTCGTCCTCGGAGGAGGCTGCCAGATCGAAGCCGGGCCTGGTTCCAGAGAGGTTGGATGCAGACTTGCAATGACGGAAGAAAAAGATGTCCGTTGGCAGTACCCAGTCCTCCCGACTGGGATGTTTGCCTTTAGTATTATTAGACACTCTCGCACAATCAACAACGTAAATCTCTACCCTCTGTCAGTATCTTACAATGCATCGGGTTGGATGCCTACTCAATGCAGTTTCTGGGTCGCTATAAACTTCCGGGGACGGAGCACCAGCCAGCATAGTCATAGTAGAAAACTCCGTCGTCGTGTATTTTGTCGAAGAAAAGCCCCGAAATCTCTCTTTCCCCTGATGACGGAAGATGAAGTCGTGCCTCCAGGGCTCGTCTTGAATGTTGCACCCTATCTCCCACTCTTCCGTGTTGAACACCGGCGCCGCCAATATCCTATTGGCAGTATTTGACAGCCCATCCCATATGAACGACTTGGACTGTTCCGTATGGCAAGTATCATGGCAAAACATATCGCCGCCAGGCCCCTGGTGTCCCAAGACAAGCAGGTCTGTGATGTTGCAGTACGTCCGAAGGTTCTTGAGGGTTTGGCCGTAGCCCAAGTTGGTTGCGGTCGATCCCAGAGAGATGATTATTTTGCTCGAGCTCGGCTGGATTGCTGCCGTCGCAGCTCCATCCTCGAAGCTCCCGTTCAACCCACTGCATTCGACGTGGGTATACTTTTCATGGAGCTGCCTTACCCTATTTTCCAGCAAGTTCTTGTTGATGTCCACGATCCAGTAGCGGCAGTGGATACCCTGGGAGTCAAGCTGGTCAAGTAGGAGTTCCATCTTGGTCGAGTCTCTGTCGACATCTGTGAGTAGATGGCTGCGCAAATTGATTGGAGTACGGACCCTGCGCCAAGCTGGACGACCAACAAATCCGGCTCCTTTTTAAGCCGATCAGCAAGCGTTGGAATCAGAGATTCCAGGATTTTAGCCTCTCCGTCCGTTTGATCGGAACCCCCGGGCCATTCATGCTCGTAGTAGAACGCTTCCTTGCCCAAGGTTGTTCCACTGTCAAGCGAGCTTCTCAGAGCAGCTCCGATCGAGGTTTCGAGCCCACCTCCGCCGACAACTTTCACCTGTCCTCGGGGTGGCGGAAGAAGCCTCCAGACTTGAGAGATGAAAGATTCCGGTTGTTCATCGAATGATTCGGGTAAGCGATACCCCCAGCGCGCACACAGCACGACACACAGGGCGACGGTCGGGCCCGAAGTGTCGGCTCCAGAGGGTGGGAGGCTTCCCAGCTCGAGCTCTTCGCGTGCACGTCTGTGAAGCTCCGTCTCCCAGGTTGCTAATTCGGAGCTGGGGTTGCATGGAAAGGGCTGCGGTAGAGGTTTGCAGGCAGCGAACCCAGGGAGGTCCCCTTTGGCCACGATGCACTCGGTTGACTCAAATGATAAATGCTCAAAGGGAGATGGAAAGAGGCCACTTTTGTGCTGGATCAGCCGACGCCATTGCTTGGCCTTTGACTCCTTGTCGACTGGTTTGAAGAGAAAGTCAAAAGCAGAAATGGCCTCCAAGAAGGTTCCTATCCAGAGAGATCGGAGGAAAATCCGATTGGTCTCACGGTCGAACGCTTTGTCGGTTGGGTTGGCATCTTTGGCGGGGTTTGTGTATCGAGACATGGTGTGTGAGGCTACGCAAGTGTGAAGCAGGAACAGAATAGAGGATTTGTATAGAGGGAAGACACTACCTTGGGTAAGAACAAATCCAGTAATTAGGTCTAGTTACCCGAAATAGAAACCGAAACCGGGGACGGAAAACGAAGAACATTTAACGTAGTGGGTCCAGGACGGCCCGGTAGATCCACTAAATCTGTCCGTTTTCTTGCCCGATTTCGATTTTCAAGGGCACGTTGACGTTGGCGCTGGTGGGGAGAGACCGAGAGAGGTCCCACTACATTTCCTCCTTCTCTTTCTTCCCCGAGATGCCCTCAAGTGGAAGAACCAAGAGCTGGAAATAACAAATACACAGCAGCCGTGGCCGCGAAATGTCCAACTGGGAAGCCGTCATTCACAATCAATCATCGCCATGGCTTCTCGCGACGAACGCATCCTGGAGGCGATCCGCAACCTCAATGCTCTGCGTCCAGCTGAGAAACTGGACTGCACAGCCACCTTGCACGGAGATGCCTTCATCATCGAGGTGCAGTGCAGCATGGACAATCAGGCCCTCACTCCCCGGATGACGTTCACCGTGCGGCCGGCCATCGTGGCGGGCCATTTCGTGTCCGACAGGAAGGTCAAGCACGGCGCCGAGTCCCTCACCCACAAGGATCCTCTGTACGCCGTCGCCGACCCTGCGGCCGCCGAGGCTTACTATCGCCAGCTTGTCGACGGCTTCGAAATCAGCTGCATCCAAGGCTACCCCGTCGGCAAGAAAGTGAGGGAGTTGGGCCTTTCCACGAGCAAACTCTCCGAGACTTTGCTTGCCTGGGTGAAACTGACCTTCTTTGCCTGTAAGTCGTTTCTTTCACCACCCCCCATGTGCCTCACGTCTCTAATGAACAAACAGGCGCGAGGCACGGAACCGCCTTCCTTCTCGGCCACGACAACAAGCTGGGCATGACGCCCCTCGACCCCGAGCTCAGGCAGCTCGACTTCCTGTATTTCGCTCCCCGGCTCGCCTGCGCCCAGCTCGACGGCATCATCGCCCCCGTGATGGAGGAGTATCAGCGCTCGGTGCTTGCGCTCAAGCCGACCGAGGAAGAGCTCCCGTTCATCCTGGGCTTGCTGACCTGGTTCCACGGCGAGCTCACCGAGAGGGACGTCAGCCGTCGGGAGCAGGCGCACGGCAAGGGGAGCCCCCGGACCGTGGCGACGAGAAAGTGGCAGGACGACATGTTGGCGCGCGTGGCTGCGCTGAAGGCCGCGATAGAGCTACCCGTGGAGGGATAATCTGGTGCACGCATGTTGTTGCAATAACCTAGTTTCCAGTCAATTGATCTGCTTGTCGAACTACGCTTGCCTTTGCCCGTCTCTGTCCATTCCGTTGACAATCGGAGTCGCTCTTTATAGGCAAAGGCCTTGCCTTTATCGGATTGTATTACGCATGAAGCAATGGCGGGTGTTTGGGCAACCCTCGTAACCGTGTCTGGCTTCCACTCTCCCCCTCACTTGAAAAGGATCCCAATGAGCTGCATTGCGGTCCAGCATGCATACCTACCCGACGATCCCTCCAAAGTGCCTCGTCGCAACTTCCACCCCGCGACGCCGTTTGTTTGCTCGTGGCGCTGCTCCATGTCCGAGCCCAGGAGGAGGCAGCCTGTCGTATAACAGCAAGGGCTCGATTGTCTCCAGGGAGGGAGTTGGCGACTTTATCTTGATGGATGCCGATCTGGCAATGCTGTGTCAGCACGCAGAGAGAGGCGCATGTAGGAGGTGGGGGGGGGGGGGACTGGGTGTATGGCCAATCGCTTGTTCACCTCCTCTCTTCCCGTCGCACAATCCTCATGTGGGTGAGGGAAAAGGGCATGTATGACATTCTGCCAGGTAACTGGCCACCTGCGTGTTCACGTCCTCGTGGTTCCCGCATCGCCCATCTCCCGGTCGCTCGGCCCCTCTCGAGAGACCTGTCTCAGCTTCCTCCCCAACACGACTGGCACATGACACACGGACGAGCCAACGGGACGAGAGTCTTTTATGCGACGCTCAGTCACGGGCTCGGGCCTGTCTCGGCATGACTCCCTTCTGAGGGCCCGCGGTCGGCGTAATGACCCACCCGACTCTGGCGGTAGGAGCCAGACGGCTTGCTTGTTCTACGCTCAGCAAAGGTCACGACATCCAGACTGGTAAGATTTCGGACGAGAATGCAACATTGTTCTGATAAAAGCGTGACCTGAATTGTGACAATATGAAAGAGTTGGGACAGGATAAAAGACCCCTGGCAGTATGAAAGTTCCACTTGACAATTTGACCGTACCAATCCCATTCCCAAACTCGGCCTCCGTTTTTTGTCGCTCTGAACTAGCCTGGTCTGCAGGCACTAATCCAGTCAAGTTTGCTTCGCGCATCTTCCTAAGCTCGGTCTTTTCCGTCCTTGTCTTAGTCTTCAGCCTTGTCTTCAGCCTTGTTTTCAACCACATCCTCGCCATCACCTACATCATCGTCGTCGTCTCTGTCGTCACCTTGATCCTCATCGTCATCGTCGTCATCGTCGTCGTCGCCATCCTCATCCCACCTGTCGTCTACCATGTCATGGTCCTCGGCTTCCTCGTCGTCACCGACGTAGGGCAGTTCGTTTATAATGTCGGGTCCGGGCGGGAGGCCAAGTTTCTCTCGCTCTGCTCTTTCTGTTTCCCGCTGCACTATTCTGAATCGTAGCCGGTTGACGTTTTCCTTTTCCAGCCGGAGTCTGGCCGGCCGATTTCTGAATCGAACTTCGGCTCGTGCGTCCAAAATTAGGACGTAGTCGAGCAGGTACTTGAAGCGCTTGCAGCTGTAGCAAACGTCCAAGTGCGCCGAATGAGTGACTGAAGTCTTGGGATGCAAGGTCGGCCGGTTTTTCTGGACATGCAAGGTCGAACGGTTTGTTTGGGGATACATGGCCGGTAGATGGGGAAAGTAGGTAATGGATGATCTGAGCAGGTAATGGATGATCTGAGCAGGTAATGGATGATCTGGGCATCTAATGAAAGATGATCTTGGGGTTGTTTTCAAACAAACAAGGACGTTGCCCAGTTGAAATTTATGTCCAAAGTTCTTGGACAGCCATTGACTGGCAATGGCGACGAATGTGCCGCCTCACGTCTCGGGAGACGACAACTCCAAGGACATCCCCGACCAGTGTCTTGCAAAACCCCGACAGATGCCCGGGTTCTACGCCCGTCGTCCTGCATGAAAAAGGCATCTCAACCAACATGAATTTGGGAGAGATGAAAGAGATGACTTGCTTATGACGCGACCGGGTTGGGAGCAAGCCATGCACGCCCATCTGCCGAGCCATCTTCCCGCGAATCAGACAACAAAGTGACCAGGCTGCCGTGTTGGCTTTTGATTCACTTCTGTCCCTGCGCAGGTCAGCTGCGTGATGAATGGGGGGACACGTGATGGGCGGTGCGACTGGAGATGTCAACTTGCGACGATTATGACGACAAGTTGACGAACGGAATGACGAACGAGCCCCTGGAAGGAAGGGGACAAACATCGAGTATTGTAACCCGCAGGGTGCAGTGCATATGCACCTCAGTCCGGAGCCGGCCTCAATGGCAGCCTGAATGCCACGAATGGCAAGCCCCCGGGCGAGCTAACGATTCACCGCTTCGTCTGGGAGAACGTGGCGGAGAAAACAACCCTGGCAGAACGTGCAAGCAGAAGGCGGAACAACAAACAGCCATTGTTGAGAGCGACCTCTTCTCCCACCGATACCGCTCCCAACGTATATACCGGGCTCTGATTTGCTGACCGGTACCGGCTTGGTTCCCCTCGTTGCCTCGTTCTCCCGGCCCGGTTGTCTGCGCCCGGGTTTTCTCACGGTCTGTCTGCATCTGCACCAGCCCCAGACTGGGTCGCTCGGCTTGGCGGTCCTGGCCCTGTCTCGGCCAAGAGATGGCCCCCCTTGGACGTCCATCTGCCAACAGTTCATGGCCCAGCCAGATCGGCGAGTCCACGCATGGGCCAACCACCAGAATGTCGGAATGGCGAAGCTGGAGCGGGGTCGGCAGCCCGCTTCTGCATGATGTCTGGGAGAAGCATCAGACCAACCTCGGCAGATCTGAAGCGATAATGGTTGTGGGGAATCCGGGATTCAAGCATGCATGGTGCAAATAGCGAAGCTGTAGACGTGACGCAATAATGGACTGAATGCCTGCGTCTGGATTTGGGGACAGGGTGGTCCCGGTTCCACTGCATCACGAGAGGGAACTTTTACCTCCCCTTTCACCAAACCTTCATTATGACCTCGCTCTTTGTAAACTATGATACTCTTTTTTACGCCGAAGGCACCGATACGTACCGGATCTGAAACAACACCATCAAATAAGACCACATCCGCCATCTAGAGCTGTTCAAGGTACTGCCGGGGCAGTGTCTTGAGAATGGCTGTTTCTTTCGATTTCTGCAACAGTACTGACCTCTTCTCGGCCAGTTCCTCGATGCCGTGAAATAAGCAGAGCAGCATGTGGCGCATCAGCTCGGGGAGACACCGCTATCTATTCATATGCTCAACTCTTGGGATACCGACCGTATCTAGTTTAACTACGCGGCTACCCACACCGATCATATCGACGCCATCTATTAGGCAATGCTCTACAAGCATCACCCCTGAACTGCCTAATCGACTGAACGTTGACATGAAACACTACGTGCAGCACACCAAGCACGAGTCTGCATGGACCCAGCGCATAACCGCAAGACGGGCCAATGTTGTGTGAGTCGAATGGATGCTGGAAAAGAGCATCACCAGGAGAAAGCAGGGAGAAATCAGAGAAGGGAGGGAGACTTGACTTACGAAGTCATTCACTGTGTCTCCCCTACAGCTGAGGCAACACCAGCGATCGCTTCTTGCCTTGTGGCTGACGGTTTGTGAAGCCTGTTCTCATCGTCCCTAGGGGGATGCCGCACCATTGAGGGCGTTCAGGAGACCAAGTTATGACGTGCAAGTGGTGAGTCTGAAGGGTGCGACCTCCATTGCGACGTTGTGGCCTGATGTACGGAGGCTTAACCGGTCAGGCTGCTGCCCATTCAGAAGTGAAGTCGTAGTCAACTTTGACCCTAGGCCGTGAATGCGCGGCTACATGATGCACAATGGTACGAAAAGCTTTCACTCTAGTCATCCAGCTTCCCTCGTCCATTGCGTGAAAGTCACGCAGGTCGAGAACCAGTGCACTCCGCTTGCTCCCCGGGCTGTGCAATCGACATGTAGCAACGTGCAACGAAGAGGGCGAGTACTCGCGCGACTATCAACGCGCAGGGGAATGGCTCACGGATGTCAGGGGGAAATCCAACCCGTCGACCTTCCAAGTCAGACACCAATCCGTCTGGCGGTGCAAATCCGATGGCCGTCGGCTTGTCACAGTCGAATTTTCAATTCAGCATTACCACACACAATCATTCTTACGGATAGACAGTCGGGAATTAAGAAGTATAGAGCTAGGCGCTTCCTATTAATGCGGTCATCAACGCTACCATCAATCAAGCTTGGATTTGTATCTTGCTCCCTTTCTGTATCGGCCCCTCGACCGGAGGGCTCCAGTCACACGCTACTATATCCTGGTGAATAGTCAATATGACTGGCGGTGGCGAGCCACCAATACCTAGCGATCTCATCCTTAAGAGCGAGAACTCGGTGGTAGTTCATTAGCATACTGTCTCCTTCTTCTCTTAGTGCTCTTTCCTTAATACATTCTACGTAGAAAGTACGGACCCATTTCATCTGCTCGCTATTGCGCGCTGTCCAGTCATATCCTTGACCTTTGACCGGCTCATGGGTGAGAAGTCGTGGGTAGACCGCTACAAACTGAAGTGGCACCAACTCGACCCATCCGAGGTTAATAATACTGATACGTATTGCCAAGGATTTGAGCAGGCTTGATGATAAGACTGCCACTAGATAGCCAGTCAACTCACTCCTGAACAGTGCATTTATCTCCATCGATAATGATGTTATTTCCTGAGAGATTGCCATAAACTAGTACGTAAGGTACAACATCAAGCTCAGGTATGAAGTTACTCTTCGTGAGTTCTATTTGTCGCTGGCACTCGGCGACTATACCATCCGGAAGACTACCAGCTTAGGCACGAGTGATCTTACGATGGATTTTGGTCTCAATCCAGTCTAAGGCAGTCTTTTCTATTCTCTAAATAAAATAAAAAAGACTAAGTACAGCAAGGGAAGCCTACTTGTCTCATTAATGCGCAGTGAATCCAGGCTTGCATTCCCAACAGAATAAAGTACCTTCCTACGCTTATCCTCTGTAGCCGGTTGAGTGTCCGACCAACATAAAGGATCACCCTCAGCAGCCGAGAGCGAAGAACGGTGAGCAGAGTGAGTTTTCAGTCGTATCGGTGAAAGCAAGGAGCGTTTGGAAAAGGTCCAGCCCCGCGTTGTCGATACGTTGCCGAATCTCAACCTCTTGCCTGAGAATGAGGGGCGTATGAGGGTCCATTGGATGCTTAGAGATACGAATAGCTACACAGGTATTATCAGAGCTCGCCAGAGCGTAGACAATGTACTCCCCACCGGATCGAGGCTCGACTTCAGTGTTGTGAATGAAGTGGCATGGCAAACCAGTCACATTAGTCGCTAAAGTTCGTACATCCGCTAAGCTAGGATCCGAGTTTCCTGCCATATTCGATAAACAGCGTGGAGGAGCTAATGAGCTTGACTATCAGCGACGAAATTTGTTTCGGTACACAGGGGGATCATTAGTTACTGGTGTTCATCCACTGGCACGTCCTTAGTTTGTGCGTCTTGCCTGTGACGGTATTCGGGTGAATGGGGCGTGCAATGGCAGGAAATGTTGATCAGGAATTGGGATTGATCTCAGGCTTCCATAGGCAGAAAAAGACAAGCAAGTGGTACTCGGGGAAAGTACTTGAAAGCAGTACCAAGGACAAGTGTTCCAGTCGAGAAAGGAAAACAAGCCAGGTTCAGAGCGAACGGCGCATCTGAGGCAAGCCGTTCATGATCACGAACACTTGCAAGGCCCAAAGCATTTGGGTGCCTGAGGCTTGAATATGCGGTAACAGTGTTGCCTGAAATTGGGTTGCTCGCTTATCGGTGCTCGCGTATCGGCGACGGGTAACAGTGGGTTTTTTGTAGATCACCTGCAAGGAACGATGAGAATGTGGGGGTTAGCCAATATCCTCCACACCACCCCACCACCATTCAACTTGGCTCACTCAAATGCGACCACTAACAGCGACACCATGACCGTCCCAGTGACCCCTCTGAATTTCCCCTTCCCCTACCTACATCACGTCTCTCTCACGGATAATCACTCATGGCGAGACCGCAGAATTAGAAGCGACAATGTGCCGGCCCTCCAGCAAAGAGCACCAAGACTCCTCGTCTTGGGTATATCCGCCCGAGTTCTATGACAGATTCTCCAAGCTCTGGCTGACTCGCAGAGACTTGAAAGAACTCGAAAGACGGGCTCGTACTCTGCGACCCCGTCCATCCCATCCAGCCAGCCCCGGCGGACCCGTCCTCTCGCGCAGCACCACCGCCTCCAGAGACCTTGCCCGGTTCGCGAGACATGGCGGTCCACACTTAAGCGAGCTTAGAGGGGTAAGCCAATATAAGCCCAGTCTACGACATGTTCTTTCTGACGAGTTCATCCAGTATCCCGACCCATTAGCAGACCGTCTACTTCCTACCCCTAAGAGCGCGAGCTGATCTTCGCGAAGCCAGGGGACCAAGTCCGCAAACCCAGCCTCTGCCTATCCCACCTTCGTAATAATAAAGACCAAGGGGAAGTCGTCAGTTGGTAATCGCTATTTCGATTAATATCTGACAGATAACGTCTGCCTAGTGTACTCTTTACGAACTACACTCCTGGTCAAATAGGCGCTTGAGATCCGTCTGGTACGGATGATACTCGTCCACCTTGCTTTCGACGACCTTGCCAGCATTTTCAGCCCAAAATCTAGACAACAGTTCCTCCTCCTTGAACAACAGACGAGGCGAAAATCTAGGACAAATATGATCCGTGAAAAGGGGATATACCGCATTAAGTGACGTGATGCTGTGCCAGAACCACACGCCTCCTGACTCCCAAGACTCTCGCATGATCTGGGCCAGCGAATAGTCGTGTGCAGCTGCGACTTGGATCTCTTCTTCCTCGAACACGTTCATGAACTCTTCTCGGATCGCATTAAACTCGACAAGTTTCTCTCCTTGTTTCTCGTCGATGGCACATCCCGTTAACCAGTACGGCACAGTTATCCTCTCCGCAGGCAGAGCATTCACCCACTCTAAGTCTATAAGCGAGGTCATGTTCCAATCATCATCGACAAAGATGTTACTAGCATGCAAATCGCCAAGTTGGAGAAAGAAGAGCCCATTTCGTAGATCCTGTCGGACGTAACGGTACGCGAGAGCGCGGAGCAATACCATAGCAGCCATCTCACCATAGCAGTCCTTGTGGTCGTATACTGCGTTTGGGTGGCTGATAAAACGTGCATCGTGGAAGGTAAATAAGTCTGATATGAAAGGCTCGGTAGATAGGTATAAATTACTTCTCTCTACAGTCCTGGGTGTGCCGTCGTTCTCGAGAATCACCATGGAGCAGGTGAGGGGCCGGTTCGTCAGCGTGACTGTACCGTCGTCGTGGAACTGGAACGAGCCAATCTGCGGCTGGGGAATGCGTGCAAGAGAGAGCATCAGCCGAGATATACCACGAAACAGTCTGTCTCCGGGCGGGGTCCGAGCGATGCTTTTCCCAGGTAATCGAGAGCATCTGGCTGGTATCCGAACCGACATGTTCAAGCAGCATGTACGCCGTGGATAGGCAGTGGGTTGTCGGGTGGCTGGTGTAGCGGGACAGGAGGGCTGGGTATCCAACGAAACGGCGGAACAATCGTCGCAGGTAGCGCAGAACGTGAACATGTAGCGGCCGGTGTGCCTCATGTGTGAACTGCAGACCAGCTGTCAGCACCGAGGAACATGGGAGGGAGACAAGTTGTGGGCGAGACGTACGTGGCGATAGTCGGAGAAGCCAAAGCCGTAAGATGCGGAATACGAATGTCAGGGCATCTCTCCTCCATCCACGCGTATGTTCCTACTTCACAGCCCATCTTTTCATTGATGCTCCCGGAATATCTGGTTTCGCGAGTTTGTGGGGCATAGCGCAACGCAGGACGAGCTTCCGGCACTCGCCAGGCGATTGGACCTCGATGGGGATACACACATTGAAGTTGCCTCGAAGCCACTGTTGCGGGACCGCGACAATGCAGGTGTCATGGTTACCGAGACCCAGGTGGTGTTTGGTGAGAGCGCAGATCGTGCTTTTCTCCCCCCAGAGCTTCCGGTAGAGTGTCTCGGTGGCGGCAACGTGTCCTGCCTCGTGGATGATGTTCTTGTCCGTGTTAAGAGCCGAATTGTACGTGATCGGGGGGCGGTCCAGCAGATCGATGCTGGGCTCCGTGGCCATGGCCTCGGCCAGCGTGCTCGTAGGGACGGACCCGGCTTCCATGGTCGTGGTAAGGTTGATATTCGCGATTGGGTGCTGACGATGGGATGGTCTACTTATTTTCTTGATGTTCTTGCCCGGTCTCAATTTTTGAGCGATGTTAGATTTCCTCGTCTTCCTGTCCGGTTTGGAATTTGGAGCGGCCCAGCGTTGGGAGGGGAGGTGAGGACTCACCAAATCCTATCATTTTGTTGCCCGGTTTCGATTTTCGCGCCGCGAACTGGATGTCTGAGTTGCCAGGTCGCGATTACCTCAGCAGCTTTCAGCCCATCGTCTCACGGGACCTGAGCCAGACCGTCAATTGGATTGGTTCGGTGCGGTGCGAAGGGAGACTCGTCTGCTCTTTAGCATCGGAGGAGCGCCAAGTCGTTATTCTGGGTGTTAATTAGAAGGCCTCGGTCGGAGACACCAACGTGTTTGACCCAGTAATCCAGTGTGCCGTGCATGGGGCTTTCACAGGAGAGCGTGAGCGAGTGGGACAGAGAGCGATGGTGGAGAGCACTCCCTTGCGAGCCTCCTTGAGCGTTGGCATCCGCGCCTCTGTCGTGAAGCAGACGCACGACGTCTGTCAAAACACATTCTCAGGGGAGCCAATGGTTTTACGGGTACCCGTAGATCTATCAATCAACTAGTAGTCCCGTGAAATGTGTTCTGATAAGTACCAACCGTACACACCTTAACAACACCATCGGTTTACAGCGCAGCTTGCAGTAATTGCTCGGCTCGTACCAAGAAACTGCTCCAGAAAGACACACTCATTATTTTCCCCAGTGCAAAGGCAGCCCCTGGTGTGACGAACACTGGTTCTAGGATAGGAGTGCTTTTTTCATTAACCAAGTCCTGAAGGTCGTCTCACTCCATGCAGCCAACTCCCGGAGGGCAGCTACGACTTTGTAGCATCCAATAAGTGTGTCCGTATCACCAATAGTAATGGTCTCGAGAACGGCCTAAAGATGTCGGTCACTGTCTTTTCCGTAGTGAACGAATTAGCTGCTTACAATAGTGTCGCGCCGATCCAGCGCAAAGAACAGCCTCCATCTTGAGCCCGAGGTGAGCAAAAGAGGCAATGCCATGGAAATGACCTCGTCTTCTGGACTGGGCGCCCTGCCGTGGTAACATTCGTCTTGTTGCGCGTCTCTGTCTTGACGCCTTTTGAATGATTGCAACGCCCTCAGACGCGCAAAGTGCGTTGCCGCCCAAACAGACAACTGTGCCTTCCCCGCTTGGGTACCCCCATTAGAAGCCTCGGTCTCAATGCTGATGGAGACGGGACGCAAGGTCAACGGTTCGTAGTCTGTGTGGTTGATGGAGTGGTCGATGAGCGAATCTTGGGTGAATGCGACGATGGACGCTTGAAGCGTGCGACGAGCAGCAGCTTGGATATCCAAGTCGGACACGGTGAGGCAAAAGTCGACCATTTTTCCTTCGAGGGGATTGCCACCGGCGTTTCGGGGGAGATATGCGGCATGAGTACGAGCAGAAGTAATGTCCCAGAAGGACACGGATCTTGCACCTCGAGTTTGATTGGCAGCCACCTCTTCAGCGTCGGTATCGTCATTGTCGTAGTCGTCGGGGTCAGCAGGGCCGTTGATGGCAATGTTCAGCAAGGGACTGTGAACGAGCGAGTGCCATGCGGCTTCGGAAACGTTCTCAGCCATCCACTCGCGCGTCGTTCCAGTCACACTGGCCAATACGGATAGTTCCCTTCGGCAAGCAGCTATAGTCTCTGGCAATCGTTGCCGTCTCGGTGCTGAAGCATCCTCCAAATTAACGTGCTCGTAGAGATTGTGTGGCAGTAGCTCGTCGTCTGTGGCCCGCAACCGTCTCACGAATCTATCCTCGATTCCAGCCGGGACAACGCCAACTCCCGCGGCAGCACGCTTGACACTGGTGAAAAGCGAGTGAACATTCCGGGGCAGGCTATTCATGGATGAAAAGGTTTGCTGGACAATGGGCTTCAAGTTGAGTTGCAGATCGGCCATGCAATTCACAGGGCTTTTCGACCGGTGGGACCGCGTTGTGTTTGTCGTTGTACTTGTGGCGAATTTTGTGGTCGATGAAGGAAACCTGGCGGCAAAAGGTGCGGAAGGCGCCCCATCAGTCTGAGAAAAGCTTTGAATGTATAGATTGGCCGTCAGGTGGTGGAGGTGGTCGACTGCATAGAGCTTTATTGGCGAAGTGCCAGCTTCGCGTTGAGCTCCCAACTGCAAAGGGACGGTTCTTTCAAGGCATGAGTGCAGAGTTCGCTCGGGAGATTCACTTTGAGCTGCAGAATCATGGTCGGACGTTTCATCAGGCCCTGGACGAGCCGACTTGCGTAGCGACGGAATCTGTGGCGGTTCTCTTGTCACGTTGGGATCGGGACACGAAAGAGAGCGGCGGTGAGGCAATGGCGATAATAATGGAGAAGGGAGAGGCGAAAGCAAAGAGATTGGTGTCTGCCTGGCGGAGAGACAGTGTTTGTCAATCGGACTGGGCGATATCGCGAGCGACGCCGGTGCCCCGCAGGAGAGCTCGACGCCCTGGATCCAGGCTACGATGATGACTGCGCGCGGACAGTCGAGTGCGAATGTGGGTGTGGGTTCTGTGGGTGTTGTCGCGACCAGGGGCTGGCGGGCTGACTGGGGGTCCATGGCCGTTCTGGCTCAGTCGTTGTCGTAGGGCCGTTATCCGTAGACTATGGGCTTGGGTGATGATGACGTATTGGTGTGGTGGTGAGAGTGATTGGTTGTGAGCCGTGGGATCGTTTGGTTTCCTCGCCGATGTAACCCCGCCTACCCTAGACCGGGATAACGGAATCGAGGTGTTGCTCCCACGAATGGGCACTAACATCGTATTCCTCTGCATTAGCGGCCTCAGCAAATAAGTTAATGCGACAGAAATCTGCCAGTTGCCTCGTCGCCTCGTTAGTGATGTTTGTTCTTCCTATGGTTGGCGCTAGGGTGAATGGTTAAATACCTTAGTTTCCAGTTGCTCCATTGGTCGCCCGGGTGAGCTGCGGCAATTCTCAAGTCTCCACCCGGATTCCACAAGCGACAGGCCCGCCGTAAATATTTCAATGCATCTTCAATAGTAACTTAATATGTGTCACCAAAATGCAGGCGCTTGTTCATCAACCGTGAGACTTCCGAGGTCCGATAAGGGGATTGTGCGACTTTCTTCGTTCGCATTACTCCGTCAACCCAGGGAGATCAAGCGGTGTTTAGTTTACCAGCGAAGTACAGACAATGTTTGACTGACCCCTGTGGCACTTTGTGGTCATCCCATTATCTGCCTGCTATACTACAAAATTTGACGTCTAGTTGCTATCCCTCTTGAGGTCGCTACGATCGTGGCTTCTCGTCAAAGACTTAACCTTGATGCGTTGTGTTGAGGCCTTGTTCCTCCTCATCACTGACAGTGTCTCGAAGGCAAGATTACTACGTCTCGCGGCGCGGTGCGCAATGAAACACCAAAGCGGGGTAACACAGTTGCTGACTAACCAAGGCACAAAATGGCACCTGCCCTGCCCGAAGTGTGTTGCCTTCCATTGTCCAAGTGGGCCGAGTATTTCCCGCCGCCCCCGAAAATTCTTCCTTCTCCGTGATCTTTGCAAAACACCCACCCAGCATACTGTCGTCGGCGTGGAGTTCTTCCTCTTCCGTCGAGGCGTCGGTCGTCGCATCGCATTTATCTCGTTCCGAAGCTCTAAGAGCAAGCGTCGTGTAAGTCTCCATCCCCGGACGTAGCCGAGCTGCTTTGCCCACGATGCACTCCCTCTCGCTGCCTTGACGCCCCCGCGATCCTGTGTTGTGATGTCCTGTTGTCGACCCTCGCGCGCGTGCATCACGTCGTCTGTCAACCCGGATGCTAACTATGGCTTCGTCCAGTGGCTTCATTGTCGCGTCGCGACCGTCTCTCCACCGCGGTAGTCTCGCGTCTTGCTGCCGGTGACGAAACCTCGCCCAACCGCCGATCCCGTATTTTCCTCCCATCGCCTCGGCGTTCGTTCGTCTGTTGTCGCAGCTCGTGTGCATTCGTCGATTGATTAGTCGTTCCTCCGAGTCCGCCATTATGAGTGTGCACCAGGATTCCGAAGCCGAGGACGCCGCCATGTCATATCCTTCTCCCGGGGCCGGGGGCATGGAAGCTGGCCCTTTCTACAACACGGCTGCGCGAGAGAGTGTACCGGACCACCATGATCACACCGATCATCATGTCCCCGAGCAAGTGCAGGCACAGGAACACCATCACGGCGAGCTGCCCCCCGAATCCGCGCCTCCCCAGCAACACGTCTCGCGTCCTGCCAACCTCGAGGAGCTGCAGCTGGCAGCCCAGCTTGGCCAGGGCCTCACTGGCACACCTATCATGCCCGCTACCGATCCTAATATGACCGTCGAGGATCCCAACCTGCGGAGCATTATGCCCCATCCCGAGCCCTCGGAGCAACAGGATCCGTCATACGTGCAAGATACGCCCAGTACCGACCAAATGGTGTCACATGCCATGCCCGTCCCGGTCCCGATGCCTCCGCAGTACCTGGACAATTCTATCCCGCCTCGGAAACGATCCAAGGTGTCACGTGCCTGTGATGAGTGTCGACGCAAGAAGATCAAGTGTGATGCGCAATCGGATTCCGGTGAAACTCCTTGCTCTAGCTGTGGCCGGGCCTCGATCCGATGCCTATTTAGTCGAATACCTCAGAAGCGAGGGCCAAGTAAGGGGTATGAGATTCCTGACAGTTCTTTGGTTGTACAACACTAACACTTGGTACTAGATATATCAAAGAACTGGCCGATCGTATACATAGCATCGAGCACAAGCTTGAGAACGAAGGTGGCCTGAGTCAAGAAGAAATTGATCATCTCTTTGTCCCAGAACGGTCTCGCCAGAGCAACGTCAATGGTGACGATGCGAGCCGGAAGCGACCATTCTCGAGCATTTCCGGCGAGTTCACCACGCCTGCGACCACCCGACAGACCCCTTGGGGCTCAGAGCACCGGTCTATCCAGCCCTCGTCGGCGGCTTCAGATGGATATGCTCCCTACAGCACCGGCTCGCTGGCGCCTCAGCCTTCAGCCATCAAGGCGGACGCCACGCCCTCGAAGCCCCCAGTTGCGTCCCTGGATATTCCAATGACAGACACTGATGTAGTACCTGACATCCCAGAGGACACGCTTCACAGGTAAGCACGGAGATGCAATTTGGATCGTCCTCTGCTAACCAGGGCGCAGCTACTTGTCGACTAACCAACCTGTGTACCCGATCTTGCCAAGTAGCAAGGGCAGGCAGCAAGAACTGCTTGCGCAGTGCCCGCCGTCTGTCCGGGCCGCGTTTGCCAGTGCTCTCCCAGCGGTGACGATGGCAGCAGGGGATGTCAAACTTGCCAGCTCTTTGCTCAACGAGTGGGAGAGTACTGAAGCTCCGCACTCGATGGCAGCCAACATTGTACATGCGCAAACTCTGCTGCTGTTGATCATCGAAGCCGACTGGCGGTCCTCGTCAACACTCCCATTTCTGCTAGCCCGAGCCGTTGCGCTGGCAAATTCGATGAAACTCTGGCGGTATACTCCCATGGAATCGGCCTCTGAGCCAGACTCAGACGATCAACTGTGTGTGCGCATTTGGTGGTCCTTGATTCTGATGGACCGCTGGCATGCGGCAGGGACGGGAAAACCTGCACAGATTCCCGACAGCAGTGTCGTTGCGCCGCCCGGCTTGGAGAACATCCTTGGAGAAGTCTGCTTCTATCTCGTCCGTAAGTGCCAACCCCGCGGTAAATGATGAGAGGCACTTGCTAATACCGCGTGTTAGGTTTATCGAAGCTGTTGAACCGAGTGTCGCATGTCATATCAACGCTGCAGCCTGGATCAACAACGACGGAGCAGCCAATGGCGGCCATCTTGACAGACTACATCGAGAACTACCGCGAGGACTTACCCGCGCACATTGAACCCGCGTCTCATCCGCTGGTACATCTGGCGTACTGGCACTGTAAACTCCTGGTATCTCTCCTGACGCCAGGGGCAACACCAGCGGAGACGCTGTGGCCGACAAAGGAGCTGACGAACCTCCTGTTCGCAAACACGTATCTCTGGAGCCCGCTGGTGAATCATTTCGCAGCTCTGGTGGCCATGGCTCTTGCGAAACTTGCCAAGCTGGACAGCTCAAAGGAAGAGGCGACGCAGCTGATCAAGGAGATATTGGACAAGCCCGGTGGAGTTTGGGACGGCATCAGAGACAAACTGTCGGAGCAGATGCGGCCATCATCTTCACTAGAGACGGCGGCAGCAAGCCAGGGCCTGCAGCACTTGGCTGATCTGGCAACGGCGCACGAGGGGATCGCGACTGGAGGGGATGATATTGCGTTTGGGCCTTCGCTGGCGTCGGGGTACTTGGACGTCGCATAGTCAGAGAGAGCGTGCTCGCTACTGGCCATGTTTCTATTCACGATGATGAAGAGAACCAAGCGCTTGATGGATACCCACGCCTGGAACATGAGGAGTTAGGGCCTGGAATGATTAGCGGGGGGGCATCTCAAAAGGAGGCAAAGCCTGGCCCTAGCAGTGAAGGTACTGTTTGCCAGATTGGAGTGCGTATGTATGTTAGGTTTTTCTATTGTACGAGTCGTGTACGAGTCGTGGTTGAGAGGGGGCGTGGGCTATGTTTAGGGGAGTGAATGGAGATTGTCTGGCCAAGCGGCTAATGACGGATCAGTGACGAGCTACTTTGACGTCTTGGAGGCGGCCATGTATAACCTTACCTCATGTTGGTATGGTAAGGTGGATGGACTAAGACGCTACTCGATCAGATGGCGCTATGAAATGCGGATTTGCCAATTAGTTAATAATGAAGTTAACCTGTCACGACAGTATCCGAGATGGGCGGGCGCCATCGAAGGAGACAATTGTTAAAAGGAGATATGATCAAATGTTTTCCGTTGGACTGGTGGCGCCATTGCTAGGAGAGGGCATCACGATGAAGGACCGCCCGGCACCTCATTTACGGATCCAGGGCGGTCAAGAGGAGAAAGGGCAAGACCTTCCCCCTACGATATTCCTGGATAAAGCATAAACTAAAGCGCCCAATGCTTAACGTGAAGCCGAGGGAGACAGCACCCACTGTTCTGCTTGGTCAATGGCCGAGCTGTTCGTCGTCCTCACAAGTACGCGTGCTTCGGGTCTACCATGCGTGCATCCGCCGTGGTAGCTGAATACCTCTTCCAGCCTCCAGGAGCATGCAGTGCCCACTACCTCCTTGTTTGAGATTAGATATAGGGCAGTGTCGTTAGAGAAAGATGGCGACTCTCGTGGGCTTCCGGTCCCGTAGTACGTCGGTGGCATGCTACGTAGCACTATGGTCAGCACGACGGTTGAGGACTGGGCTCACCTTGTCAAGGGGTATTTGCTGAAGCGACATTCTCGACTCCAGCTGACAGCGACTGGTCTCACGACCATTGAACAAAGCCAAGTTTTGACGTCGAATGGGCCACTCGCACGTGGTCATATTTGAAGTAGTGGAGGATCAAGATCCTTCGTGACGCCCGAAAGGACCCGGGGGTGTTGGCGGCGTGGCCAACATGCATTGAACCGGCGATCCCACATGCCCCTCGTTCGACGGTGAACTCCCCACCGGAACGGATGTCTCTTACGACGGATCTGTGAATCATATACTCCCAGCTAGCCGAGATGGTCCTTGATCTGATTGCTCGTTACGAACAGCTCGTTCTTCGACTGCATAGGAAGACGCCCGCCGCGTGAGCAAAGGGGTAATCGTCAATCTGGAGGAGTAACTCGATGGCGGCCTCTGGTCCCACGATGGCTTTGAAATCGTCGTGATAGATGCGCCATCTGCAGATAGAGTCGATATGGTTGGCCATGGCTGACTGACTGCCTGAAACACGTCGATGCCAGCTGGAGGGGATGAAGCAGGAATAAGAAGGCAGGCTGCGATTGCATACCGGAACTGGCCTCCTAAAATCCGTCCAGCCGGATGGTTGGTGCCCTCGAGGCGAGGTGTCATGGACCCACGCATCACACGTCCGGGCATATAGACAAGGGTTTCAAATGTTACTTCGGGACCTGATATCGCTACCTTGCCACTGTTAAGATATTGCCTTGGACGACGTTGCGGAACTCGACACGTCACGACAACCTGATGCTCAAGACCTAACTAATGATGACGCCAAGGATACTGCAGTTATCGATCGCCAGGCCCTTGAATACAACGGCCCGTTGCCGGACTAGGAGATATCTGATCGTCGAGACGCTGAAGCGAAACATGCTTTTCAAGTAGCTCTAGTAAAATCTCAGGAAACTGAACTGGAGTCTTCATTGATTTGAGAGACACCGGGGTGTGACCCAAAGGCACTACCAGGATCCTTTAGAAGGCTTTTGATGAAAGCCCATGGGTAACTGTTCCACACTAGGCTAGGGCTGTTCTGTCTGAATCGGGACAGGACTCGGCTCGACAAGTCCCTGTAGATTTTCATCAAGCGTCCTGTGCTCATGAACTTTACACAACCAAACCCCAGGGGCTACCAACATTCGGCTCCCTTGCCTTTGACGATAAACACGAGGCCACGGTCGAGAAGGTGGCGTGGCTCTCTGGACTCGAGGGCGCGCTTCTACCTGGTCTACAGCCTCCAACGCGCAACGGAACTTCAATGGTGGCTTTTCAAAGTCAGCAGCATACGCCATTCACGAACTCCAATCCACCGCTGTCGCACAGGAAGGGTGGCATTGTGCTTAGGAGCTATCCGCCGTATCCAAGCTTGTGCAATCGAACTTCAGAACAATGGTCTTTGTTGGGATGGGTATACAATTCTTGCTCTTCCGCTCAACAACGAAGACCCGAGGTGTTGATATTTACCGGCCATACATTGTCGCGCAACCATACCGTCTAGCGTGTATGGCCCCTATGCTTCAAGATGATGTCTTTACTTTTAGTTTGCACCAAAGCGTCGCGAATATGGCTCGTTCACTAAGACCTGAATTGTAGATGGCATGGTTAATGACTCAAGTAGTCTTGGTATAAGACCAAGGCCATCGGCGTCTCCAACTTCAGTAAAGGCGAGCTAGAGACAATTATTAGGGAGTGCTCCGTGTTAAGTGTCAGACAAGCTTGGTTGTCAAAGTCGAGGAGCTATACGTGGGCCGATGCCGTGATACACAAGTCCCCGCTGTTCACCAGACGGAGGTTCACCCTTATCTGCAGCAGAAATCCTTCAACTAGTGGCTTCGCTCCCAGGGAATTCATGTGGTTCAGTTCAGTCCTCTGGGCAACATGAATGACTTCTACCGTTCAACGGGATGGAGCAAGGAGGTGTCGCACATGATGCGAGTCATTGACCAGCCGCTGCTCCAGGACCTTGGTCGCAAGTACGGAAAGAGTGCCGTGCAGATTGTGCTCTCATGGGGCGTCAACAGTGGCTGTTCCATTATCCTCAAGAGCACAATTGACTGGCAGATAAAGGAGAATGTTGAAGCCGACTTTGAGCTGGACCCGGAGGACATCGAGGCCATTGAGACACTGGACATCAAGGCAAGATCCAATGACCCCAGCCCAGACTACCAGTGGAGGCTATACAGCGACCTTGAGGGCATCGAAGGGACCGTGGAGGGAAAGACGCATTAGATCTGTAAATGCTAGATTAGAAATTTGCCTTGACGGCTATGTATTCCTTGGCCTGTCCTGTTGGCTACCAAGAACGATACCGGCGAAGTGAGTCGAGAGATCCATCACGCATTACGCAAGCAGGATAGTATACGCACCCAAACCTGAAATACGAAACCTCATATTCAATTCAATTCGAATGGAAAGGACGCCTTATCCCTTACAGTCTCCGATTTGACTGAGCCTTAGTTTGTGTGCAAATGCGTCTAGGCTCTGGCAACTCACGTCCGTACAAGGTCGGTTCAAGGATAGGCGAATGACACATGCTGGGAGGCCATTGTTTTGAGATAAGATTGAACTATTACTGATTACGCAGGTTGAATGATGTCCATGTGAACGAGTCGGAGTTCTCTGGTTAGATTCGGGATAGAGGGCATAGACTGTTGAGCCATGAGCGTGTATTTTAACGAGAGAAACGTCGAGCCTTGATGCTTACCGATGGGAATACTCGGAACGTTCACGGCGCCAAAGATGTACATCATCTTCTCGTTGATGGCGCTCACGATGTAGGGGAGCAGCAGAGTGAGCGTTCTGCAACACGGTTAGCCGCTGCGAGCAAGATTGCGAGGCCCGTCATAGGAGCATAATTACCCATTTGCGATGCTCCATCCAACAACAACACCGCAAGAGTTGCCCTTTGCACGGACATGGCGATGGCCTGCCCGACCGAGCAGGAATCGGGGATACAATGAACCTCGTATTATTAACTTGGACTTACAGACATACACCTTCCTAGTCAGTAACGCGTCTAGTTACGTTCTTTGGCTAGTCAGTGTCTCTGGTCTCGAGGGATAGTCAACCTCAACGTCAAAGTTCCGCCCCGCGACGCAGTCTCCAAGGAATGAAACCCGACACGGCTCCGTCTTCAATGACCCGAGAGAAAGCTGCAGGCTCCATCATCGCAGCAGAGAACTATCGCTAGTTAACACCCAGTCACTCGCTGAGCAACGGTGCCCCCGTTGTTTTCTTGGGATTTCCCATTTACCACCGTCTACCAACAAATATGAGCACCGCCATCAGAATATTAGCCGGCAAGACGGCCGCCATCACTGGTGGCACGACAGGCATCGGGCGCGCCATCACGCTCGAGTATCTCCGTCAAGGCGCAAACGTTGCCGTCAACCACCTCGGGCCATCCAAGGACGAGCCCCCGCGCCAGAGCCTGCTCGAAGAGGCCAGACGATTCAGCAGAGAAGCACCAGAGGGTGCGCCGACCGGCGAGCTGCTGGAGGTTGCCGGAGACGTGACGAACCCGCAGACAGGCGAGCATCTGGTCGCCCGAGCGGTCGAGAAATGGGGCGCCCTGGACGTCTTTGTAGCCAACGCAGGCATCTTCAAAGCCGTCCAAGTTTCTGGAGTTGGTCAGGTCTTGCGCCTCACTGGGCGGTCTGCCGCTGATCCGGCGTGCTGATGATTGCCGTGCCTAGTATCGACAGGCAAATGTTTGACACTTCCATGCAAGTCAACGTCAACGGAGCACTCTACGCGTGCCAAGCCGCAGCCAGACAGATGGTGAAGCAAGGCAAAGGGGGTTCCATCATAGGCATCTCGTCAATCAGCGCGCTGGTCGGCGGCGGGCTCCAAGTCCACTACACTCCAACCAAGGCCGCTCTGCTGTCCATGACGCGGTCTATGGCAATTGCTCCAACAGCTGCAACAGAGGACCCAGTGAAATGTCCTAGTCTTCTTGCCCGGCCTGATTTTTGTAGCGACGTTCGGCTGGAGGACTCAATTTACAAGGGAGAGAGGACGAATGAGAGGACCCACTAAATCTCTTCGCTCTCTTCCCCGGTTTCGATTTTCGCGCGAGCTGTGACGGCTGGTCTGCTTCGAAAATCGTATGCCTGAGGCATCTGTTACCCCGCTTGGAAATTGAAGCCGGGCAAGAAAAACGAGAAACCTTTTGTAGGTTCTCTCTATTCAGGTTCGCACACTACACGTGACTCTTCAGCATCTTCCACCCGCCTTTCTCAAACTTCCCTCCTTCACACACAAATTACTATGGGCAGCAGAGAATACAATAGACACAGCACACGCAGCACATACACAGCGCCGATAGAGCCCAGAGAGCGCATCTTTGTCAATTGAGGCAATGCGACAAAACGCACCCTGGCTCCGTCCCCAGCCCGTTCCTCTGCATTTGCATGCGATTGCGATCCCAGCGTTTGATGACTGTGGCAGCGACGGTTATCGCGATTGAAGCAAAGACTTAACTTAGTGGGTCCTCACGTCCCCAACTTGTCCAACGGCGGGCAAGAGCTAGTCGTCTCTGGCCGGATGAAGGGGATCGAAAGCGGGGACGGTCTAGGAACCGCAAGCACGAGCAGAGTCACGGTGACGTTTTTTCAGGGCGATGAGTACAGGGCGACGAAGCGGATGAATAATATATACCAAGGATGATCCTACCCTTAACCTAACTTGAACACGTTACCCTCACATACCAATCCTATCCCGCCATTGATGCAGAGGCGTATATCATCCAACTCGTTTCCACTTTCAATCAGGAACACAAGACGCTTGCCCAAACCGTGGCCGGGGCCACCGATCATTTGGTGGCCTTGCTTGAGCCTTTCCGTTCCCATGGCGGCAAGTTTCCCCGGATCAGTATCGATAATGCCCTGGCGCCGCCCATCATGGTCGATGACTGCTGGAAGTACGTTTTAGCATCCGACCAGAGCAAAGGACGAACAGTGACCCGAACCGGGGAGCTCAAATTGATTGAACATTTCGGTGGCGCCGTTTGGCTCACAGAAATGGACCATCTCATGGTGCCATTTTACCAAGCGTTCCTGAATGAGACGCACAAGAAAGCAACGCTGCGCAGATCAGCTGCTAGGCCCAGGGGAGGTCTTAGGTCTCGGCGAGCGACACATGCTGGCCACGGACGTGGTCATGGCGCTTGAACAGCACGAAGTCATGATGGATGGATGTGCGTGGTACGCGGAGATTAGAGATCGAAAGCCTATCCAAACCACAGCATGGGGATTGGGCACCGAGCGTTTCTTGTTTTGGGGTTTCCAGCATGACGACATCCGCGACATGACGATAATTCCAAGGATGAAAGGCCTTTCCTTTACTCCCTAGTCGTTTCAATGGCCCGGCTGGAGGTTGGTTTGACTGCTTTCCAGTGGATTCCTGTCAGCCCTCTGCTAGAACCCGATATTGGAGCCGGAAGACATGAGACAGGAGAAGCTAGTCGCGAGCGGTCTGCCAACAAGGAGGCTTGGGCAATGAAATTAGAGATGAACTTTTAAGCATTTGTTGTTTTGAGTTGATAACTGGAACTCTTCGGTATCCCAGCCTAACATAGGTTTTTGTCTTAAAACTACATAATATACTTGCGATTACGTACTAGGACATTGAATAGAGGGTCTAAAACTTGGAGCATCTCAGGGTTGATTGATCTCTCTCTCACCCTATAAATTTGTGAATATTCACGATCTTAGCATGTCTTTAGGCAACGAACCCGATAAAATGACTTGGCCTTATGTCACCGATACCAGGTTACTGGCGAAAGACCCACTCGATTATGCATACGCCGGAAGGGCGAACACGCAGGAAACCGAACAGGTGTCGACTGCATCTTTCATGGCCTGCCTGAGCCTATCGAACTTTGTAAAGATGAGCCCGGTCAAGTCCTCTACTCGACAGACCGTAGGGAGTTGCCGCTTGGCAACAGTACCAACAAGGCTTCCGTACATGTTACAACCGGCCTGGCTGAGATTAATGCTGTTATTAAATATAGCCTAGAAGCACTCAAGAGGTTCCGGGATGAGGGCTTTCCTAACCCAAAGTATCCTGCAGTTTAAGCAGCCTGAGGACGTAGCTCGTATGGTTCGACTTCTCTGTAGAAGTGATGCGCGGTGGATCACTAGATGTGTCGTTGGTACAAGCGGAGGAGGTATCAAGATGCGGTGAAGGAACTAAAATGCCATCTTCTCACGCCCGACACTGTCTTGTTCAATAGTTCCTGTGCATGTGAGCCCGGCTTTGCCAGTCGGCCAACTCCTCGCGAGCATTCAGCAAGGCTGCGAAGAGAATCAAAACATGCATTTGTGCAGATCATCGGCAGAGCAACAGCATTGTTCTAAAGCCACGGGTAAATTGAATTCGGTTCACACACTATCCTGTGTCTTGGTAGGCCATCCGAATATTGAGGCTATGAGCGCCCAATTTGCCGTTCGGCTTCTGACGTTGGTACACTCCCAAGACTTGTCATCTGTGGGCGCCATACACGAGGATTTAGTCCTTTTTGTTTTGGTCATCTAATCCACCAATTTCTACTCTAACTCGATGGTATCAGGCGGTCTCGAAGATTGGTGAGATGTTAGAGTTTCTCGAAATCAAAAGCCCAATGTATCTACATGTCAATAAGATAAAAGCTGTAAACGTACCGTCCCCTGAAGGAACCAAGAAACCTTTCCTGCATTGGGTGTATCTTTGGCTTCATTCCCGATTCTGATGGCTTCCTCTTCGAACAAGTCGATGTATGATCTAATTAGCTTAGCGGCGAGGTGTCGGCAGGATGAACATACAAATGTTTCTCCAATGACCTTGGGTTTCTTCTCTGGCTCCCTCACGCCCTTAAGGCAACTAAGGAAAAGCTCAGTATCATTAACTACTGTAAGGTTGATCCTAAGATGTTCTTGAAGCGTCTCCTTCACCTGCTCGCACTCGTTAAGTCGCATCAATCCTATTTAGCATCTTAGTATCTATCTGTATTGTGTGTAAGGGTCGGACCATACCGTTGTCGACAAGAATAGCATGAAAACAGTCACCTAGATATAGGTTAGCCCCACCATACATAATATATCCCATTGCAGTCATACCAATTGCTTCCTTCATAAGCTTAGCAGCCACTGTGCTATCAACACCACCAGAGACAGCACCGATGACTTGGGCTTTATCACCAACAAGGTGTCTGATTTGGGCAATCTCCTGCTCGATAAAGTCACTCGTTACCCAGCTAGGTTGCGCTCCGCAAATATCGACGCAGAAGTTCTGCAAGAGCTCGCTTCCTTGAGGGGTCTATAGTTGCATCATATCAGTTAAGTGATAAGGGGCGAGAAGCTGAAGGGACTGAGGTGCATACATGCTCAAGCTCGGGGTGAAAGTGCACACCTGTAGGCATTTCAAGTTAGTTAATAGTTATAGAATTGGTGATGTTGGGGACCAGCAGAAAACATGGACCAAAAGGAAAGGAAGAGGACAAGGGGTGAAGAAGGAAGCATACCAGAATTGACTTTTTCTGATGGGCAATACCAGAAAACTCGGAGTTGGCCGTCTTGACTATAATCGTAAAGCCCTTGGGCAGACAGACGAGCTTGTCGAAGTGACTCATGTAGGCTGTCCGAGAGTTACAACTCGACGTCTGGAGGCACAGTTATTTGAAATTGGGCAGGAGGAAAGAGGAAACTCACCATGCATGATCTCCATCAACCCAGCGAAGAGACGGTCAACATGGCTACCGACCTTGTGAATAGTGACATCGGCATGGCCGTACTCTACTAGGCTATTAGAAAAGGCATGTGCAAGGGTTTCGTGAATTCAAACCTCGGGCTTCTCCGCGGGCAACATTCGCAGAGTTGATCTGCCCACCAACCGATCGGATCTATGAGTAACACACCCCGCATATCAACACTCCCACCTTGCTGAACTGACTAAATTATAGTGAGTATCTTGCATGAGCACAGCGGGATCGACGAGGCGGGTAAAAAGACATCGGGATCGTATATACATGTTGATCCTTTGCATCTCGATATTACAACGTGGATGATCTGGGTATTTACCTCATCCAGTCCGTGCCCTCGTTGCCTCAGGCCCCGCTACCGCGACACCACGCCTTTCCCAAAGCTTGCCTCCGGCCCGGGCCCGGTCCACACCTCCGGCCTGTCCCAAACGCGACCTCCCGAGGACCGCCCCCCGCCTTGCTGCTTGCTATTCTGCTCTGTCTCTATTTTGAGCAAAAGTTGAACAAACAGGACAAACAATGGCACGCTGATGTACTCGATCCAAGGATGTCGCCTCCCGGGTTTCGTGGTATATGCTAAACGCACACGCGGCTGCGGACAGAAACGCGCGGACGAGGTATACGGTGGTAACCTTACCAGGGTGCGCGCACTGCCCCACAAACGGTGACCTCATCGCGGGCCATCCCACTTTGCCCTGGACAGACGATAAAGTGGAAAGAAACAAGTCATGGTATAAATTGTGTGAAACGGCTGAGCACTCAAGGACAAGCCACAACCAGTAGTACAGCGCCAGGGCAGCATGCCTGACATTTGGGTGGATTTCCATTCCATCCATGATCCCGATTGCCGGGCATCAGGGGAGCGGGGCTCTTGTCAGTTACAACGTAGTATTGCATACAACAGTGCAGCATGTAGGCAACCTGCAGCAGTCGGGTCAGTCAGTCTGTCAGTCAGTACTTCGTAAACCACAGGTAACCACATTTAGCCGCGGCCTGCCCTTGCCCTGCCCTGCCCTGCCCTGCTCTGCCGCGTGAGTACGTATTTTACCTGCTGTCTCCATCCCGTCTGTGTTGAGACAGGAGGTATCAGTAACTGACCGAGAGTCGGCGCCATAAAAAACGGAATGCGGACCAGTCCGAAAGCCCCGACCGAGCTGGCCCCCAAACGCCCGTGGCTAAGGTAGCGCACGTGCCCAACGCCGCACCTCGAGTCCAACGCGGGACGGACTCGGGCGGGCGGTGCAAGTGGCCTGAGCAATCGATACTTGGCCCCCAGATTGAATGCAATGGAAGAAAGAAACGGCGGGTTGAGTGCGTGAGACTCCCACCAACTGCTACGATGGATCAAGGGACCAAAGGACATGTCGAGACATCATCGTCATGACCATCCAGCATCCCGCGTCTTGCTATTGTCCGCTGTTGTCCACTGTTGTCCTTGCCAAGGGTCTCGATCCCGTCCGACTTACTTTGGGGGCAGCCTCATCATGTCATTTCTCCTCTTCTCTGCTGTCTCCGGGCGGCCGACGACGTCCCATCCATTCGTCGATTTGTCCATCCGAGGTTGACTCTCCTCCTCATCCTCCGTTCCATCCATACTCCTTGCCCTTCCCCTCTTCCCCGCACCCACTCTCGCCCGTTGTCAACCCCCACTCTTCTCTTCTCTCCTCTTGGCTTGGCTTGGCTTGGCTTCCATCGCTCCCTTGCTGCTCATGCATCAATCAGGTCAGATCAGTCAAATTAACAACTGCCCCAACGTAACCGGCAACACACCCAAGCCAGTCAAGTCACCGCGAAACATTGACACAACGGTAAAACTGTTTCTTGCTGGTGGCATCGTCGACCTTGACTCGCCTGGTCTCGGTCGCTCCATCGTCATCATCTCTATTGTAAGCCGTATGTACCTTTTCGGCCGAGCGAACCAAAGAAAAAAACTCAAAACAATGTTCAAAGAAAGCCCAAGACGAATTGGCCAAAGCCAACAAGCTGACGTGACAATCAAGTCTATCTCGAACCATATGTGCAGGCTTCTCCTCTCTTCACTTCTCTTCTCTTCTCTTCCCCTCCCCTTTTATTTTGACATCCTTCATGCGTGTAAACGTGCTGTCCTCTGCTCCTCTTTTTCTTCATCTCACCCTCTCATTTCTCCATCCTCTCCGGCTGGGTGCCAGTAATTGGCTTGGGGCCTGAGCCTCGGGTACCGTGAATCGTAAATCTTTCAATTCCGTCACTCGTTGCTTCCCGTAGCTCCTTGCAAGGGACACCGGACAGGCTCTCTTTCATCTTGTTGGTGAGTCTTTTTCAGACCCAGAATCCAAGATGCAGCCATCGACTCCCCGGCCTCATCTGGCCACCACCCCAGACTCTCCTGCATCACATGCCCCACCCAATCGTCCACCCCAGCCGATGAGAAACGTCGTGGTCATCATCATAATCGTCGGATCTCGAACACTGGGCCACCCAGGGCGAGTGGGAGGGCTCTCTCTCCACTTCAAACCAGGTCGGCCTCCTCGCGGTTCGAAAAGAGAAGCAGATGGTGCGTATAGCATGCGTGTTGCAGCTCAATCAATAAAACGTATTTTTTTGTGTGTAGTGGTCGCATAAAAGAAAAGCGAATGTCATGCACCTCCATGACATTACCTGGTACTTGGTATTTCCCGGCGCCTGCCGTGTTTGTTCAAATGATTCAAAACCATGGGTATTGCGGTACGCCAAAACTCGATCCTGTAAACATCACATCTCCCAAAGGTTGGGCATAGAAGCGGGGCCCAGGGGATCCGGGCTGTCGTCCATAGTCGTGGCGATGCCCTCATTGTAGTTGGGCATCCAGAACGCCGGGTCCTCCTCGACCATAGACATACCAGCTCCTGCAATTGGGCCGGTGTCGGGTCCCTTGTAGAAGCTATCGTAGTCAATGCTGGTCAAGTCCGTTGAGCTGGCCATCATGTTGTTTTGTCGCAGGAAGGCGCTGGTGGTGCCGAAGCCGTCGAGACTGTCGAAGTCGGCGTCGCCTCCAGGCATGAAATCCTCCACCTCAGAGACCTCGCCTGAGGTCGACGTTGTGTTGGCCAGGTGAGGGAGCTGCTCTGAGCCGCTGCCAAAGTCGAAGAGGCCATTGAAGCTCTGGGCTCCGGCCTGGCTATAGCTAGAGGGCGTAAAGCTCTCGCCCTTCATGTCCGAAAGATCATAGTGACTCCAATCGACCGACGCGGCGCTGAGACCGGCGCTGTACATGGGACCGTCCGTCTCCGAGTTAAAGCCGGAGCCGAAGAGGTCAAAGGTGCTGTTAGCCATGTATGGTGGGTACTCGATACCTGACAGGTCCAGCGGGGGTAGGTTGCCGTTGAGGTTCTGGAAACCGGGGTTGCCGCTCATGAGTGGGGAGGCTGTCTCCGACTTGACTCGGCGCGGTTCCCGGGTGCTCGAGGCTCTAGCCCTGGCGACGGGCGCCTCTCGGGTGCCTTTCTGCATCAAGCTGTCGGTGCCTAAGCTTCCGGTGCTGTGGGCAGAGTTGACCCGGCTGAGCGTGTAAGGACTGCACTTCTGCGCGACCCGGTTGCTCCGGTGAGCGGGCTTGTGGTGGCCGTTCTGGTCAAAGGTCAGGACGCCGTCGGAGTGGACGGTGTTGGCCCGTCGTCGGCGGGTGGGAGCCTTGACACGGCCCGTGGTGCTGATGCTTTGACAGTCACCCTCCGAGTCAGACTCGGGGACGGTGTCAAGACCGGGCTCTTTCTTGCCGGAGCAGGTGCAGCGGCCACCGTGATTACAGCAACACGTCTCTGTGAGGGTATTGTCAATAAACAGCTTTCAAAGGCCTCTCCGGACTGTTCGAGAGGCTGAAGCTTACCCTTGTGTCCATCGACGGTCGGCTGCAAGTGGGCGCACTTGCTGGTCTTCTCGCCGCAGTCGCACTTGATGTGAGCGGCGCGCGACTTGCGCATCGCGCGGCAGTGAGCGCATTGAGAGACGGGGCGACCCTTTTTGTTGATGTGCTGGAGCGGACGATCTGAGTGAAAGAAGGCAGCGGTCAGCATGCGCTCACCGAGGAATAGGAGGCTGAAGACGCAGCGCTTGGGCAACGGCAGAGGCGCGTGCCAGTGGCAGTGCCAGGTGTGCCCCAGCGAAGTGACGAGGAGACCCCGCGCGAGGCGCGGGATGCCTCGAAGAAGCAACGACCATATGACAGATGAACTTACCAGAATGTTGACAGTTGCTCACGCGGTGGCCGCGTACGCAGGCCTCGCAGGCAAACTTCTCGCCGTCGATTATCATTGTGACAGGTGGGCTTGGTGAGGTTGGTTGTGGTTGTGGTTTTGGTGTGCAAGTAGTGCGAGAGAGGTGCGCGAGCGGAAGCGGAAGCGGAAGCGGAAGCGAAACGCGGAAGTGGGAGTTGGAGCGGGAAGTGTATTTGCCCGGAGCTGAAGCTACTGTTGGGAGCAGCAAAAGGTCAAACAAAAGTCCTTGAGCTTGTCGAGGATGTCTGGATAGAAGTAAGGTTGCAGTTGCTTTCTTGCTTTTGTCCCAGAAATCGGGGGCAATCGACGGTGGGCGACAAGGGTAGGCTTGGGGAATCCAAGCTCCTTGGTGTTAATCCGAGGGGGGGAATGGGGAGGGTTTGAAGGTCCAAAGGCGAGGGTAGGGAAGGAGTTCCACGCTAAAAGCAGTGGGAATGAGAAGATGGGGAAAACGGGGACGACCAAAGGCGCCGGTCTGTTACAATAACATTTCGCGGCGGAGACGGGAGCTGAAGCTGGAGAGGCTGGAGAGAGAAAGTAATAAAACTTTTCGAGGACAAGTTGGACAAAGCCAATTGATGAGAGCGAAGAACGGGAGTGGAGATGCGCTGGTCGGAGGAGTGGAGATTTTTCCCTTAGGTGCCTTGGGACGACGACGGGCTCTTGGTGTGGCTTCTCTGGGTTCTCTGGGGTGTGTATGGGACAGGCGGTGGTGTGTGGAGGAAGAGTGGAGAGTGGAGAGCAGAGAGTGGTCAAGTGGGAGCGTGGGAACGGATAGAAAAAGGTGGGAGAGGAGAGGAGACGACGAGAGGTGTGGTGGAGTGGAGAGAGTCGAAGGACGAAGTCGGCGGCAGGACCGGGGTGTCGAGGTACAGGGCAACCCACGCCTTTTGCCGTACGCGGCTGTGTACTCTGTACACGAGACAGTGACAGACGGACGGGCAAGGTCCCGGAGAGCCAAGCCAGGGCACAGAAAGCCGTGCAAGCGGGTTTGGCGCTCAGCTCGGCTGGCCGCTAGATGTCGACGTCGGCAAGCCAAGACCAGGCCGTCTTGCTGGGGACGCTGTGGGTGGAGAGGTCGGCCCGGAGAGTCGGGGGGGTCGGAGAGTGAATGGGGGTCCTCCGCTGTGCTGGCCAGTCGCTTGTTGGGCTCGGTGGGCTCGTTCTCCTGGTGACGTCGATGGCCGAGACCGAAATAGAGGCGAGGCGAGCGAGGCGAGCGAAGGAGGGAGAGGAGAAGAGAAGAGGAGAAGAACGTTGTTCGTGATGAGGACTTGTTCGCAAGTGTGCGGTCTAAGTAGCAACGCGGACGGCAGCAACCACACAAGAGCGGCCGGGCAAGGAAAGGAAGGAAGAACCAAGGATGGGGGTCTGGCAGGGGAACCGCCTTTTTTTAATCATGACGGCCGTGGCCAGATGGGATGTTTGCTGCTTGCATGGGAAGAGGATGGGATCGGGATGTGCGGCGCAAATTCGGGCAGCCAGACGACGGCATCTCCAGTCTTTCTCAGCCTTGGTTTCCCAGGTACAGTACGGCCCAGTACTCCAGTTCAGTTCAGTTCAGTTCCGTCCCGTCCCTGAGCGTTGGAGGTCTCGACAGTGATCCATGGCCACGGGCGTTGTGACTGCGACTGTGATTGTGTCGTCGAGACGAGTAGAATCCGACGCCTCGCGAATCGCTTACCCTGCCTGCCTGCTGTTACCCGGGCCCGGGCCATGACTTAAGTTATGCCCCAGGGCCATTACCCAGAACAGCAAGGCGAGGCATGGAGGCGCGGACACGGACACGATCGAGGGAGGATACTCGGCTGTACAGTGTGTGGGACGATGGCGCAAGCGGGCAACTGGACCGGGTTGGGATGGGCCATGACGAGCGTGGTGGTGGCCGGCTCGGTGGCCCCCATCCATCGCCAACCCGTTACCCATATTAGCTCTACGAAGGGACGTGGAATTACCCGCCACCCATGGTGGGATCGGGCGCTTGAACGGGGGTTAAAGCTCCTGTGCAGGGGTTTATTAGTGACACGGACGAGCCAGTCTTGCTGCCAATCGTACATATTAATTAATTAACACCGGGTTTGGCTTGCTGCCAGCACTTTGTTTGCTCGTGTTGCTTGCGGGATTGCCAGCATCCGTACGTACTTTTGACGATCTCGCCCGGCCGTGACCATGGCCGTGGCCGGGGCCCTGATGGGCCCGCAAACCAAAGAGGCACCCACGCACGCCGCCCTTGGTTCCATCGTGGATTTCTGTGGCCCCCTGGTCGATGTGTGGGTGGTGGTGTGCAGGTCGATGGTCGATGGTGCACCGCTGGGTGCTGCTGGCCGTAGGAGATTGTGGAGCCCCGGGAGACAGACGGTGGGATGGTTGATGGTGGCTTTTCCCGTCCAGTCCAATTGTCCACGGTGGTGGAGCCCTGAAGGAGTCGCTGCTCCTGCTGGCAATATTAGGACGGCGCAGCGCTACTGGACAGCGTGACAGAAAGGCAACCTCAGCCTCCGACTGACTTACTCGACTGGGCAGGTTTCGTGGAAGAATCCGGGCATTTCAGACATGCACACTGGACGGCCGTTAGACCATTAGCCAGCGCGTCCCGATCTTCCCTTCTGGCTGCCCGGGCAGGCTTTCACCTCCAACCTCGGACCGACAACAGGCGCGACGATTCACGGACGACGGGCAAGCCATTGTGTGTTAAAGCCATCTGCGGATCGTCACGAGCTTCATCGGACCTACTACGCCCTGGGGACTTGTGGATGAATCAGAATCCCATCCGTGCCAGTGAACTTGTGCAGGCTGTACGAGCCATGTAATGCCCTGTAACCTTCCCCCCGAAAGGATCCATGACGGACAGACTGGCGGCCAGATTCTTCAACTCATCTGCGTTGCGCCCCCGCGGCAGCCGGCGTCGGCTTCAGATTTCAGGGACCTCTGCCGCGGGTATCTTCCCGCGCAGCGGACGCCCGGCGGGAGACCTGGCGCCGCGGTACCTCGCTCCCTAGTGGCCGTTGGCGGGGAGGCTTGTCCTACCGGGGGCAGGCAAGAAAAAGCAAAACCGCAAGCGCCAGGGCAGGGCAGGGCAGGGCAAGGGCATTTTGGCAGGGCGTGGTAAATCCCGAAAGGGTTAAGGGCGAAAGATGTGCAAAAAGTAAAAAAGTTTGCCGCCCGCCGTCAACGGAGCATCCTCGGGAGCCGGAGAAGCAGCGGGCGGAGACACAGAAGACACAGCATATTTTGTTCGTCTGCACGACGGGCCAAGCTGCAGAGCGGCGATGGAGCACACTGTGCCTCTGGTCCACGTCGTTTTGGTTCTAGGTCCGGCCGTACGTCTGCACGCGCAAAGCACCACCGGACCGGGCTCGGTGTCGACGAGCTGTGGCGGGCAGATGGCGACAGGTCGATGCATGGTGAATGCCCGGGCTCGGTGCGAGTGCCGGAGCTGGAACACTGGAGCAACGCCGGTTCTCCCTTAGTGCTCTGTCCTCGAATAAGGGTTAGGGGACTTTCGCATCACGTCCTGACCCTGCTCATTCCATTCCGGTTGGGTAAGGTATTCGCGGTCCTGGCCATGGCATAATAAATCGCATTCGAGATTCATCAGCATGCCATTCATTACATGTGACCCCGACTGCTCCACCTCCATCTCCCAAGCTTTGCTCAGTTCGAACTCCCACGGGCCACACGTGCTACTCGGTATCACGGTGTTGCGACTTGATGATGACCGACCTGTGTTGCGGCTTTGGGACCCTGGACCCTGACGTTTCTCTCACAAGCTTATGTGTGAGCTACCCGCGTCCGTCTCCATCCTCGAGTCTCGATCCCCCCAGCCGTCGAGGCTCACCCCGTGCGCACTGACTATGCTGGTTGGACAAACTTGCTTGTGCATGGTGCGGCAAACACTACAGGGTCCATCGTCGTTTTATCTATCCACCACTTCATCATCGGTCGCCCTGTGTTTTTTTTTTTGGGGGGGGGGGGGTTGATCACGACGGATAGCCACTGCTCTGCTTGCCCACTCAGTGCTTCGTCTTTGGCGCCCCAGTTGGCAGCCGTCACTGTGGCTGTTACTGGCCCCTACACGCCCCGTAGCCCAGGGACCCCCCCTAGCTAAGCCGCAACAAGACATCATCGTGCTTCAGCGGACCCTCGTCGTCGTGTCCACGCGACCTGCTGACCCTCATGGTCGAGGGCCCAGATTCCTCAAAGCCCCCCAGATTACCCTTGGCAAAACCTCGAAGCCCCCTGTGCCGTCTATTTGCGTCAGCCCGGTCCGTAGCGTTTACGTCAGGGCCAGTGTGGAAACCCACAGCGTCCTCGTACAAGTAAGTGTACGCAGTGAGAAAGTGAGAAACATGCCGATATCCTTGCATCTTGGCCGCGCTCCTTGGATCCTATTGGCAAGGTCTGAACGAAGCCATCAACCGTGGTTCATTCGCCAAACGCGACTACGACCAACTAATTAGGTGTTTGCGTCTCACGAATACAGACTGCCGATCCAGGAGATGATCTAGACCGGACGGGCTTGGCTGACGGGAGATTTTCTAGGTAATTATTAATTACCTACTAAATCTGGATGTGATGGCATCGACTGCCTAGCTCGGTATATATTGGTATTGATACGATGCCTCTCCGGTCATAGTCGGCTCGCTTCTAGGGCACAAACCAGGGCGACCGACGTCTGCTGTGCTTGCTCGAACTTCCCCCGGAAGCCGTGACGGCCAGGCCGTCTATCATAGGCTGCCTGGTCCGTCCCGGTGACAAGCCCAGCTCCCGTGAAGTGAGACATCCCTTTGCCCTTCCTCCGATCCCATGGTCCAACACCTCCGTCTCAGCCCCAAGCGCCAGCTCGTCCTACGCCGCGCAAGAACCCGCCTCCGCCCGGAGTCTGCATCCACCATTCGGATATACTTGAGACTTGGGGGGGGAAGGTTCGAGAGGCACGAACAACGAGGGTACGTCGCAGTAACACGACGACGTGCGCGCGGTCCGGCACGGGAATGAAACTGAAATGTTCAAACCTTAGGCGTGTACCTTATTATCCCACCCTGCCGGCCGCAGTTCCCCAACTTCTCCCCCGCGGCGTCAGCACGGATCTTGACGGGATAACGCGGGCGAGCGGGTGCGGGAGGATTTTTTGCGTGGCGCGTCCTGCTGCAAGGTCGACGTAGCGGCGATCAGGGCCGTCAGCGAGTGGTCATAGCCGGGCATCCCCCCCAAACGTGTTTGGCTTCATCTGGTGGTGTGTGACCCGGCACCGTGGCCTTCTCTCCGTTTAGCCCTGTTGTTGTCCTCTCTAGTCCATTCTGATCGCCTATTCGTACGAGTAGATGCAAGCAAATGGACAGGCTCCGAGTGGAAAGCCGGCCGGATCCCACGGGGAGGGGGGATGGCAAACACATGCGGCCGTCCGACCGCCGTATGGAGGCCGTGGTATGCAAATGAATGCATGGCCTGCGCCGTGCTGCCGTGCTGCCGTGCTGCTGTGCTGCTGTGCTGCTGTGCTGGCAGACGCTGGCCGCCTGCAGGTTTGTTCAGTGGGTTCTCGATCCTAGTTCGTGACCGAGGCGGAGGTTCCCAATGCCATCTCTCCCGTCGCGTTATTGCCAACCCAGCCGTCCAAAGTAGTAATACCCAGAGACAGCGTTTAGGCTAGGGGCAGAGGTTAGTAGCAGTTAGGGTCAGCGTCAGATTAGTGTTAGGGTAGCATTCGCATACGGATTGATGTGATGGTTATTGTGAATTAATTTAGTGTTTTTATCGATGTACTAGGTGCGTCTAGTAAAGTTGTTTGTGTCCCAACATCAACGGATGCATGCTGATGGTAACCCCGCCCTGTCCTAGGTCTCACAACCAGCGTCCTGATTTGACCTTGTCTTAGTCTCGAGGTCGGGGGGGTGTCCTGGCGGGTCGTTGCAGGCGGGACGCTCGATTAACGTCTAAATGAAGTCTTTGCTAGAACTATTAGCTTGATTCGAATTTCCATCATGTTAAAGGACTTACGCAACAGAGGACGAGATCACCGTCGTCGTTTGGTCATGTCCATGTCCAGAAAGGTCATCGCGTCCCAGTCAGCTTCGGAAAGGTCCAGGAGGGGCTGGTCTTGGAAGGGCCGCTGAAACCTCGAGTATCGGTGTCGGTGTCCAGCTCATCTTTCAAGTTGATTCCAGTCTTTTGCTTAGTGTCGGATTTCCGTCTTAGGTAGTAAAGCAGGGGTTGGAAGTTATCGTATTCAGCGTTCACGGCAGGTGGTTGAAACGTCGATTGCTATGTGTGGGGGGGTCGATGACAGTTCGGTGGTCGTGGTAGCGGCCCCATTGTGTCTGAGATGATGGTGACGACGAGAATGAGGTTGATGATGAGGATAAGGATGAGGATGAGGACGATGTGGATGGCGACCACGATGAAGATGCTGTTGGTGTTGCTGGTGTTGTTGTTGATGTGGATGATGTGGATGATGTTGACATTTTGGAGTGTATGTATGCATGAGGAGGATGATGATAAGGAGGATGATGAAGTTGAGATGGATCGTCTTCCGTTGACGTGGATGCTGAAAAGGCCTGGAGAGTGTCGAAACGCCGAGTCGCTGCTGCCACTGATACTTTCCGTCGTCTGCTGCTGCTGAAACAGCTTCAAGTTGCTACATGCACGCACAATAAGTACTTGACTTCTACAGGAGCTTAGGTACCTACTCAACCAAGTAGAGGCTGGATGAAGCCCAGAGGGCAGCAATGACATGCGACGCCCTCCGCTCCGCTCTTCCCCGGCCTGCTGCATCGTCGTCCATTGCTACCGGTCTCCAGAGCCGCCCTTTGCGACGGAACCCCCACAAAGCGGCGCATCCACGCTGGGGACTTCCGCCCCCGATGACAACCTTTTGAAAATTTTAAAATTATGCTTTGCCTCACCTGGAGGCTTCGGGCGAGGAACAAAGTATTCATCCGGGGCGGAATGAATGGCTACTACGATACTACGGTACTACGTACTACGTGCGCCGTCCCATGCAGTGACACGGAATCACGCAGGTACCAACACGGCCAATGTCGCGGGGTCTCTTTTGGGGCCCGTCGGTCATGGGGTTTGAAGTCTCACCCACGCCCGCACCCGCATCCCATGATCCATGCCCAATCCCAATCTCACGCCCATGCCCACGCCCACGAGGCTCACGCAGGGTCCAATCGCACACGCACGGGCGGTGCTGCGACTGGCACGACCACCGGGAGCCGTCGTGACTGTGCTGCCGGGTTCATGCTTGTTAGCCTCGCGCATTGCTCGCCATTCTTGGGATGCTTTCGGCGTCATCATGGACATTTCATGACGGTCTGCCACACAATGGCGGAATTGTTCATGATGCCGTTTCACAGATTGTGTGGTCCCGCCTATTTACCGCTTCCCGCCTCCGCCTCCCAAGTCCCGCTCCCCGGCTCGTGCGGACGGCTCCCACAGTACGTATGGACGGCTCAACAACATGGTCATCACCAGTGTGTGTTCTCTTTCCGGCCGTCCCTGGGAATACTGTAGGACCCGCGCCACTCCTCCCCTTCTGATGCTTGGCCTACGCCCGCTGGAGAACCCACTGTCTGCCTACCTCGCCTGTCCAGGAGGCCCCAGCTTTCCACGTCTGGCTGGAGCGCTGTCTGACACCGCCGTTTGTCATTATCAGTCATGGCATTGGAAATTGTCAGACCAGGTCAGCTCCATCATCAGTCACTTAGCTGGTGTGTGGCTGCTGCCCGCCCTCCTCCTCGGACTCGCGCTGGACCCGAAAAGTCTGAGACACCACGACGGAAAGCATCTGGCTCCCACACAACAACGTCACACACCTATGCAAGGTCCGTCTGGACGGGACAATTCTCGCACTGTCGTGCAGGTCACTCGAAAATGGACCGGAAGCCTTGCCTGCCTCGTCCAGACCTGCCATCGGGGTCCACCACCCTCCACCTCCCGCACCTTCGCAAACCATCATGATTGGCTCTATCCGCAAGCGCGAATCCTCCAAACCGGATTTGCCCTGCTCGGTTCCATCTGGTAGCCGTACTGGTTTTCTAGAAGCCTTCGCCCCTGCATCTTATTGGGAGCTTGGACCAGCTAGCTGCAACAGCTTGCTGCAATGCGACCAAGCTGCCTACGTCGTCGTCCTCGCTGCCACCCACTCACTCATCCGCTGCTGGTACGCATTGCAACCTCCACATCCTCCAGCTCGTCAGCATCTTGGCACCATTGGATATCCGGCGGGCCAACACCAAAGACAAGTGCCCCATGGATCGCCAACTCGCCAACTGCCGACGCCCAGTTGCCAACAGTCTGCGTTTGGTGGTTCCGCTGCCGGGTCCGGCCGATCAGTCGTCGAATCGCTAATGCAGCATTTCAGCGTCTGCAGGGGTGACAATCAATTCATTCCGCTGTTCAGTCTCCGTCTGCCGCATCTGCTCGAGGCCCCTACGCCACCCAACATCGATCGCATCGCCGCCATCGCTCGTTTGTCTATTCCCATCTGTACTCCGTAGGTCGTCCCCATCCATCGTCCCACGTCGTGGCCTGTCAGGAGCTATGAAAGAGTGGGAGGGTGGGATAGCGCCCTTAGGACGAGGGACTGACTGACGTTTGGCAAACTACGACTGACCGGGCCTGCAGATCATCTTCTTTTGGTGTCGCTGGCCCTGCTGCCGAACGCCCTATTGAATTGGCCTTACCAATGACAACAGGACACTTCCCAGCACAGCTCCGACGACTAGCCTCCTCCACCTGCTGCATCGTGAACTGTGTCTCGTGATGGCGATTCTCCTCTAGCCGCGTCTGCCCCGATCCAGAAAGAAATTATCAATCTGCCCCCGTCCCAGGTTTCTCCGGAGGTAGGCCGGAAGTGCGAAGGAGACCAGAAGAAAGGGGGAGGACCCTCCTCATTTCCACCCGCGGCTGGTGTAGCATCCCGATGGAGGACAATTCCGAATGCCGTCGCTTAAGGCTGGGCTGGCTGGCCGCTGGCTTTCGAAGAGGCCGCTCTAGATTATGTGCGGGTGCATTTTGCAATGCAATGCAATGCATTGCATTTGGGGTTACCAATTAGCCACGACCCGAAGAGGGGATACACACAGCTGCAGAAGCCGCTTGGTCGCAAAGCGGCTTGCCATGGAGCCGTTCTTCGGCGGACGCTACCACCGCTCGGTATATCGTGGTAACGAGCGGTTCATGACACCGACGTAGCTAACTCGAGACCCCAGAGACCCGACGGGCTCTGCTTTTCCGCTTTGTCCATTCCCTAAACGGACGTGACCTCCCTTTTCCCGATGCACCCATTTGATTGGCCGCACAGCCCGCAGCGTGGGTGGGCTCTTACCATTGGGGCGTTTACTGCTTCCTCAGGCATCCAGCCGTCGGCCAACCACCCCCAACCCCCACGCTGACAAGGTCCGATGCAAAATCAAAACTTCCTATCGTCTCACCATGAAAGTTTTTTACCTTCCTGCAACCATCACAAGAAGCCCTCGCTGGCGCCACGAATGTCCGTCGCACCCTCGCAGATCGCCGCTCTGCAACGATCGTCCGGGGATTCCGTTCCCGCACCATCTTCATCAGTCTGCTTCATCTTGACGGCTGCAGCAGACGCGGTGCCGTCTTGGCTGTCCTCTTCCCCAGCCCTACCAGGCTGGGGGATCTCGGAGTCGGCCACTGGCGATGACGGCGACAGGCCTTCTGTGGCAGGCGCCTGGACAGCATCCGACTCTCTGAGTGCTTCGAGTAAAAACTCTTCACCCATGCCTCATTCTGGGAGCTCCTGCTGGCAGTTACGATCCAGATGAATCTATCGGATCATGGGAGCCTCACCGAGGAGAGTTCGATCTTCGCAGAATCCACAACGAGACTTGCCATGGCACAGATTGCTACCTCGTCACTCATCGACTAACCGCACCCAACGCAGCATCATTCTCTCGTGACTTGTTGCCAGCTATTACGTCGATTTATCGGCGTAATTATCGACATTCAGTGCTTGCTTTCCATTGGCCTGATTGTTTTCGCTCTGGCATAGAACAAATGAATCTCGTTGCTGGGCACCCGGTTTTGAGAAGTCGTCTTGACTTCCTGGACAAACCGGGAATCAGCTGTAGGCACATAACCCTGAATTTCGATGACTTGGTTTTTGTGATGTTCGCCGTGATTGTTAGGTCTTCATTAGCGGCTGTTGTGCTTCATAGCTGGCGCCGCTATTCGGACGTACGCGCAGCAATGCTGTCATGGAATCTCATCTCGCGTCCAGCCACATCCCCAACTACAGAGTGTGAGACAAATGCCGACGAGCCATTGCCGACAGCCTCGGTGGTGGAAGGTCACTGGGATGGTTCATTCACGGCGCTATGGACGTGGGTTCCGTGGAGTGTCAGCCGCTGATCTAGGAGCTCACCGACGAATGATACTGGACTCAGGTGAAGGCCGGCAGGAGGATTGGAGGGAGTGGCTATCGGGCGGCCGGCATCGCCGATGCGAGCATACCGTGTGGGTGTTGACCGACCTACCAAATTTGGCAGGTCAAGGTCCCAAACAGCAACGCTGATTGAATGGAAGGGAAGAGGGGAAAAGGTTCTTCCCCAAGAAATGAGTTGAGATGCCTGGCTTCCGTTTAGACATCGACCATGTGAAATGACGATCGATCAGGTCGGATGCCTTTTGCTTGGACTCTTCTTGGTTGGGGAATGGCGAGATGGTGTTCGATGATGTCGCGGTTCGTTTGTGGTTGGTGGGTGGCGAGGTCACGGGCGACTCGACCAAGTAGCCTCGTAACACCACGGAGATGCTGTCCCGACAGGTTCCAGTACGCCGGAGTGCTTCCATCTGTGTGCCTGGGTTGGGCCGTGGCAGTTGGGCAAATGCAGTCGGCTTCTTTGGGCGATTGTGACAGTAAGCATCGGCGGTCGGTCGATCGGCCGAGCGTGACCTCTTTTTCTCAGCAGCTTTGCCAAGCCTAGTAGTTGTAATAAACAGCCCCTTCGTACGTACAGATGTACCGAGGCTGGCGGTGCTATCCACCAAAAACCACCGGGCGCAACACAGCAGTGGTTGAGCAGAGCAGGGGCGGGCTTCGTTTCTGGCGGGCTGGGCGATGGTGTGCTCGGGGCGGGAACTGGGAAACGAGCGGGCGGGGGATGCGCGGGCCGGATCATCTATGCCGTTTCCAACCTCAAGAACTGTGCTTCCATGCCCTTCGCGTCGACTCGTGCCTTAGATTCGCCCACCTAACTACGCCTCAACCGCCCGCTCGCGCATCCAGGCCCGTCATCGGACTCGTTTCCTCGAACAAATCGACGTCAGATCACTCTGCATGACGGCCAGCCACTGAGCACGGCTCGGGGGCAAAACCAACAATGGCAGATAATAGGTGAATCTAGATCCCTGGTAACGGGTGGCGTTGATGCATCGTTGGGCACGCTCTAACCTGGATTTCTGGCCAGCCGTATCAACGTCGTCTTTGTCGGCGCGGGTGCCGTGGGGTGCTTCTACGCCTCCCGCTTACACCATGTAACGTGCTCTCCTTGTGTCCGCCCGAGACATTCAGGCGACTCTCCTTTGTGCTGACCGCCGGCCCGGTAGCCCTCTCGCAATGTCCACGTTTCCCTCGTGGCTCGCTCCAACTACGCCGCCATCCAGAAGGACGGCGTCAAGCTGCAGACCCGGAGCTTCGGTGACTACACTTTTGTCCCCGATGCTGCGTTCCCTTCCGTGAGTGCCGCGGCTGCTGCCCGGCAAGACTGGCATTATATCGTCGTCACAACCAAGGCCCTGCCCGACGTGAGCGACGACTCGGAGATGATTACGCCTCTTGTGGGACCCGAGTCGTGCATCATCCTCATCCAGAACGGCGTCGGCGTCGAGGAGCCCTTCCGAAAGCGCTTCCCGGACACGCCCATCGTCAGCGCCGTGACCGTCATCAGCGCGGAGCAGACGTCCCCGGGCACGATCCGGCAGAACCGGTGGACGCGCATCAGCATCGGCCCGTACAGCGATGGCCTCGGCACGGGCGGCGCGGACGTGCTCCGGCGCGGGACCGCCAGCACGGAGGCGCTGACGCGGTGGTGGACCGACCTCGGCGGCATCCGCGACGTGGAGCCGCACGACGAGGTCGGGCTGCAGACGGTGCGGTGGCACAAGCTGTGCATCAACGCGGCCATGAACCCGTCGGCGGTGCTGTCGGGCGGGCGGGGCAACGCCGACATGGTGGCGGACCCGGAGCTGCGCCGGCACCTGCTGGGCGTCATGTGCGAGATCCGGGACGCGGCGCCGCGGATCCTGGGCCGGCCGTTCCCGCCGAGCATGGCGGCACCGGACAAGATCGTCGAGAGCACCGCCCGGAACAAGGGCGCGCGGCCGAGCATGCTGCTGGATTGGGAGGGGGGCAAGCCCCTGGAGCTGGAGGTCATCCTGGGTAACCCGGTGCGTATTGCGAGGGAGAGGGGCGTCGAGATGCCCAGGCTGCAGAGCTTGTATGCGTTGCTGAGGTCTGCGCAGCTGATGAGGAAGGGTAGGGAGAGTGAGGCCAAGGGGAAGTTGTAGTCAAGCGTTGCCCTCGGAAGAGTTGGGTATTGTGGTGTTAATTCCAGCGCATGTAATACTTCTAGTTTAGGTACGGCATTAAACATTGTACATCTTTCGTCTGTTTGACGTCTTTTCTCGCCTTGGATGTTCCTTTAGTTGTTGGTGGTCTGGACAAAACTATGAATCCTCCAGGGTCACGTCTGGATATATATCTTGCCATTGCCCTTACGTACATGCTCACGATCCCTCGTTGTCATTCCCATATGTGATCGAATGGAATAAGTCTTGCATCCTGCTAAAATGCAGCAGTCCATAGAAGTAGCCATCCACTTGTGAGTCCAAGCGCACGCTTGTGGGCGGATCTCATTAATACATCCCCCAGAACAAGCAGACGTTTGTCACTATTTATGGAGATCAAGACGTAGGCTGGATGAAAGGAATGCCTCTTTAAATAGTCTTACCGGGTAATCGTACCATAGATGTGGCACGCTATGAATGCTGCCTCGTTGTCTTGGGTCTATGTATCTGCACGAACATGTCCCTTCGTCGTTGAGAGAAAAGTTGGTGTCTCGTCTTTGCGATTCTTCGGCTCTTCATCTGGATCCTGGAGCACCGTGTTTTTGGGCCTTAGACGATAACATTATTTGTGATTCGTTGAAGGAAACCTAATGCACCTTAGCTACCCTCTTTCGTCTCTTCTTAGGCTCTGGTTTCTATAAATCCAAGCCTTCAGACTCCATCTCGTCTCTCTTCAACCTCTTCTCCTTCAACCCTCCTTTTCCCTTCAACCCTTTCTTGACTCTTCTGCCTCAACTCTCCATTGGAAGTCTGCTATCCATCTCAACATCCCATTTAATCTCTAGCTTGGCTTCTCTTTCTGTCGCCAACGCTTACAAGCGCCCCGACCCCATCACCCTTGCCATTGAGCCTCATTCCCCCACTTCAAACCACCCTGCATCTAGCTCTTCATTCTCTATCGCCTCTGCTTTGCCCTCTCACTCCAGCTGATGCTATTTGTCGCTTTTGACAACAAGCAGCTCTCAATTCGCTATCAATTGGTAAGCCCCGATCTCAATGTCTGCCTCCGCTCCATCTCCATCCTTCATCTGCTTGGCACTGTTTCTTCACAAGGTTTCTCAAGCCCCTAAGTCCTCAATCCCCTCAGTTTGTTCCATTTCCTCCTTACCTAACCGGCTTTTCACTGCTTTCATCTCTTCCACCACCTCCATCTTTCATCCCATATTGGTACCCTTCGTCAATTGCCCTTCCCCATCGCATCTCACTCCCACTTGAAGCGCACTCCAAGTTGAAGAGAAGTAATAAATTACGTTCCTACTTCTTGGTTCTGTTCTGTTGAAGACCATTCTGACTTGAGCACCTAATAGCCACTCATACTTGCCCAAAATGTCTGAAGCTGAAGCTGAGAGTGTTGAGAACGTTGATCTCACGGCTTCCGACACTGGAGATGCCGACTCTGAGTTTCAGTTGCCAGAGGATCGTAATGGCAACAACATCCAAAATGCAATTGACAACGATGACGATGGTGATGACGCCGATATCCAGGCTCTCGTCGACCCCGATCATGAAGCGCCTCCATCAGACGCGTCAGACCCTGGTGGTGATGGCAGCGAAGATGAAGCCGGCAGCGATGATAGCCTGGATCTGAATGACGATGACTTACAGAAACCCCGCTGGAAAAGGCGGTGCCTCCAGTCGTGCAAGCCCCCCTGGAACTATCTCTACGATAAATACGTCCAGTTCAGAACACACTATCAGCTCATGAGAGAGAGGGTCACCGACCTTAAAGCCGAAAATAGGCATCTCAGAGCACAAGTTGGAAGGCAGGCAGCAGTCATCGCCCAACTTCAAAACAAGAAGCGGCAGAAGACAGAGCCAGTAAGTTCTATCCCCTCTACAACCTCTTTGTACATCTTTCGCTAACAAGAAGCCACAGACTTGGCCTAATTCGTTGGAGAACTGGATCACGCATGGTCCAGGACGACACTGTCCTCCAGGGATCAAGACATGGGAGGATGTTTATAAGCTGACCTGCCGCGAAACCAGTAAGTAAGATACACCTTACATTGTATTCCCTACTAATGAAGGCTTCTCAGATATGTCATCTCATCCAAATGTAACGCACCCAGATCTACGTTTTCGGTCTGCTACGGATGCCGAGGAGGCCGACGACATGGGAGTTGGTTTCGTTCGCAGCCCCGAAGAATACCAACGCCAGGGTGTGTTCCCCTTCGAGCAATTGGACTGCTTCCTCCAGCTTAAAATTCTTCGAATGGTGCTTGTTCACGATGTCAAAATGGTCCACGCCATCTCTCGACTGGACCCATACCATGAACCATCGCAAGTCCCTCGAAACTGCGCTGGGAAGGTATCTCTGCTCCACCGCTTCCATGTTGGCAGCAGCAGGATTAGCGTCACCTTCGCGACGGATCCCCAGGCTATGCTGGCTCCTCTTTCGGTCTCAAAGCGATGGAACTACCTTGGAGTCACTCTATTTTATTCGGAGAACAGGTTCTGCTTCTCGTCGCTTGGCGAATAGGGTCGCTTTGCGGCTGGGATCAAACAAAGACTCCAGCGGATTCAGGATATCGAGATCTTGTGGATGGGCTCGCAGCACTTGACATATCAGCCGAACATCCGTGGCAGGTTCAGGTCTAGACGAACTGTGCCTCTAACGTGGCTCGGAGAAGCAAGCCGTCTCAAGACGCTCATTGTCTACGTCCAGGAGTCATCTCCATCGTACATCCGCCGCAAGCACGAGCCAAGAGGAATCATTCGGTACATGAGGGACAGGACAGAACAGCAACCCAACTTCCGACTATTCCGCTCTCTACGAACGCTTCAAGGGCTGGACTGCATCCACATGCTCCGAGGGATGGAGACGGTGTCGTTTTTTGACTACGACAAATGGATGGAAAACAAGGTCAAGACTCCTGTGCGAGACTATACGTTTGTGATGGATGTGAACAATGCGGTTCGACGCCCAAAATCCGACCGTGATCTCAAACGCTCCAAGTTCCGGAATCTGGCGCCCTTGATTCTGGATTATCGGCCTCGGGCAGAGGACCGACTTGCTTTGGAAAAGGCGATTGAGCTAAGGGTTCCCAGCGGAGAGTCTCTCACGCCACCACCTGAGCCCGATTTGAGCGGCACTGAAGACTCCGAGAGCAACTCTGGCAGTGACTCGGATCACCCGGATGATGATTCTGACGGCGGATCAGACAGTCCAGACGACGGTGGCTTGTCGGAAGCTGGGCCGAGTGGAGGTTCGGCTGAAGGGTCGGGTGGAGGAGGCAACACTGGCAGCAACCCTGATAACAACTCCAACAACTCGAATAACTCTGACAACTCCAACACCGGCTCTGACAACGACGATGGCGACGACGACTCTAACGATGCTGCTGCTATTAAGATGGAAAACCCGGGAGACGGAGGCTTGCCTAGCCCGAGCTCGAGTGGAGGTACAGGCGAAGACGGCAGTGCAGGAAACGACACCGGCGGAGCGAATGATGGCGGCAGCGGTGTCAGTAACGGCGACAATGGCGTCAATGATAGCGGCAGTGGTATCGTCGAAATTGACTCCAACGACAGCACTGAAGAGGGAGAGTCAGATGCTGTTTCTCACAATGGTTCTGAGATGGAAATCCGCTATGACTTTGATGACGATGATAAACGGTTTCCAAGCCATTCCAGCGAAGGAACGCCAGCCTGCATTGAGCTCGTTATCGATTTGACCGGAGACGACGATGAATCCGAGTCTGAGCCTGAGGAGGCCTCGATGCAGCAAGCAAGCGCAAGCAACACAGGTGCTCCTCTGGATGCTGCGACAGCCCAGGTCGACGATGCACAGCTTCATGAGCGCACCGGATCGCCGCCTGAGATTCAGAAGCAAGAGCAGGTGGATGAACCGGACAATAGAGCACACAACCCAGAGGGTTCACTCTTTTGCCCTAGTCCTCAGGGAGCAGAGTACGCAGACAACCTAGCCAGGATGGCCACCCCATTTCCACAGCACAACGGGCTATTTAGGATCGCCTCCAGCTCGCCAGCTCACAGACCAACTGCAACACCCATACGAGAGATACGGGAGGAAAGCGGCATGTTCATGTCGGGAACGCCATACAGCCAGATCGTGCGATCGAGGAGCGCCCGAGGCAGCCGCTTCAGCACGCGCGCTCCTACATCAGGGTCCGATCGACCTGCGGATGTGATCGATCCTACGACGAAGAATACCCACGGGAAGCGATCTTGGGATCGGACGAGCGAGGAAGAATCGGAGGAGGAATCGGAGGAGGATGTGAACTCTCCTAAGAGACTATGCTTCTAAGGCAGATGGATGGATGGAGGGGAGACTTGAGTTTATTACTGGGCAAGCTATGTTGGCAGGCACTTTTTGGGATTTGGGGGAAAATATGATGATACGATACGAGACACTACCTTTAGCTACCATCAGACGTCTGGTCAGTTCTGGCCAATACCCAAAAGTTATTTGATTGAGGATGCTGCTTCGAAGATCGACTTAGACGAGTGGATGGCGTGAGGTGATGTGTGGCGGATGTGTGGCAGTGTGTGTGGCGGGTGCGTGGCCTTCAAGTTAGTACGAAAACCGAGGTCGGGTGTCGTCACCGCCTGAGCAAGCCCCCGGGTCACTTCGCTACAGCGCACTAGCAGCTCGCCGCAGTGGGCGGGCGGGGACCCTGCTGGAGCTCAGCCCCTCTGATGGATGACGAACGAGTGGCGGCAGCAGGCAAGCCGGCCAATGAGAGCGCGCGCAGGTCGGCCGGATATCAGCAGCCTGATGGACACTTCGATTGACACCATCTCCATCTCACTTTATCCACCTCAGTCTCTCTACGACCAACCTACCTTGCCTTGCCTCGCAGATACCTCACGCACCAGCCTTTGCTTTCCTATCCGAGTCCGAAGCAAGCCTCCGCCTCCGCCGCCGCCTCCGCCTTCTCCCTGCCGTCTTCGCCCTGTCCCGCCGAAGGAGCGTGCCTACGTACAACGCCTACGACGCCCACGGCATCCGCCTAGAACTACTTACCAACACCCAACAACGACCTCACCAAACCACCTCCTGCACAAGAACGACGTGCCGCGTCTTTCTTTGTCCCTCCTTGCATCTTCCTGCCCTTCTTCTCTTCTAGAACATCACAAATCCATCGCATCGCCGACCACACCGACCCCGTCCTCCATCTTGGCGCATCCCCCGCTCAGCTTGCTTGACCACCTTGTGCCGCCTGCTGGGCAGCACCATCACCACCCGCCATGTTTCGAGCAGCAGCAGCTGGGCCTTTTGACGATGTCGTCGGTACGTCTATTCTTTTCCAGCGCCCTCCCCACATCTGCACATGCCCGCTTGTTTTCCTTCCAGTCTGGTCCTGGGCCTCATCGTCGTCATCGTTTTCCTACCATCTAGGCACCCATCATCGCCCCAATCACATGTCACTGACAGCATCGCAGCTAAGGCTACCGACGAGAACCTCACCTCCGAGGACTGGGCCGCCATAATGGAGGTCTGTGACAAGGTCACCGGTGACCAGAATGGCCCCAAGGAGGTCGTCCAAAGCATGATCAAGCGACTCGCCCATCGCAACGCCAACGTCCAGCTCTACACTCTTGAGGTACGCTTGACTTCGTCGAAGCCAATATGTCCCCTTCTAACAACTCGATAGCTTGCACATGCTCTCTCCCAGAACTGTGGCAAAAACATGTGCCGCGAAATCTCCAGCCGCGCCTTCACCGATGCTCTCCACCGCCTCGCCAATGATCGCAATACCCACAGCCAGGTGAAGCCCAAAGTCCTGGAGCGCATGAAGGAATGGACCGAGATGTTCAGCGACGACCCCGAGCTCGGTATCATGAGCCAAGTCTACTACACCGTCAAGAAGAGCAACCCTACCCTCCACCCCCCCAGCGCACCCCAGAAGCGCGGCCTCACTGATGTCGATCGCCAAAAAGAGGAGGACGAGCTCCAAATCGCTCTCAAGCTGAGTTTAGAGGAGGAGGAACGTAAGAAGGTCGCTCCAGCCGGCTCCAGCTCTCAGGCCGGTCCCAGCGGCCACCAGGATACCCCTCCGCCCGTCGTCCCAGCGGGAACCACGGCTGCCACAGTCAGCCGAGTTCGCGCCCAGTTTGACTTTGCCCCCTCTGAGCCTGGCGAGCTCGAGTTCAAGAAGGGCGACGTTATTGCTGTCCTTGAGAGTGTCTACAAAGACTGGTGGCGAGGCTCCCTCCGGGGCAAGACGGGTATCTTCCCTCTGAACTACGTCGAGAAGCTGTCCGACCCAACCCCGGATGAGCTACAACGCGAGGCCCAGATGGAGGCTGAGGTCTTTGCCGAGATCAAGAACGTCGAGAAGCTGTTGACGCTCTTGAGCACCTCCAACACGGCGCCTAAGGAGGAGGACAACGAGGAGATCTCGGTATGTGTTGGGTCTTTGAAACAAAGACGGGGTCAGATTGCTAACGAGTTTGCAGAAGTTATATCATCAGACGCTGGCCATCCGACCGAAGCTGATCAAGCTAATTGAGAAGTATTCCCAGAAGAAGGGTAAGTACATATTTTCTCACTGGTGTGAAACCTAGCTGACAGGTCGTAGACGACTTCACTCAGCTCAACGAAAAGTTTATCAAGGCTCGGCGGGACTACGAGGCCCTCCTTGAGTCCTCCATGGCTCACCCGCCTCAGCCTAGATATCAGCAGTATGCTATTCGCCCAGGCCCTCAAGGACAGGGTTACGGGGGATATCCTCCCCAGCAGCCGCCAGACCAGGACCAGAGATACACGGTTCCCCGGGTCGGTAAGTCAACTAGTCATTCTCTTCCGACACATCCAGTGCTGACCGTGTCCACGTATAGACCACGCGCCATACCAAACATCGTCTTCTCCTCCCAACTTCCAGCCCCAATCGCAGTCGCAACAGAACCAGGCCCCGTTCTACGTCGCCGGGTCCGAAGTCCCGTCCAACCAGCAGTACCCGCCGAGAGACCAGACTCCTGCCGACGGCAGACAGCCCGCCCCCATCAACACATCTCCTCCTCCCGCACAAAACTACACGCCCTACTCTCACCCTCCTCCCCAGGACAACAACCCCTATTCCCAGCCTCCACTCAACCAACAGCGACCTACGAGCACCTACGGCGCCCAGGAGTTGGCCACATCAGTCTACGACTCGCCTATTGCGCCTAACAACCCCAACTCGGCTGCAACGTACACGAGCTCCGTGTACTCGCCCGAGGAGCAGGCCGACTCCAACGTACCTCCCATGAGCTCCTATGCCACGCAGCAACAACAGCAGCCCCCAACCCAATACCAAAGCTACAATCCGCCCACTCAAGCGCCTCCCGCCGTTCCCACAGGCCAGCCACCACAGGTGCCGGTCAGCGTCATGACGCCACCTCCTCTACAACCCGGAGGCGGCGCGTACGATTCCCGTCACACTCTGCCCAGCCAGGCCGCTCCCCCTGGCCAACCGCAGTACAAGCCCTACGCTCCTCCGGGTGAAGCTCCCTCCGCTCCGGCTCCCAGCGACTACTACCGACAGAACGGCGTGTACTAAGATTGTTTGCACACGAGTTCCTCTGTATCTACTCCCGATGCCATTGTAAGAGGACTTGGAAAGCGAAGGAGTCGGGGGCTGTTACTAGCGGGCTCCGCGTCTAATTTTTTTTCCCCCTTCCACCTTGATCTATCCCGCCTGATGTCTGTGTGTGTGAGTTTGGAGGGTCGGGTTAACTCTTTTTGGTTCTTTGGGTATTCTTTCCATGTACGATACCATCACGGCCGCAACCATTCATTCACTCCTTTGGCTTGTTGATTGAGAAGTTACGTTGCGTTCATGTTGCTTGGGTCTAGTCTATACCTGCGTGGCACATGTGCCGTTCGCAAGGGTGAGATGGGTCTATAAGTACATCTCCATGATGGGGCATCAAATATCAGGCTTCAAATAACCATGAACAGTTGACTTCGTTATGACATCTATCCTTCCGTGCGCCTTGGCCATAACCAGTCCCCAAAATTGGCACCACCCCTAAACGCCGCCACGTAACCCTGCGATAATGTCTCATCGATTTTCGTATCCGTCTACCATCGCCGGCCATAAATCTCGCTCTCCTGCCTCCCCAGGCCAGGCTTCTTCTTCGTCAAATGCTCCGCAGCTCGCATTCCCTTGCTCTCGAGGCTCTCCTCCTCGCCGTCGCTAGTCGTGCCCAGCAGGGCGTGGTTATCGTGGCTGCCAGGCTTGAAGAGGTCGATGAGCTCGTTGAGGCCGAGCTTGAAGGCGCCCTTCTTCATGCTGCCGTCGATGGCCTGCTCGGCGAGAAGGCGCTTCTTGTTCTGCAAATCGAGGATGCGCTCCTCGACGGTCTTATCGACGGTGAGTTTGTAGATGATGACGTCGACGGTTTGGGTGAGGCGGTGGACACGGTCGATGGCTTGTTCCTCGACGAACTATGATCCGAGTTAGCATGTGTACCGAAGGGTTATTCTACGGCAAGACTTACGGGGTTCCAAAACGGCTCGAGGATGACAACCCTCGTCGCGGCCGTGAGGTTCAGTCCCAAGCTACCGCACTTGAGACTGCAGAGGAGAATACGCGTCCTCTTGTCGGAGCGCAGACTCCGCAGGCTCTCCTCACGCTCGTCGTTCTTCATGGACCCGTCGTAGCGGACGAAGCGGAACTTTTCCTTGCGGAAGAAAGGCTCGATGAGGTCGAGCATGGACGTGAACTGGGAGAAGACGATGAACTTGTGCTCGTCGACCTCGGCCGAGAGAATTCTGATGAGCTCGCGAATCTTTGCCGAGGCGAGCATCTGGCTTGGCTGGGGGTTGTAGACGTCTTCTTCATCAGATGAGAGGGAGGAGTCGTCATCCGAGTCAGCTTCCGAGTCGTCTTCCGAGTTCGATGCATCGGAGTCAGGCGTGTTCGTCGTATCAGCCGTGGTGGTATCAGCGGCCGATGTGTCGGCAACAGAAGAATCCGCTGCTGTGGTATCAGCGGCTGAACCATCTTGGTCCTCGCCCAGCGTTTGGGCGGCCATCTGTTTTGTGAGCGCCGACACCGACAGCAACGAGTCATCATCCGACGCTTCGTCGACTGACTGGTATCCCTTCTCCTTCTTGGCCGCCTCGTCGTCCACGACGAAACTGCTCAGGTTGCTCTGGTCCTGGGCTTTGCTATCTTCCTCGTCTTCGGAGTCGTCAGAGCCGAGCCAGTCGCCGCCGCCGTCGGCGTTCTCGTCCTCTTCGCCACCGGCCTTTCCGAGTCGCATGGCGCCCTGTTGGTCTTCGGGGACAATCCAGCTGCCTTCAGCCTCCTCCTCATCTTCGCTGTCGATAATAGCGTTGCGGTTGCGAGGGCGACGAGTGGTCTTCACAGGTGAGTCGGCCTCTTCAACAACAGGCTTCTTCTCAATGGCCTTCTCTCTTTTCTTCTTAGATTTGTCTTTCTTCTCTTTCTTGACTTTCTTGACCTTCTTGACCGACTTCTTCTGCGGTGTTTCATGAGCGTTGAAATATGCCAAGTCCTCCCGGCATTCTGAACACATTTCCTTGCCCAGTCCAGTATCTTGCGAACTTAGGTCACGTCCGCAGATGTTGCAGCCTTTGGACACGATACCCATGCCGGCGAACATGTCGGCCATAGCGTCCACATCCGCTTCCTGGGTCTTTTGGCTCGAGTCCGTGGTCAAAGCATCCTTGTCCAGCTTGCCCTCCACCAGCTTCGGATGGTTGCATGCCTGACGCAACCGCAACAGGAGAGTCAACGCGTTGGCGTAGTTGACCCGGCCCTGCATCATGTTTCCGATACTTTTCTCGGTGCGAGCCTCGAGCCGGCCATAGAACTTGCGCTCCGCGGGTGATAGCTTGGTTGACACAGTGACAACCTTACGTTCGGTGACTTTGAAGCCCGTCGTAGACTCCTCACCCTCAGCCGACGGCTTGCCACCAGGGTTGAGCGCGCCAGCCTCCTTCAGAATAGCCTTGGTTCGTCGTTTCATGAAGCAGCGCAGCAGACTGTGCAGTCTGCGGATGGCAATGTGGCCTTTGCCGTTCTTCAAAGGCAGATCGATGTGAGCCTTCCACTCCTTGAGATCGTCGTAGGGGCGGATACGGAGGAACTTGACGAGGGACTGGAGCTCATCCAGGTTGTTCTGCATGGGTGTACCGGACAAACACCATCGATACTCGGAACGCAGGGCATAACACGCCTTGGTGGCTTTTGCGTTGCGATTCTTGATCGTGTGAGCCTCATCTAGGACAACTCGCCACCAATGTGGCCCGAGGCAACCTGTTTTGAGGCCGTCCTCAGCCTCCGAAGAGTGACCATGCTCGGAGACGAGGATCTGGTACGTGGTGACAACGACATCATAGAGGGCCAAGTCCTGCCAGCGCTTCGTCCGCTGCGGTCCATGGTGAACGCAGACCTTGAGTCCTTGAGATCTTTCCACTCTGTCCTTAATCTCGTGCTCCCACTGTCGGATGAGCGCCAGCGGTGCCACCACGAGTGTCGTCTTCTCAATTTTCTCAAAGTGCTTCTTCCACCCTGGGGAGTCCTTCTCGGGCTTCTGATTTGTGAGAATCAGGGAGATGGTCTGCAGTGTCTTGCCGAGACCCATGTCGTCAGCGAGGATTCCGCCCTTGGGGACCTTTCCTCGCTTGATGGGGCCAAGTTCTCGGCCACGCATCCACTGGACGCCTTCTACTTGGTGGGGCAACAGCTTTACTTTGAGGCCGTCGATTGTCCCGTCCTTTCCGTCCGACTTCTTCGGCACGGGAACGACCGCGCTGCCAGCCTCGTCTCCAGCTTCGCTTGTCTGTGACTGTTGTGACTGCTGTAGCTCCTGTAGCCGCCCTTCTTCGTCGTCTTCGTCATCGTCGTCGTCCATTCCGCCCTCCAACAAGGCTTTGAGGTCCGCGCTCGCCTTGGTGGGATCCGTGTAGAACACGTCTTGGCTGTTGTTCCTCTGCGAGGCAACAGAGGCAAGCGAGGCAACCGGGGCGTTGGAACTGAAGACCTCCATGGGCGGGGGTCTTCGATCGTGATATTCCGGAGGTCTCGGGCCCGTGATTCTGGTCTGGTCGATGTGGTGCTCTGGTCGAGTCTTCTGCCGCAAGAAGGGGTCGGCTCTCTGCTTGCGAGACGACATCATCTTGGTGGGGTGACCGAAGGTAGGCGCGCTGGTCGCAGTGCTGCCAGACTCAGTGGACGAGTCCCCTGGATCGGCACGCACCTTGCCCTTGAGCGAGGAGAAGCCGCTCATCAGGGCGATGATATCTTCCGGGGAGTCCTCGCGGGAACCCGGGCCGGTGTTGGGCATGATGGACTGCATAGGCGGCTTGGGAGGGGCGCGTTCTTTGACCATGATGCCGAGATCTCTGAGGGCGGTGATGTCGTCAGGATGCGGCCTGGCTTTGTTGTTGTTCGTGTCAGCCGTCGGGGCGTTCTGTTTTCGTAGTGGGGGTGGAAATGTAGGCGGCTCCTCTGGCGACAAGAGCGTGCTCCGCGGCTTAAATGAAAAAGAGGCGCCGGGCTTCGCGGACGAGGGCTTCGGCCTTGTGTCGGTGCTCATGGGTCGATCGCGACGCGGTGAGTGCGTGTGAAGGTGGTACAGTGGCTGCAAGTTTGTGACCTGTGGTTTGTTTCTGTGGTCATGACATAATTGCCCCAGCAACTGCGCGCCCCGCGTAAAGCACTGCGGAAGCGTGCACGGAGGGGTCAGCCACGTTGCATATTTCCCTTGCCCACAGTGCTAAGGCACAGAGGTACTTGCATAAACCCAACAACATTGACAAACAAAGCAGTACGAAGTTACGAAGTTGACAATTGAATCATGAGATGCCTTGAATCTCATGAGATAGTGTTGACTTTCATTGAGGCGTTCATAGTAAACCTGCATAGTTGTCAAGGCTTTACTATTCACCTCCCGTCCAAATCGTTCCCATTTACATCACATTGAGTTGACAAACAATATTCCGAAGATGTTATGTACTTTTCTATTGCTTTGAAGATTCGTAAAGCCTCGTTCATGCCAACATTACACACAATCTTATCCGTGTCCCATCAAGAGAAAATCAGGGCAGCCTGACTGCCATGGGAAGACGCCGACCCAAACCAAACAAAAAAACGAACATGCTGATTTAACCAACCGATCATTCTTCGACCACAGACCCAGCTTTCCTTCTTAGACGGCGGGGCCGGCCTTGACGACGTCCTCGGTGGCTTCGCTCTCGTACTTGCCAAAGTTCTCGCGGAAGAGCTTGCCCAGGTTGACAACGGCCTTCTGGAACGACTCCTCGCCGGCGGTCCAGGCGGTCTGGGGGTTGAGCAGGTCGGCGGGGACGTTGGGGCAGGTCTTGGGGACCTGGAGGTTGAAGACGCCGTAGTTCTCGTACTCGACCTTGGCGAGCTCGCCCGAGTGGATGGCATCGAGGATGGCGCGCGTGTACTTGAGGGGGCATCGCTTGCCGCCCTGGGCGAAGCCGGCGCCGACCCAGCCGGTGTTGAGCAGCCAGGCATTGGCGCCGTGCTGTTCCATCTTGTCCGCGAGCATACTGGCGTACTTCATGGGGTGCAGGGCCAGGAAGGGCTGGGCGAAGCAGGTGGAGAAGGTGGCTTGGGGCTCGTTGACGCCGTCCTCGGTGCCGGCCATCTTGGAGGTGTAGCCGGAGATGAAGTGGAACATGGTCTGCGAGCGGTCGAGCTTGGAGATCGGGGGCAGCACGCCGCGGGCGTCGCAGGTGAGGAGGATGATGTTGGAGGGCGAGTTGTCTGACAAGCAGGGGATCTTGGCGTTGTGGATGTACTCGATGGGGTAGGCGCAGCGGGTGTTCTCGGTGAGGGTGCAGTCGTCGTAGTCGACCTCGCGGGTCTCGGGGTCAAAGACGACGTTCTCGAGGACGGATCCGTACTTGATGGCGCCGAAGATATCGGGCTCCTTCTCGGCGGACAGGCCAATGGTCTTGGCGTAGCAGCCGCCCTCGATGTTGAAGACACCGTGATCGCTCCAGCAGTGCTCGTCGTCACCGATCAGGGCTCGGTTGGGGTCGGCGGAGAGGGTGGTCTTGCCGGTGCCAGAGAGGCCGAAGAAGAGGGTGACGTCGCCGTTCTTGCCCTCGTTGGCGGAGGAGTGGAGGGTCAGGACGTTGTGCTTGATGGGCATCTCGTAGAAGAGGACGGTAAAGACACCCTTCTTCATCTCGCCGGCGTACTCGGTACCGAGGATGACCATCTCCTTCTGGTCGAAGTTGATGGCGACAGAGGTGCCGGAGGTCATGCCCTCGGTGTATCGGTTGGCGGGGAACGAGCCGGCGTTGTAGATGGTGTAGTCGGGGTGGAAGTGCTCGAGCTCCTCGCGCGAGGGGCGGATGAGCATGTTGCGCATGAAGAGAGCATGGTAGGCGCGGGCGCAGATGACACGAACGCGGATGCGATACCTCTCGTCCCAGCCGGCGAAGCCATCGACGACGTAGATGCGTTCCCGGGTGTTGAGGTAGTCGACGGCACGCTCACGGTTGATCTTCCAGACCTATCGGGGCAAAATTGTCAGTTACGTGTAAACCAAGAACGTCATATCACAAGCTCGTGCGAACAGTTTCCCAAACGGGCACAATGCGCGGCCGCCGGAATCGGGAAAAGTCGTGATCGGGGAAAAGAGGGGCAGCCGGCCGCACGGGCTTCGGGCTCGGGCTGGGGCTCGGGAGTTGGTCGAGGCTCGGCTGCGCCTACCAGCAACAGGTTTTGTCGGCTGAAAGGGAAGGAGGGGAAGGGGCGGGTGGGGGTGAGGGGTGAGGGGTGCGGGGAACGGGCGTGTGCCGTTGTGGAACTTGTCCGGGCAGGAAGGAGTGAGGAGGCGAGTTTGTGCAAACTGGACGCTTTGCGGGGTCATGATTGGCATTGCCGGACCCCATGACGCCAGCCCCCCAGGGGAGAACCGGGGACTGGCTCCGGGGCTGGAGCCGCTAGACCGCTGGGCCCAAGCCCCTGCCAACCAGCGCCCGCGCAATTGGGTAAGAGAATAAGCACCACGGTGAGCCATGACGCCGGCGCTGGCGTTTCCGGGTATCCTCGGGGCAAAGGGACTTTGATTTCCGGGCTGGATGAAAATGTGTGTTTTTGGCTTGTGCATCCAGAGGCCGGTGCAGGGATTGCGGAATGCAGAAGGGAATTGCGGAAGACAGAGGGAGTGAGAGCGGGAGCTCAAGCAGTATCACTTACATCAGTGGTCATGGGCTTGTTGACGGGGCCCCACCTATTGACACCAATGTTAGCCGCATGATCACCACAGCTTTTTGACTTTCATGCCGAAGCACAGCGCAAGTGCGCGACTCAGGCAATCGAAGGGGATCGGAAACTTACCAGATGTTGTCCTCGGAAGAGGGCTCCTTGACAATTCGCTTGTCGAGAGGGGATCGGCCGGTCTTGGCTCCAGAGTAGGCAGTCAGGGCACCGCTTGAGGTGATGGCGGTTCCGGTCTCGAAGACGAGGGCATCCTCGTAGAGGGCAGCGACTGAAGGATTGGGGATCTGTAGCCAATTTGGTCAGTGCCATTGGCTTTTCATCTTGGTGGAAGACGGAAGGGTCGTACAATTGCGACACGGTCGTAGTCGATGTGCGCCTTGTCGTGAAGCTCCTGCTCGAGCTCAGTGTGCTCCAGATGAGGAGTCACACCGGCGGGATGAAGAGCAGTCTTGTTAACGTTGGTGGGAATCACTGGGTGAACACAATGTCAGTAAGGCCGTTTGTAAGATGGATGAAGATTGATGAGAATGGCGATGGGGAGGAGGATGGTTTCGACATGGCTTCGTCTCTGTGTAAGAGAGCCATGGGTAAAAGTGTAGAGGCATCAAGATGGTCTTGAGAGGGGTAAGGCAAAAGGGGAAGAAAGACAAGACTCACTCTTGGGAAAATCGGGACCTGAAGCCTGTATCTGGGACCTGTGACCTTTGAATTTGGGATCTTTGAATGGAGAGGCAGTTCTGAAGACGGGGTCCCTCATGGTTATTAAAGGTTTGCGAGCAGCTCGAGATTCCACGAGCCACGCCCGGGGGGTGCCGATGCCGCGGTGTGCTCCTCCGCAGTGGGGACGCCAGATAGTGCCCGCCTGGGAGGGTTGAAACCGAGGATGGAGATGGCAAGAGGCTCTGGGCGCGCTGGGCGGCTGGGGACAAGCGCGAGGTGGAGCCGGCGAGGCGTCGCAGGTGACGGGCACGAAATCAAACCGGAAAGGATTTCTTGGTACTGTGACGCCAGTGTGAGGAATCGGGGCCTTTCCGGTATTCAGGTCCCGTCTCGACAATAGAGAGTGCACGGAAAAAAGAGGGGAGGTGCGGATGATGCAGGAGAAGATGGAGGACAGGGGGGTAAGGGATGTGAGATGGTGGAGAGAGAGAGAGAGCGCGGAGCAGCGAGATGCTGGGCTGCTGGATGATGGATGATGCCGAGTGGATGGCGTCTTTTGCAGGCCGACGATGCTTGGCTAACGGTGTTGTTCGACGCGACAGGTTGCAGACAACGCGCTGGTCTTCTTTTTTACTGGGGGTTTTAGGGAGTTTTCTCGAGGTGGTGGTGATGATGAGGTTGTCAAGTTCTGTCTGGACCTCCCGTCCACCCGAGTCCTCTTTTTGAAAGCGCTTCCGCCTACGCTGACGTTCTGGCTCTCTACATTTAGCTGCCCATCCAGATTATCAGGCCTGCCGTCACGATCGCCGGTCCAAGGTCAAAAGGCAAAATGCTGCCGTTTCCCTCCCCCCCTCCCACAAAGAGGGCCAAGGGCAACCTGCAGCCGCACCATTCCGTAAAAATGTCGACTCATTAGATAATAGCAAGCAGATTTCAAGCCCGCGATGTTCTCGACTAAGAAGACTCCGTAGTAGCATTACATGGACGGGGTTTGGGATGGGTCTCCGCCCCCTCAAAAAGTACGGGGGTACGTACCTCCTACACCTTCGAGGCGTGGCGGCCGGCCTGGAACATTCCGAGTACATCTGCGATACCTGTCACGGAGGCCGAGTTTCTAGGTTCATGGCCGCGTCCCCTGGTTTCCTTCTCCCTTAGACTTCGTTTTGACTCCACTGGCTCGGCGGAGCACGGGGCGGCCGGGGAGGGACGAACGAAGACTGCAGGTGAGAGGGAAGAAGCTGGAGGAACGTGATATGACGTGATGAGATGCGCCAAGGGAAAGAAAAGCAGGCCTCAAAATATCTGGGGGTGGACACGGAGGGAGCACAGTCACGGAGTTTGTCTTGCTGATGGTGACAACGATGATAATGGAGGATGAAAGCTGGATGAATCCTGGTTCCTTTCCTACTGCCGGACGGACTAATGGGCTTGATCCAGCACGGCTCCAGAGCAATCAGGCTAACGCAATGAATCCATTGGCTGGGACCGAGGATGCAACGACCTAACGGGCAAACGAGGGACTGGGGGGGCGTCACATCACAACTACGACCCAAAGCAAGTACTTGGTACGTAAGACGACGGGCAAGAAGGGGGAGGTACTGACGCTTTGTCACAACCTGCAAAATTGAAAGAAAAAGAGAAGAAAAAAAGTCGGTGCATGCGCATTCTACATCTCACGCCCGACCGAGCAAGCCCGGGTCAGCGAAACGGAAAGTCTCCGGAGCGCCATCCGTGAGGAAAAGCGCGGGTCCGCTGGCCACACGCCGACCGACCCCAAGAAAAACCAGCTAGGGCTGAGATTGCGGAGGACGGGAGAGGAAAAAGAAGGGAAAAAAGCAAAGGTCCCCCCCCCCCGAACTCGCTTTTTTCCCCGGCCATGTTCGTGGAGGTGCAAGTGGAGCGGAGGGTCACCCGGCGGCCACCAGCAGGTCACCGGGCTTGACGAAAAAGAAAAAAGAAAAGGAATTGGAAAATGAAGTAACTAAATCCACCGCCGCGACACGGGTCCGAAGGGGCCTGAGAACGGAGAGTATCTATTTGTTGATACGGACAAGGTGCATTCAAGTTGTACATTCCTAGCTGCAGCTGCAGTTGCACCGCCCAGTCCCCGCGGGTCCATCAGCAGCAATCTCTGATCCATGCCCCGGCCTCCAAGGTACTGTTTTCTTCATGACGATGCGGCATGCAACTGGGCGGTAAGAGAAAGAAGGAAAAAGAAGAAGAAAAAACAGGACAGAACCCGTTGGTCTCCATGTCGGACTCCAACTGCATGCGCAAGGGCGGTTTTCCCTCGTGGCCCCATTCCATTCTCTCCCCTTTTCACGACGGTTCGAGGTACCTTTCCCCCGGCTTACCCTCCCACCCTTCTCCCTACCCCGCGATTTGCCATCGCCAATGCTAATCGCCCGCCAACCACCAAAAGCCGCCACCATCTTGTAAGTCGCCTTCCCAGAGCGAATGAACCACCACACACACACAAATACGAAGCACACGACCTCGCCCTTTGCCTCTGTCAGTTCATCCCGCCACTTTCCGTAGGCGGGGCAGGAAAATAGTTCAATGATAGAAAACCGTCGGCCCCGCAAATCTACGTACCTTTTTACCCAAATGCCCCCCTACTATTTCCGTCCACCACATGGCTCGCACACCTCACGAGACCACATCTCGGTAATGGAAATCCTGCCCGGAGACCCCCCCCCCCCCCCTTGGAACAAAAAGAATTGCCACGAAAATCCGAGAAATTCTAGACTCCTCCTTACATGGTCCTGCGCAGGTGATGCAGTAGCTAACCCGCGTTCCCCCCTCCTAAAAACTTTTCCCAAGCTCCCTCCCGTCGTCGGCCCCTGTCCCGTTCCCCGTCCCGCCTCACCACCAATGTACCCGCGGTGTACCTCCGTAGTACGACACCATCACCGGACAGACGTCGCACGTCCTCCCACATGACCCTCCGCTTCACCTTTCAAACCCCCGGTGCGGTAACCCCGTCAACGATGGTCACGGTTCGGTGAAGGAGGAAAAACCAAAGCTTTAGACTAGAGAAACCGGTCACGGACAGCGGTGACAAGTAAAAAAAATTAAAACTGAAAATACAACACATCCACAAACACACCCCGCCAACTCTCAAACTCCTGTGTTCCGGGAATCCACCCCCGTCTCCATCCCGTCACGGTCGCCGGCCCACGATAATGCATCGCCAGAAACAGACACGCTTCGGTACCCTTTCCCCGAAGACCGTGACGTATGCAGGTATTCAGCGGCTAGCTGATTGGCTCACAGGCGCAGTGACGCTCTCTTCCGACTTCTCCCGCTGCCTGTCCGTTCGTCGCTCCGTCTCGTTTACGTTTTGGCCATGCGGGATGCGGGCTGTGTTGTCCCGCGGGCCTGGAACGGTGTGCGATGGAATGTTTTGGTGGTGGTGCGTTGGGTTATCGCCACGCCCTTTTCTCCATCCTCCGAAGGTGAGAAATCCATCCCTGGTTGCGGGCGCTTGTTGGACTGCCTTCTCTATCTTCTCGGTTAACTTCCTGACCTCGGAGCGGCGGCGTCAAGTCTGCGATGCGATGCGATGCATGTCTGCAACCTCAACTTTTTTTCTCCAGCAACGGGATGGGCCCGTCACCAAGGTAAAAGAGTCGCCACGCCGTGTTCTTGACTCCCGTAGTCGTGACCTGAAGCCTTTTAGTAGAAACTGCGAATTACCTAGACTGAAGCCCGTCTCTACACGTTTGATGCATCTCGATGACGTCCCCTTGGTGGTCCTCCGCCAAGTCCCTTGCCCGATAACAACGGGCAAAACGGGGAACATGGCGATCTCTTCCCCTTCCCGTGAACCAACACGGCATGGCCTCGCCGCAATGAGGCCCGAGAACGAACGCCCGCATCATCCATCCCCCAAACGACCTCCGACATCAACCACGACACCCTCTCCCCTCTGGCCGTCCCGCTGTCAGGATAGGACATCTCACATCCACCCCGGTCATCTTTGATCCCAGATCCTACAGATAAAAAAAAAAAACCCAAAGTCAGGAAATCACCGACCGACCGACCGAGACCGTAATCCGCACCGCACCCGCAACCGCAACCGCGCCTTCACGATCCCGTCCATCTCCGGCCGTCCACCTCGGCAACCTTCCGTGGGCGGGCATCTCTGCCTGTCGCCGTCTCACCTCACCTTGTGCACGAAGCACACGCCCCCCACACGCCCCGGAAGACACGAAGAAATTCATTCCATCCCCATGTACTTCGTAGTCCATGATTTAACCCGATCCGCTGGGCCGCCGTCACCGCTTTGGGTTCCGTCCCGCCCGCCTCGGAACACAACGGTTACTTTTCGCCCCCCGGCCTCACACACGTCCCGGTTCATTCTCGTCCGTGATCCCTCACTAACAGACGCTCGCCCCAGTTACCGCTGCCCCCGTTTTCGCATCTACGCCGTGGGCCTCCGTTACCCGCAACGGTCACCCATATGGACGCTCTCCGTCCCACTCTGTTTATTACCTTGCACTTGCACTTGCACTTGCACTTGCACTTGCACTTGCACTTGCACTTGCACTTGCACTTGCAGTTGCAGCTGCAGTTACATGCCCACTGCATCTTGCAGGACTAACCCCCAAACCAAACCAAACTATAATTATGCCTGACCATCTCCCCCGGATAACCAAGGTAAATGGGCTGCCTCCCACGATAACGAGTCGGCCTCCGTTTTTGTCCGTCTCCCAACTCCCAACTCCCAACTCCCCTCCTTCTTCATCTTCATCTTCATCTTCATCTTCATCTTCCTTCGTCTCTCACCACCATTGTCGTCTTCGCTTGCATTGCCAACACCCCGTGAAATTCATTACCTTATACCCGGCAATCCATCCAAGGTGACTTCGTCAGAGTTGACCCGACGATTGTCGCGCTGCTTTTCCTTTTACCATTCATAACTTGAAGTTTCAGTTCTTTCTTTCAACCAGTATCTATTTTTGCTTGGCTTGATCCCCCATCTCTCCCTGGACTCTCGCTTTGCATGCCCAGCTACAATTGTGAGCTTTGTGTCCAACTGAAGAGGACAACCGTTTCCTGTTTTCTCGTTTATCCCATGTGTTTCATCAGCATCACCGCTTGAGCAAGCAGGACCTATAATCATGTCGTCTCTCTTTTATAGCTTCGCTTCTATATATACCTGATACCCGGGATTGCGTGGCATTCATCCCATCTCCCACTCCCCCTTCTCTGTTGTCTCGCCTTCTTTTCTCTCACGGCCGTCGAAGGACATCACACATGTGATCATCACCTATACAAGTCCGGTCTCATTTGCCGTTCTTCCCTTTTGTATGAAAACTCGCCTGTCAAACCCTGTGATGATTGATGATGAACGCCCTTTTACGCTGATCCCAGACATCCGCTCATCTCCGTCATACATCTTGGCGTAGTTGGGAGGGTATTTCCATTTAAGATTCGTTGAAGAGGAGCTTCGTGATCTTGCCAATGGCGATTGTTTGTCCCTACATGTCATGTTAGTGATCTGAGATTAAAACCCCGCCATCATGTTCCCCCACGCGGCAGTCCTTTTTTCGGGACCGGGGGACGGGGACGGGGACTGTGCAAGGTAGAACGAACCTGGTCTCGGAGGGTGAATCGACCCATCTGGGGATAGTCCTCGAACTTCTCCACGCACACGGCGCCGGCTCCGCCAATCACCTGCATGCGCGCAATGATGCTTTCGCCCTTCTTGGCGTGCGTAGGCGCGCTCTTGCTTTTGCGGCCCGTTCCCTTTTGTAGCTTGTGCAAAAGAGCCGCAAAAGTCACCTCCTCGATCGCCGAGTGAACGTGCATCACGCAGTTGAATCCAGCCGTCAGGATGCTCTTCAGCTCCAGAATGCGGATCTGAGCCTCAAACTCGGCCACAGTGTGCACCAGTCGCTTTGGTGAGCACAACACAAATCCGGGAAGAATGTCCTCCTCTTCAATGCCCTTGAGACGAATTCGCACCTGGTCACCGCACTGCGCCATCTGTACTTCCTCCTCCTGCTCACCGTAAACGGCAGCGGCCTCCACGCTCTGCTTGTTCGGCATCATAATCAGGCCCATGCCCTTCTTCACAACACCGGCTTCGACCTTGCCTTCCACCAGCGTACCCATATCGCGGTACTTGCCATTGACGGGCAACATGAAAGGCGCGTTCAGCTTACGCTCCAGAGCCTTCATACTATCAAGGTACTCCAGCAGCGACGGACCATCCCACCAGGGCGCAACTTCCTTGGGGACACGGTTCTTGATACCCATGGACTGCTGGGCAGCGAGGGGCAGGAAAAAGACGTCGTTCTTCAGGTTGTATCCCGTGCCCTTCAGGAACTGAGAGAGCTTCGTCGTGCACTCCTTGTATCGATCCTGGGACCACTCCACCGTAGGATCGTCCATTTTGTTGATGGCGACGATGAGCTTGTTCACACCCTGGGTCTTGGCAAGCATGGCGTGCTCACGAGTCTGGCCGCCTCTCTCGAAGCCAGTCTCGTACTCGCCCTTTCGGGCTGAGATGACCAGAATGCCTACATCGGCCTGGGAAGCACCTCCAATCATGTTGGGAACGTATGTCTTGTGGCCAGGGGCATCCAGGATACTGTATCGGCGCTTTTCCGTCTCGAAGAACCCACGACCAACTTCGATAGTCTTTCCCTGAGATCGCTCTTCCTTGTTGAGATCCATGACCCACGAAAGGTACCAAGACTCACGGCCAAGGTCCTTGGCCTCCTTCTTGTACTTGTCCATGGTTCGCTCGTCAACCATGCCAGTGGCATACAGGATAGAGCCACCGAGGGTCGACTTTCCAGCATCGACGTGACCAATGAAGATGATGTTGATGTGCTCCTTGCCATAAATTTCCTTTAGTGTATCCTCGTCGACATCGGCAGCCTGCTCCTTTTGGACGGCATCGATTTCACGAGCGGCCGCCTTCTTCTCGCCAGCCGTGGGACTAGACCGGCCAGAGGCAGCGGGACTAGGAGAAGTCTTGCCAGACTTGGCGGTGGCGGCCTTGCCAGTCTTCTCGATGGCCTTGGCGGCGGTGGCCTTCTGGCCAGCTTCGGGGGTGTCGCTAGGCTCAGCCTTGGCGGGTTCCTTCTCCTTGGTCGGGGCGCCGATGGAGAGCACCTTGGCCTTTTGAGGCTTAGCAGAACCATCAGCGCTGATACTGAGGACTTTGACGCCGCCCTCCTTGGGGGCTACAGGCTGGCTGGGTGGCGCGGGAGCGTTGGTCGGTGGCTGGGCGACGGCGGGAGCGGCGGGTTGGGTCTGGGCGGGCTGCTGAAGGGGCTGCTGAGGTTGCTGTTGGCCATACTGGGGGGCACCGCCTACATAGAAGGTCAATATGGGAGTGATGGTCAGATGGGAAGTAGGCGCATCATACCATAGCCCTGGGGGTAACCCGCGCCAGGTCCACCATAGCCCTGGTTGCTGTACTGGTTGAAGCCTTGCTGAGCGCCGCCGTACTGAGGATAGTAGCCCTGCTGGTAGTATTGTTGCTGTTGCTGCTGCTGGTACTGGGGCGCGTAGCCTCCGTACTGGCCAGGCTGGAAGGCATTGGCAGTGGGTTGAAAGGAGGCGACGTTGACGTTGGGTCGGTAGCCGCCAGGCGCGGGGGCGGGGTTGCCAGGGTTCATGTTGAGCTGCTGGGCCTGGCGAGCGAGATTCTCGTCCTGCGCGGACGGGTCGTCCTCCCAGGAGTTGAGGTTAGACATGGCGATGGTTTCGGGGACGAAGTGCGGTCGCGGTAGCGGATAGGTCGATCGGCCGGTCGGTCGATCGTCTGTCGTCTGCCGTCTGTCGTGCGGGCGGTTGCGGTCTGGAGGGGCTGCGGACTTAAGTGGCCCTAGGTATGCAACCTTCTGTGTCCGAGAGTCTGGGGGGTTGAGTGTGGACCGAGGGAGAGAGAAGAGAGCGCAGTATGGCCTGGTGAAAGTTTTGGGCGGTCGTCGAGCGAGGACTTAGGCACCAAGAATTGCGAGGGTCGTCGGGTGTGTGCCTGACGACCAGTTTCGATTTGTGGTGGGTTAAAGACTCGGGCCTTGGTGGAGAGAGGTTGTGAAAATTCGAGCCCCACCAACGGGCCATGACGCTGCTGCCCTGGGGTTAAATGTTATTAGAAATGGAGGCCGGAATTTTCTTTTCGGTTTGGCACTGTGCTCACTGTACCTGTTATGACTGCATGCAATCAGTGCGAGTGCTGTGCTTGGTGCCCCACTGCATTGGCAAATGTGATTCACCGGATAATCATGGAGGAAACTCGTTGAGAACAGGCAGCACTCCGCCATCTGGATCCCAAACTCGAGACCCTTGCTCCTTCATGAGGTAGCTCAGGTCGCATCGAGATGAACTTGGCTTGTGATTCACATCCAGGTGACTCACAGGACCAAGTAGTAACGTAGTCACGGCCAACAAGTGGCCTCGAGACCCAAGGGTGAGCCTTGGAGCTTGGAGGTTTAGGTGAGGTACCACACAGCCGGGCAAAACATCAATGAGGGGCATCAAGATAACCTCGCACTGTACACGTTGCCCCCAGCGTCAACCATGCTTGCAACTCCACTGTAAACTCAGTCGGCGCACCCGCCAACTCATTGTTCACTTGGGTTCCCATCATGCTGGCTTGTTTGCCATTAATTACAGTAGCAAACTGCCTGGACAACAACTGTGCAGCGCTACCAAAAATGGGGGGCGTGCACCTGATACTAGTACTGTACTGGAGGTTGTGCTTTGTGATGTCCCTTTGTCATGCTTTCCTCCCGTGCGTCTTCACCTCGCTTCACCTCGCCTCCCCTCCAACCCTTGAAGCCGCCTTTCAGGGTTGCTTCCCGCTCCAGCCTCTCATGACCGTTCTCTCCCGACTCATGGAGCCATCATGGACGAATTTCTGGCCACCGTTGGCGTTCAGGCCATGAGATATGCCATCCGCTCCGGCATCGCCTTGACCTCCACCTACGCGCTCGGGCAGTGTTCCCGCCTCCTCAACTCGGTCGAAGATAAGAAACTGCACGCCCAGCTCAAGTCTCTCCGAAAGCTGCTCGACAGCAAAATCAAGGTACCCATCCAATGCCTTTGTGATGGCGTGCAAGCTAGTGTTTCCCGTTGTCTCCTTACCAACCGCCCATTAGATCATCTCCCCGGCCATAGACCTGATCGAGTTCAAGTATGTGGTTCCAAACCTATCTCCGTTTCGTTGCCAAGGCGCATAGCTAACACACATATCTCAGGTCCAGCAGGGGCAACGTATTCCTCGAGTCCGCCGTCCCACTTGCCAAGTCGCTTCATAAGGAGATCGTCTTGTTAGGACGCCGCATTGAAGCTGTTGCCGTTGCTGAAGAAAAGCTAGCCGACGATCATGTTGAAACCAAGCCAGCCCATGGCTATCACGATGATTTAGTGGCCATCATCGCAAATATCGAGGCTCTGCTAGCCAGAATCGATCGCGAAATTCCCCTCTTGCAGTTGGCAATAACAGCATCGGGAGAGAGTCTCTCGACCTCACTACCCCCTGGCATCTCACCGTCGAGACTGCTACAAGCCAGTACCTTTCTCATTGTTGGCGATACCCAGTTTGCGCAAGATCCAACCCGGCCAGTTCAGATTGGACCTGCGTTCACCTTGTCACTGTACATGCTGTTCCTAAGTCACGCCTCCACCCTGAACTCCCCACCGGCAGCCAGCGCCTCTACAATCGGCGGTTCAGTTGGTTCTAGCGAACGGGGTATCTATAGCTTAGAAGAAGGCGCCAGGAAACCGATTTGGCAGGAAGTCTTGCACAAGGCCCGCGTTCGGCTGTGCAGAACCAAGCGAGACTACACCTTCGATAACATGGCGGGTTATGAACCAGGTGTCAACGGACCCGAGAACTCTTCCGAGACAACATCACCGTACATGTTCGAGGGGGCCGATGAATACGCATACCACCTAGAAATCATTGAGGATCTTAATGATGGACGACTGCACGATGACGGACAGATCGGCGGGCCATATGACGAAATTGCCTCGGCCGGTATCCGAGAATCAATCCCAATACATCAGGTGTCCAAGATTTTCTACACCGACACTGGACGAATCCTCAACATTGGCACAGCCACTGATGGAGAGCACAATCCAGTGCTATTACTGAAGCGAGATGTTGGGGCCGTACCAACTTGGGACACGGCTGGTGGAGTCGCAGACTACCTCGAGGTCGCGGACAGTGATGATGGCAGCATCACCCCCGGAACAAGCAACGGAGATGGGGGGGATGACGATCAATCCATCGTTGACAAACAGCTGTTCCAGGAGTCCACCGCCATACAGTCAGGAGTTGCAAGAAAGTCTTTGCAAAACGGTATTCGCAAGTTCAAATTCCCGTCGCACCTCGACCCCGAATGGATAGCACTCGAGGTGTATGAAGAAGATGACGAGGTTCCCGATGTGGAGGATGATGAGTCGATTAGCTCTGGTGAACTAGGTGAACTCGAGGACGCCATCTCAAAAAAAGGGCCCTCGACAGATCGAACTTCACTTGACCCCAAGGTTGTGGATCAAATCAAGAGGTTGTCTCTGCAGTCGTCGACGAGCACAAACTCTCCGCAACCAGTGTCTCGCTTCCGGAACGCGGCTGAAACGCAAGACTTTGTGGCGCGATCGCCGTTTGGAACCATCACAACGTCGCTGTCGCTAATGGAGATGCTGATCCGACTGACTAGTCTTCAGGAGTTTCAGCAAGCTTCACATCTGTCAATTCCTGATCATATCTTGACTTTCTTCCTAGAAGAGACGTCGACGACCGGGTTGGTTGGTGAGACACAGTGGAGGGTTCGGAGCGATGCGAAGCGGCGCATGGGTTTTGATCCGTACACGGATAGCCCAGCAAAATAGCCGCTGAGGGACTTGAGGGTAACTAAATAGTGGTGATTATGAATACCCCGGCGGAGATTTTTAAAGGAACTGTTGAGAAACGTCGCCACATGCGCAGCTGGGAGTCAAGGGAGACAATCTTCGGTGGTTCCCTTACGTACCTGGATCGTTGAGTGACGAGTGCATCAAGTCGGGAGTCGTGATGATGCAGGGGTAGACAACTAGAAGCCCTAGACTCAGTGGACAACATAGAGAAAACGAGGTCATTATCTCGTAATGCATAACTACAGTAGCCTTTGAATGATGATTGTGGCTTTTTTTTAATGTGCCTGCACCAGGAATAATTGTGCGATACGCATCCTCCACACCGATTGGGAAAAGAGCTACCCTGGATGGTTCCGAGTCAACGACGTAGCTTCAAACGCCCGACGGGGTTTCAGACCCAACACCGACAACAGCATATAACTGCGGCCGAGTCCAAGGATAAAAAGTTCCAATTGAAAGCAAAACACGACTCAGTAATTGCGCATTTCAGACCCCGTCTGCTGCAGAATGGCGCCCTTGTTCCCATTCCGCGTCCACTTCTACGAGATTGACGATCAGCCGTGGTAAGTTGTGTAACTGCCAATGCCAATCAGCCCCCACCCCCACCACACCTCGATCGCCACGTCCAGATCTCATCTCTAGATGTCATCATCATCCTCCAACTTTCCAAGCATTCAACTGTCCAACCCAGGCTGTCGAGACCAAGAACTAAACAGACTGTCTATTGTGTCCTAGGTTCCCCGAATTCCTCCGCGCCCGTGTCCAAGATGCCCTCACCCAGGTGTGGAAGGCCCAGGTGCCGCCGCTGCAGAGCATCGCGCCCGCCAACCTCGCCGCCGACATCCTGATCCGCACCCTCGGCGACACGCTCCCCGAATACACCATCGTCGACTTCTGCGCCGGCGGTGGCGGGCCCACGCCCTTCATCGAGCGCGCCGTCAACGCCCACCTGCGCTCCCGCGGCTCCGCGCCCGTCCGCTTCGTCCTCACCGACATCCACCCCAACATCAAGGCCTGGGACCGCATCGCCCGCAAGAACCCGCTCATCACCTACGAGCGCGACAGCGTCGACGCGAGCGCGGCGCCCGACCACCTCGTCCACCGCGACGACGGCAAGAAGACGCTGCGCCTGTTCAACCTCGCGTTCCACCACTTCGACGACCCGCTCGCCCGCGCCATCCTGCGCGACACCGTCGACACGAGCCAGGCCTTCGCCATCTTCGAGCTGCAGGACCGCAGCTTCTCCAGCGCCGTGACCAACCTGATCCTGTGCGTCGGCATCATGCTGGCTGCGCCGCTGTACGCCTGGAAGTGGCGGTCTCCGGTCACCTTCATCTTCAGCTGGCTTATCCCCATCTTGCCCTTCGTCATCGTCTTTGACGCCTACGTATCCTCGCTGCGGACCCGGACGCCGGACGAGGTCGAGGCGCTGCTGCGGAGCTGTGGGGCGGATACGAGCGAGTGGGAGATGCGCAGTGGCAACGACATGCACCTGTGGCCTTGCGGGCATCTCAACTGGATCGTCTGTAAGCCTGTATCAAAGACCTGATGGCATCGTAGAGTACATGTTGGGGGGGGAGATGAAGTGCAAAATAGAATACACGGGTCCACTGGAGGGGAACCAAACTACAAGACGCTTTTAATTCTAGACTGAGAATCACATTTATGAAAGAGCAATCATCGAAACCACCAGTTGACGGATCCATTGAGGAATCCCTGAGAACCCTTACTTTTGACGGAATGCCACCACCCGTTGGGAATGAATAGAGAATCTCCGGGTCCCAATTCGGCCTCATACAGCTGATCCGGTAGAGGATCTCGCTGCCAGACAGCCTCGTGCAGCGCCTCCCGCTCCTTGCCCTCCATCATCTCCACGGTCCTGATACGACTGTTGCCCTGCTGGCGGATGCGCGCCTGGACCTCAGAGAACAGCCAGTCGCCCAGGGCCGGAGGCATGAGCCGGACGAGCTTCGTGTTGCACAGCTGGCAAAACAGGTTGGGGTTCGGATCGCGGTGCAGCGGCGTGTAAGTCGGCTCCGTGCCGAGCCAGATGCTGGAGCTGTAGACGTCGCCCTTGCCTGCGCGCTGGACGAGCTCCGGGGTCGGGAGGTCACCTTGCAGCGCTGGCGGGAGCTCGGGGAGGGATGACTGCGCGATGTACAGCTCCACGGGCTCGGGCTGCTCGCGAGGTAGAGAGCGGTTGAACTCGACGGCTTTGACGAGAAGGCGGAGAGGTGCAACGAGCTGGAAGAATGTTCGAGTGCCGAATTCTTCGAGAGACGGCTCTAGGATCCCGGCAAGGAGGTGGTCTGCAGGCTCGTCGCTGGAGAGGAGCCAGTCACGAAAGGTAACGAGGGTGTCCTGGTTCCTGGACACCGGCGCGACAAGTTCATAGGGAAACGGCCACTCCTGGAATTGAGTCATGTACGGCGCCAGCGTCCACGGACCAGCAGTTTGGCCTGACTTGGGGACATCATCACAGACGAACCACTTGCTGGCCGCGGGTAGACGGTCCGTCGATGAGCCGGCATTGTGCGCGAAGAGGAAAGGCCGTTGAGGACTGAGAGCTTTCTCGCGGAAGGTTTGGATGTCTGCGAGCTCGGGAGGCGATGGCGCCAATGGTATGGGCCGGGATGGGGATTGTAGTTGGCGACGGGCCGTCTTATGGAGATGGCGGATCCATGGCTGCGGTTTGGTGGTGATGTAAAGACTCTTTTGCATGGCTTTCTGTTGCCTACCTAGAGCTGCTAGTGGATTTAGCATTGGTATTTATTTATTCTATTGATGATGAACTGGTGAGAGAGGAGAGAAAAAAAAAGAGCGGGGGGGATTAGTTAATACAGCTTTAACTCCAGCTGAATGGCAAGTTATTTACTTAATATCTAAAATATCTAAAAGTTTTATTAAAAATATAGTAGAAGTAGTTATAATATTCGTTCTTTCTAAAGAGATGATTATCCTAATGATTAGCTAGCAGTCCAAGTTACGCCCTCCAGCTCCTCCAAGTGTATTGCGGCTGAACCGTTATCGTCCAACCGTGGCTGGTGACACCGCACCAGTGCCTGCACTTCGGTACATTAAATTAGTAGAGATCATGGTGGATTCTATTGTATCTTTCGTGAATATGACTCTAGGTGAATCAATGCATGCTCTTTAACCGTGAGATGCTTCATTAAGCGTGCGGGGCAATATACCATACGCAACTTATCCTCCGTATCATCTCTCCTTCACCTTACCTTCCTACACAAAGACGCACCCTTCAACGACGCACCTTCCAAAATGGAAGACACCGACCTAATCGCCTGCTTGTATCCCCACAGTGACGTTCTAAACCTGGTATCAAACGCTTTCCAGGCGAGCTCGCGTTACGTTCCGCGCGTTCAAGTTTCCAAGAAGAACAGACCCGGCGAGCGAGGAGAGAACCCCGACGTCTCAGACCACGACTGCTACCGCACCCCGAGATCCGGTTCAGCGACATCCCACGTACCGACCGCGGGGTCGTCTTCGGATCGAACCCGAGTTGCGACGTTGTCTTGCCTTACGATGGCGTCTCCGACTACCATTTGAGCCTTACCTTTGACGACATGAACCGCCCTCTCGTTAAGGACCTGGGTTCTTCTACGGGAACCGAAATCACGTACGATGATCAGGGGTACGGTGTGCGAAGCAATTTCCAGCGGATTGTAGGCGGCGACTGGTTGCCCCAGCAGATGAAACGCATCGTCATCAAGGTGACCGACACCATCTCGTTCCAGATCGTCGTCGCGCGCTACGACATCTCAGACGTATGTCAATAAGGCCAACCGGTTCTGCCAGGGCACAGCAACGGCCTAAGACCTGGTCGGCGATCTCGACGTTGCACACCGAAGCCCAGACGCCAGGCACGGATGCCATCTACCTCAGGAAGAAGCTCGGCGAGGGGGGTTTGGCGTTGTGATGCATTATTGGAACGTCAGTGACGGGAGCGAGTTTGTCCTGAAGGAGGGTACTGTGAGGGCTATCTGGTAGACATTGGTAGATTATCATGTATGGAAGAGGGAGGCTCGCATCATGGGCCAACTTCCACATATCTGCATACCACAAATCTATCTAAAACCAAGGAGTCCCATACTGTGAAGCTTCTCAAGTACCTCCCACCCAGACCCCACGTCATACCCCTGATTAATTGCGCCTAAAATACGAGCCCTGCAGGTCTTTGCGAGACCAGGATAATATACCAGCAGAAGAGGTTCGCATCACGGGCTGCCCCGGTAAACGCTGGCTTCCCAGACAACATCATCATCTTCCGAATAGCATGGACCCTCGGCCCCAGCCGAGGCATCACGGTTAAAATGTGGAGACAGAAGCGCGCCTTCATTCATACGTGAATAAGATTGATCCAGTCATTCTATATCGTAACCAAATTTCGGGATGGTACATGGACAACAACAGACACGCATGTGTTCTAGCTGGTGCCGGGAAGAAAATGGGGACCGGAAGGAAGGAAGCTGATTCCAGGCTTCGTCTTGTTTCCTTGCAAATATGGCCCATGTGATGATTCGTAGAGAATAAATTCGGCCCGTGATGGTTGATTGCACTGCCTTACCGTCGTCGGGGAGCGGTTGGCTGCCACTCTAACAACAAGGCCGAGCGCATGGAATGTTTCGAGGTAAGGGTCGATTGACGACGTGGCAAAAGGTCGCGATGCGCTCGCACGTCTCTCGGTGTTTTGCATAAACTCGTCCGACTTGCTCAGCCGCAAACTTCCTGTGAACGTGTTAACACTCCGGAAAGGAGGCAGATGAGGGTTCTTGGCGGCGTTAATTACTTTTCGCTTCTTTTTAAAATCCGTATAAAAAGAATTCCATATTACCCTTGCTGTGCAATCCTCAGCACCATCCGTGGTACTCGTACAATTGGGCTGCAACTTCAAGCGTTGGTCTTCTGGTGTGGGCAGCCAAGGCTTTGGCAGCGGCCAGTCGGAAAAGTGGACGAGCTTTGCCTCGCTGTAGGCCGCAGCGGGATCCCAATGCTCGTCGTCAGAGCCGATATACTTGGCGTGGTTGTCGCCGCGAAACTCGCCGGTCAGCATATCATAGCGACGATGCGGCAGAACGAGAGCGCTATTGCGGTAGAGGTAGTTGACAATCTCCATGTCGTAGTCGTCACCAGAAGCGGAATCCACCTTGCCCATGATCCGAGCGAACTCGGTTTCAGAAGGCTCGATGAGCACGAGCTGTGATGAGAGGATATCCTTATCCGGGAGTAGCCAGTAGGCTCGGGGCATGGCGACCGGTACTGAAGGTAGAAGAAATAATTCATCCATATTTTGCAGGAGCATAGAGTCAGAATCGATGGAAAGCACACGGCGATATTGAGTCTGGTTGAAAGCGAGGAGCTTGGTGAAGGAGTCGGCCCAGGTCGCTAGAGGATGAAGCAGTGTTAGTAGGCGATTGTCGCCAAGATTAAATCGGGTGGTCGGGGCGGAGCTGACGACGACAGCAAGCAACTTACAATCTGCACCATCCCTATGTTGGACAGCAATGGGAACGAGCTTGACATTGTAATCCTCGCGGGCCTTAATGAGCAGGCGGGCGTCGCTGGAGTGGTCCTGATCTGGCTCAAGCATACTAGAGGGATACATCATTACGCGGTCAGTGCGACTGGAAAGGCGATGTAAGGCCTCGAAGAACATGACCGAATTGCAAAGGTATGCGCTGTTGGTGACATATTGGGTATAGGCGAAGCGAGACCAGTCGAGATCGGCCGTGGCATAGCGCGGCGGCGTCACCTGGGGCAGGGAGTCATGGTTGAGAAGGAGGAAGACGAAGAAGATGGCGAAGACAAATGCCGCTCCGGACCAGCGGTAGCGCTTTGACGCCATGAAGCGCGACGGGGATAGAGGTGCTGATTCGGCCATGGTGTCAACTATTTGGTTCGCGTAGAGTGACAGTTTAGGCGGGAGGGACCACTGCCAAACCATTCCAATGGTGAACCCTTTATGGGCTGAGGGACCTGTATTTGCGGGTGGATTTTCGTAGATAGGTAGCCGGTCAAAGGATAGGATCAAGACAAGAGATGCTGGAGGAGGGACTGATGAAATCGACCGTTCTTTGTTGGAAATGCTCCAGCCTTATTATGGTGACTTAGACCACGACCTAACTTTAGCTTGCAGGACGCGGAACAGGTTAGCGTAGATCTGGCGGTGGATTACTGCAAGGATCTCGGTGTGCTGATTGGATGCGTGGCGACGTCAGGCGCTTAATCGCTGGGTTCATCTGTCTAGTTTCAGGCTAGCCCAGCCCACGAGCCGCACGCCTCCTTTGACTACCCCAAGACTTCAACAGAGAGTCTGATGAAAGCTGGACCCTGCGTTTGGATGTATCTTTTGCATTCCGTATAAACATGCTCACCCCATGGTCCGACGCCCTCAATGGGTCGCCTACTGAAGTCAAAGAACAGTCGAGGAGCGTGCGCCATGGGCACCTCCTTAGCATGATCCCTGCTGTTGTTGGTTGAGCATAACCAACCAACAACGCTGAACCAACCAGCTGGACATGGGGTACCATTGCCTGACCAAGTACATGTACATGTTACTCGTCATTTATCGGTCGCTCGCTCAATACTCGGGGAGGTACATCCATAAAGCAAGGCGTGATGGATCCATCTCATGCATGTTGGTTGTGCCTGCTTTAGACCAAGTGGGCGGTGCGCCTCAAGCATTGACTGAACAATAACCAACAACCAACAACCTTGACACTCGGCGCCCCCATGGTTATGGTCCGCCAATTTTTCTTTGCTCGGCCCTCTTCCCACGGTCTTGGCCGTCCTGGTTCCGTTTCCCCTCTTGATTCTGTTCTGCTTTGAACAACCCCGTTCCCCCTTCTTTATTACCAAGCTATTGTATTTTGACTTGTTTGTTCAGACACGAGTTCCATTACTATGTTGTTCCCTCCGTTACTTTGTTCGTTCGTTCTGGCCCAATCGAGAGATAGGATGTCGGCCATGTCCTGGACTCTCTTGTCAACTACTGTGGTGGTCTTGATCGCCGCCGCCTCGGCCGAGCGAATCCCCCGGGAGGTTACATGGACTGACGATACTTTTGGGCCGGACGGTCCCTGGCGAGCAGTCAACGTTCAGATGGGAGTCGACGAGACACCACTTGGTCTCTACCCAGGCGGCGCGTGGGAGACGTGGGTGATCGAGGACGATTACTGCGATGGGGGCACCTGCTACGCGTCCAAGGCTGGAACCTATGACGAATCCTCAGGTAGTGAGGGGGGCATCTTTCTCGACGGCGGTCTCGGTGGCTTCATGCTCGGTTTGAATCTAAAAGGCGACCCAGGGAAGCGATATATGGACGACATCTCGTTGAACAGCATCACAGCGGAAAACGTGAGCCTCGTCCTCTTAGACTCCCAAAAGATCAAATACCCCGGCGGCCAAACATCGCCATTCTTCGCCGGATGTCTAAGCTTGGGAGGCAACCGCGGCACAAACCAGTCCTTCACCGCTACCGGTGGTGCCCCCGCCATAAATGCCAGCCTACCACCCGGCTGGCTGTGGGAACACGAGTGGACACCATCCAACTCCTTCGGCATGCACATCGGGTCGGTGCAGCCTGCCATGTCCGGCTCGCTCTGGTTCGGCGGCTATGATCAGAACCGTATCGCCGGAGACATCCTCAGCATGAACGGAGGTCCCAGAGACGGCATCACACTGAGGGATCTCGGTATCGAGGTCATTGGAAGCAAGTCCCCCTTCACGTTCGACTCCTCCAAGGACGGCCTCCTTGCCAAGGGAAACTCATCCATCGGAAGCGGGCTCAAGGTCTCGATAGACGGCTGTTCCCCATATCTCACTCTTCCCAAATCGACCTGTGACAGCGTTGCCGCCAACCTCCCCGTGAATTTCGATGAGGACCTCGGCCTCTACCTCTGGGATACAAAGTCGGAAAAGTACGAGGAAATCATCACCTCGGCCACGGCGCTGAGCTTTTCGTTTATTTCTGGCTCGAATACCGATGTGGTCAAGATCCGTGTTCCCTTTCTGCACCTCAATCTGACCCTCACATCGCCCCTAGTCGACGCCCCAACGCCCTACTTCCCGTGTCATGTGAGCGGTAAGGGACAGTATGTCCTAGGCCGAGCGTTCCTCCAAGACGCCTTTGTCGGGGCCAAGTGGCACCGCGACGCCGACGCTTGGTGGCTGGCACAGGCTCCAGGTCGGGTTATTCAGTCCACCACAAACGTCATTTCGATCGAAGAGAAGGACAAGACTATTAGCAAGGGTGGCAACGATTGGAAGGCATCCTGGAGTGGTGTCTGGGATGATGACGGAGAGGAGGCCCCCTCTTCCACTCCTACGAGCGCCATCGTCGACAAAGAAGATGATGGTGATGATGACAGCGGAATGTCGATTGGCATCGGCGTTGGCATCGGCGCCGGCGTCCTAGTACTCGGAGTCGGAGTCTTCTTCTTCTGGTGTCGGCGTCGTAACCGAGTTCGTCAGTCGCAGGCAGCAGCACAAACGCCAGCTTCCGAAGCTGCTTACACCGCCACGTCATCTTCGAAGTGGCCGCCCGGCGAACTGCATTCCCACGAGATGCCTCCCCATGGGATGCTACCGTCTGATCACAGAGCTGAGTTGCCTTGATAAATCTTTGGTTCAAGGGGTGAGGGGGAACTTTTTGTAGCGCTTCTTCTGTTTAATTCACATTCTTTTTTTATGCTTCTGGTTTACCTGGGGCTTTGTAAATGTGCAGTTCACTTGTGTCACAGATGAACCGCATCTTTTTTCTCCTGTAGTACATCGCAGCTTTACTGCCTGAGCATGCATGGTGTGAAGAAGAAGTCTTTCTTTTATAGTAAGAAAAAGTGCAAAAGATTAATTTTAGGACATTCGTCCCTATCGCCTTCCGTATTTGGCGGGGCTGACACGCCCACCGAGCCACTTTCCAGTTCGCCTTCCACGATGCCAGCGCATTCACACACTGCGATGCAATTCAGGAAGTATCCATGAGAATGACCCTTCAAACGAAGCGGACAGCCGATTGCTCGGAACTGGCTCTGGTCTGGACCAAGAGCTGCGCGTCGTTGTCCAACCGTGGCTGCGTTATCACGTAGGTAGTTCTTTAGGTCGCTGGGTGTGCCATGATGGGGCCTCTGATGCCATGCCGTTTTGAAGCGACTTACTGTCTTGAACAGACCCTAGAATGACTACCCAGGCAAACGAGCATCATACGTGGGGCCTCCGAGAATACTAGTAACCCCAACATCACTTGGGAGACCAAACAGCGCGAAGCTGTCGAAAGAAGTCGCCGAGTTGATTAAGGATCTTTCCTTTGCACTTTTTTGGTCGCTGTGCCCAAGCTCGCCCGGCTCTTTCTCCAATGGTTCTCTCCATGGCAGTATATGATCGTCCTCGACGAATGAAGGCGCAGGGAATATTCGGGGCTAGGATCGGAGTGTGGTGTGCCAGGAATTGCACGGTTATGCGCTTCGCCCAAGCTTTCAGATGGCCTCATCTTGATGCGAAACCCGGACACGAAAAGAACTCCTCCTGGATGTGCTAGTAACCGTTATAGGCACCAATGAGTCGAGGTTCTAGCGGCGATGATCGTAAGAATCCGAGCGTAAAGGCTGCTATTCATCGCTGGGTCGGCAATGGGTCGGGTTTGTCGGTCATTTAAGAGCAGAGGGGGGCGTAGGATCGTAGCTATGGGTGCTGAGAGGAGCATCAGCACTGAGATTCTTTGTACCGTGCATGTGTGAACGTACCTTGCGCTAAGGCCGAGACCGTCTTCGTCTCCGTGTAAGGCACCTCTTCCCAGCGAGCGACGCCGCAAGCAGGGAGCGTCTTCGATGTCCAGTCAATCGGGCCAGTAGGCCATTGACCGGCCTGAAAGTCGAAGGTTGGAAGTAGTCCTCTCAAGGCTTTCGTATGTAAAGTCGTTTGCCCGTGGTTATCGAAGTTGACATGCCGCGTCCGCACCGCTGGCAACCTGACCACCGTACACCTCGCGGGTATCCAGAGGACGTTCGAACCGGCACAGAGCTCGAGGGACGCTCATGGGCATTCTTGCTTCTTCGTGGATCGCGGTTGTGCTGCGGTCAGCTCCTCCAGATCTTGATGAGCAACCCCAGGATGCGCAGGTTACTCAAGCCTGGCCCCTTGGTCAAATGTAGCAGCGGTCCCTCTGCCAGCGACGGGGCTGACGGAGCCAATTGGGCGCGCCGCCTGACTAGCCGGGGACACCGCAGTATTCGGTTTCGATGCAGATTTCCGCGCAATCCTCGACCGAGATGGTGTTTTTATCGCCGCAGGTCGCAGCGCTGGGAGGGGGGGATCGAAACGTGCCGTGTACGCAGCGCAGGCCTCGGTGATGGTCGCAGATGCCTCCTGGTCTGAAGTAGTCGACGAGTCGAGCTTGTAAAGGCCGGCATTGGCTCCGGAAACAGCCAGGGCCGTGACGGCGGTGGGCCAATATCCTAGCAGAAGGCATTGGATCAAACCGAGTTGTCAAGGAGGGAGAAAACGTCGGGGCGGAATCGCTCCAGACGTCAGCGCGAGTCGCTCGTCTCGCGACGCGGCACGCTGTGTGAGGAGGGAGCCGTTGGTGATGAACCGAAGACCTCGAGCACGGTTGAGACTTGAAGTTACGCTGAAGTGATGAAAGGAGAGGATTGATGGACGAAGAGTAGCGATTTTAGCCAAGGCTCAAAAGTAACAAATGTAACAATCCTGAATTCATCGCATAGAACACTACCTGCAGTACAAGCTCACCCCCTCATTCCGACCTAACCATACATCATGGAGCCCGCCATGACGACCTCAGCCAAGATATGGGGGTTCGCGACGGTGACGCTGTCATCACTCTGCCGACAGTTGTCAAAGTATACGGCTATCCTCAGCCCGACTCCGTCGTACACAAGCTGGATCTTGACGGCCCTAGATGCTGCATGCAGGACGTGCGTGTCCAAACCCGACTTCCACGTCACGCGAGTAGCCCGTTGCACATTTGCACCGGCTTTCTGTGTGAACAAAATCAGAGCAAGTACGGCCTTGCCATCTTCTTCTGTGACGTCGAACTCTGTCGGGCGGAGGCTGTAGAGGTCAGACCCTTCAGCGCGCAGGGTGTCGCCCTATTAAGAATATTTTATTTAGAACTTCTATTCAACAACTTCATAATTAGGTTCATTAACCTCATAGCAAAGCCACCGGAACATTGTGCCCCCAGAAGGGGAACGAATTCCATAGCTGGCTCTGGTGACGTGGGCACCGATTCGAAGACCAGACTGGACAAGTGCTGGGTCAGAGCCATGTCTCAACCTACAGTGCTGGGCCGCCCCTCGGGATACTGCAACCAGACTGGTTGATAGATAGTTAGTTCTTAAATTACAAAGTAAAATGAATAGAGACATACGTGGTTTCATTTGAAAAGCCGACTACCAAGATCGGATGTTCGATGTCCCTGAAGACTTGCTTCACTCTTTCGGAGATTATTGTCCGAACATAGCGGTTCAGCCCAAACCCGCCAGAAACTACAACGTACTATCCGAGGATGTCAGCATTAGTATATCGGTAGAGTTAGAAATAAGCAGTTGAGACGTACTTTCGGGGCTTTTGAGGTCTTAGCCAGAACCAGGTGGATTTGGTCCTCGACCAGTTGAGCGATTTCGAGGCCGGGCTCAAAAACGAATTCAAGCTCCTCGCTAACCGGCGATTAGCTATAGTACTATACAGGACAGAAGGAAGCGGGGCCATGGGGCTTCATACCTTGTGAATTTCAGTTGTCGACGTCTACTACGCCGGTTGGCGGAGAGCCAGTCTTCGGGGATGTCGTACACCCACTCTGATACATTACCCCCGAAATGGACTTTCATGTCATCGTACCAGGCCTTTCGGGCGAACTCTTGATAGTGTTTATACTTCTCGGACCTGAATCCCTTGCGAAGGGGTTCTCGTTCGAGTTTGGTGTCCAACAACTTGATGAAACCGTCGTCGACTCTAATCGCCCCGCTGAATGTGCAAGTTGCAGGAGTACATTCAGTCATCGTGGGAGGGTTGCAGTTGGTGATTGTGCACGCCACTGTATCCTATCGATTTAAATGTAAGACTTTGAGAAATGTGTCTGGTGGGGCTTTGGCAGCTTACGTTGTTCCTCCTCCACAGTCGAACGAGAGGACGTTGTCGCCAATCTGAAGATCAAGCATACGTGACGGACCACTGGGTTCGCCCGTCTAACATAATAATTATCAATGGGAAAATTGTTAATTGACAAAAGGGAAGTCTTACCAGTACTTCAATACATTCCATGACGGTTCCCAGTATGGTTGCTTCGGGCTCAGTCACGAAGCTGATGGGTTTGCAAAGTCTGTCTGAAATTTTCGACTTCTCGACAGCAGCTTCAAGAGAGTTCCTCGAAAATGAGGACCAGTTGGCTGGGACGGCGATAGTGAGGAAAAATTAAAACGACTCTCCGGGGTTTGTTCGTTCGAGCTGACCTAAGAGCGTCGACCACATGTAGGCAAGTAAATATCCGGAGACTTCTACCGCTGTAAGCTCTAGTTCAAGTCTGAGCGAATCGTTTTGTTTGAAGATGGGAGATTTGCGAATCTTTGGATCCAGTGAATCAGGGTGCAACAAGCCGAGCTTGAACCACTCGATTGCTTGATCAGTCTCAGGAACACATGGACCGCAGAGTATGTTTCCGTTGGAGGATGATACCCTGCTGGGAAACTTGATTCGGTCGTTGCCACCCCATCTGAGTTCTTTGGTCGCTGATGTGTTGCCAATGGAATACGACAAACTGGAAAAGCTAAGAGGCGAGATATCAGTCTATTGAGCAGCACTGAGATATCATCAGACAGTGACAGTAGATCACTCACGTTGTGCCGAAATCTATTCCGACGAAGACTGGCGTGTAGGCGGAGCTGCCTGGGAATGCAGTGGCCATGGTGCAAAGATGTGGATGCTAGAAGCTCGGTGGAAGAGTGGCGATAGGTATGACTCGATGTTTTGGAGGTGAGAATTACAGAAAGGAAAAGAAGATATGGCATGGGAGAGCCCAAGTCGTAAATCCTCGCCGGCTCACTGTCAGCCTCTAAGCCACTCTGAGAGTTTGCTTCTTGCTTCTCATCGGGAACCTGTCATGAGTGACTGGCCGGGCATCAACATGGAAACTTCTCATCGCCGATGCCCGACCGGACCGCCTCATCGGCAAGCTGGTGGAGGCGGTCAACAGATTAGTCGATTGTACGACGCCCCTGGAATCTTCTACGTTTGCTTGGTGCCGAAAAAGCGAGCGCCGACAGGAGGAAAATACGACCACGATCAAGTAGTTCCGTCCCTGTGGGTGGTTAGGTGCGATAAAAGGACATGACACGAGAAGAAGAGGGTGGCCTGCTGCCCGTGGTGCTGTAGGTCCTAGTCCGCACACGAAACAAAGAAGATCGGTGGCTGAGAAACAATAGAAGGTGGTGGAAAGTGTCAGAGGGTGGCAGAGGGTGGCAGGATGGCAGAAGGTGGCAGAAGATGGCGTCGCAATTCATGCTCTTTGAAGCGGAGATGTCCATTGCCATTTGCAAGCCACCAAGCGGGCACCATACAGACACGCCCTTGATGCTCTCAATAGAGCCCCTGCTTGAGCAACCACACCAACTTGACGAGCCGATCATTCAGCCAGTCACACGGTGCTGACAGGATTTCGCACTGATCATCCGCCAAGTTGGTTCAATAAGAACCTAATTGAAAGCCAAGCCCAGTAGCCGGCAGTCAAATCGCGACGGCATAAGTATCTGATCCTGCCCATCTTTCTCTCTTCCATAACAAACAACTTCCCTATCAAACAGCGGCGACGCGCAGCCGAACGAGATGCCTTGTAAGTCGTCTCGACGTTTAGATGAGTACAGACGCCATTTTGTCGCCACCACTCCCTTCCCGGAACTTGAGAGCTCCCCTCCTGCATCCGAGTCGGGGTATCATGATGCGTTCGTGGGTCAAGCCCTAACGCCGTTCATGAAACGGAAAAACCATCCCGTAAGTTGCGTTGACTCTGGCAGTAGTTCGGGCGTTGGCTCTGATCTAACGACTATCGTAGACCCAGAGACACGAGTCTCCGAGTGACTCTGCGCGACCTCGCTTGGAGTTGTATGACTTTTCGAATCCTCGAGTGTACAACATGGATCACAGAGCTGGCCAATGTAGACTCTCGCCTGAAGACAACAGCTGGCATATGATGACTGGTGAAATAATGTCATTCTGCCACCGCAACTTTCGCGACGTCTCTTGGGATGAACTTGATGAACGTACCCAGGCAGCATTCACTCAAATGACCCCGGATGCTCGCCGATTCATGGACATCCCTTGGGGAAGGGTCTACCTCTTCGTTGGCAGAATCTGGCGCATCATAGATGAGGCCATATTCCAGAAGACAAACGCCAATTCAGTTCAGTGGGAATCGCCCTACTTCAAGCATCAACACGAGATGCTGAAAGAACTCCGGAGTACGTTGCACTTCTCTTTGGCCTGGTTTCATCTTATCGATAGACTGACAATTATTATAGAACTTCATCCTGGAGCACCCCATTCCCATATGACCCGGAAATGGCGTGAGTGGGATTACCTCTCCTTTTATCTCTTTCAAGGGACTGCCGATGCTCCTCCCAGTGGAAGAATTCGTTCCACCTGCTTTTACCAGATCCTTGCGGATGGTATTGGGCCGCTGTTCCCCAAGGTTCTCTGTTCAATCTCCAGTGAACAAATAAGAGGAATGGGGGATTTCTTCTTGCAGCGGGAGGAGGCTATGTCATACTGTCAAGACTACCACTTCTTCCTGTTTGCGCACCCTGGCACCCTCGAAACTTCAGGCTTTAAGTTTCGGAGCGTCCTGGCTGTATCCCACGCGATGAAAGGCGTAAATATGAAGCACGGCGCCTTCGATCAAGGTTCCTTCCACACAGATACGAGCTTTGAAGGACGGCAGGTAGACCTAATTGTGGCCCCCATGCTGATGACAGTCCGCTACACCGACCCTCCTACTGCATTCTCACGAATTCCCTTCATGAACCTCCCAATGGTAGTATGTGCAGGATGGATCGAGGATCTTGACAGAACGGAGGACGACGAAAGCGAGAGCAACGATAGCGTATCGTGGGAGACTGAACCTTCCCAGACTGGATCAGACCAGACCGAGACTGAGCCAGCCCAGACCGAGATCGAGCCAGCACAGACCAAGACCGAGCCGACCAAGACCAATACTATACCTGCTCTGACTAGAGAGCTCCGACCTAGACCAGCCAAGACCAAGACGGAGCCAGTCAAGGTCAAGAAGCCTAGCAAAAGGGGAGGAAGGGGAAAAAGGGGATGAGGTTTGACCAGACTAGACTGAGCTAAATACTACAAATGTTGCATCATGATCAAATCCGTGACCCCGAGTCCTGCGTGCAATTTCCATACAATCAAGCCGCTCGTAGAGCCTAGAGCTAAGATGACATGTTTTGCAATCCGCTCGATTCTTCCTTGACGGCCCCATGACCCAGATGTCGTCCCTGAGCCTCTCCGCTGGCCGACGTCACCCCAAGTGTCCCTGATGTCAGTCGGAGAGGATGGATGTCCTGTGCCCAACTCGAGCCATTCCCCAGCAGCAATACCTACTGTGCACGCAGCACCCCAGTGTGCTACTGGTATTCAACTTGCCTGGTCAGCTTGCCCTTGAAGTTCCTGGCTTGGTCCGCGAACGGGGGGAGGCCTCTCTGCTTGGCAGGGAGATTGGATGCCATGAACTATGTTCAGCAAGACACCCCGATTCCGATTCCCACTGTTCTCAAAGTGCATTTAGACAACGAACCCGCCGATGAGACCAGCTGGATCCTTCTCCAGCACCTACCAGGACCGCAACTCGGCACCGCGTGGCCCCAAATGGGCGGCGAAGCACGATCGGAAACGGTTCGACAGCTCAGATTACATTTGGAACAACTACATCGACTTCGCCTGCCGGGCACTGGTTGGATTGGGCCGGCCTCTGGAGGCTATCTGATTCACACAGGCAAGTCCGACAATCCCGAGAACCCTCCGCCCCATTCCTCCCCTCGTGTCTTTATCTGGCGCTTGGGTCTCGCGAATAATCAACAGATCCGTCGTGTGCGCTCGCTACTGACACTTTCTCGGCGTTTCTGTTACAGACATCAAGGACGATATATCGTGATAAGGATTGAGAATGACAGTGTCCTGGAGAATTTCGTTGCTGCCTAAAGGCGAGATGCTCCATCGAAGCGCACCCGAAAGGAGACTGGCCATGTTGTATACGACTCGCAGGATGACTTTGGGCCCTCACGAGGTTCAAGACTACCGCCCTAGTCGGGCGATTTTGATCTTGCATTTCTAGGTTCGGCTGGCCAGCTAGGCCATCATTCTGCCATACAGTCGCATCGTTACCGTGCACCGGAGGTCATGCTGGGTGATCCATGGTCGTTCGGCGCCGACATCTGGAACCTGGGTTTACCGGTATGCTTGCTTGGCCCGAGGGACTTTGCCCTGCCTCGAGGCGATTGTTCGGACCCCCGATCTCTTTCGGCCCCCTTTGCCTCGCAATGAGCTTAGTTCAGCCATGTAGGTCTGTCCCTCAAGATACCTTCGTTCGACCAAGCCGTGTCAAGATGAAGCCATCAAACCGCACTTTTCTGCATGTACGCGGGTCCTGTAACTTACACTACTGTTGGAAAGACCGTGCCGCCAAGCTCCACCAGCACTTAGACCACACAGCGTCGGAGATACGAAGAGCCTTGACGGGCTTTTCATTATCGTCGCCGTCATTCGCCGCCTCACGACTTGGATCAAGGACGACTTTTGCACTTGGCTTGAGAACGTCCTGGGTACTTAAATTTCGTCTGATCGTTTATAAACACCCTCGCTCATAGTCCATCGCAGTCAGCCTCAAGACCAAGAGATCTGGTTATGACTTTGATGGCGCCGTCTTGCAAATCGCCGTGTGGCAGGCTGCGCATTGGAAGATGCTGCGCTCGCTGCTACGTAAGGCGGCTCCCGCAAGACTTGGGGGAGGTGACGGCGCCGGCCTGGAAGCGCAGGGCTTTACATGGCGTCATCATCCAGGGACATGAGTGGTGCCAACGTTTCAGCAACGAATCTGGGTACCTTCTTTAGGCTGGGTGCAGCAAGTTGTGCGTCCTGCCGATCAGTGTCACGGTGACAAAGAATGCGGTGCGTCGTGGAGCGCAGACGGGCACGCGCCCATCCTCGACTTGGTCCTTCGGTTCGATCGGTTCTCTAGCGATGCCTCGGTTGACTTTGACGGGCCTTTCAAGATGGTGGATTTCCGTGTCTTCATCCCTCCGGAAACTGACAGCGCCGAGGAACGAGCCACCGCCCTCGACTCCAGCTCACGTCCGGGGCACTCCATGAATCATACCGACTTGGGGAACTTCTGCAAGTACCCAATTGCCCTTTATATTGAGACTAACTGCTCACCAGAACATGGCGACAAAGCCACACTGCAGGCGGGGGCTTGGCACCAATCTCAGTGGGCGTAGCTTACGAGTACAATCGTATTTGGCCCTCTCCTCACCAGCCCATCCAGTTCCTCCCGGTGATCATTTTTTAAGGACATGCCTGGCGATTCCGTCGAAGGGACTCTCCTCGAAGGCATTGGCAAAGCGCTACTTCTGCGAACGGTCGGGCTTGACGGCACGGGGACGGAGTTGACAGTGTGCTGTCTTGTTCGTGGAGGTGCATTGGCCAGCATTTGTTGCAGATTACTTGCTTCGACAGTTGAAGTCTGAAGGCACCTACGGGGGAGCCGTCTAGACTGTCTCGGCCTTGGCTCAAGGACTCGTCGCTGGTGAGCAAGACACCGCTGCTGGCATGTTCAAGCTTGGCACGACGAGTTCAGCCACAAGGCCGGGGGGCGGGGGGGAGGGATTTGACAAGAACTAGAAAGTGCTGTACAGGGAGACTTGGTGTTGTTCTGAATGCGGAGGATGGCCTCCTCGCCTCTCTTCCGATGTCCGGAGAACAGACAGCAGAGCTGCTTCACTGTGGCTTGACGCACAGCGAGGCGTGGGGGTTGGCTGCGCGAACTCTTTGAAGACGTGTTTTACGCTTAACGGTGACCGGTTTTCCTTGCCTTACAATTAAAGTGGGACTCTGTTCTGTGAATGTATGCCGCGCAGCTGTCAACCTGTCAACCGTCAACCGTCAACCGTTAACTGTCAACCTTCAATCATCAACCCGCAGCCTTTAACCTTTAGCCTTTAACCTTCAACTATTAACTATTAACTATTAACTATTAACTATTAACTATTAACTATTAACTATCAACTATTAACTATCAACTATCAACTATTAACTATCAACTATTAACTATCAACTATTAACTATCAACTATCAACTATCAACTATTAACTATTAACTATTAACTATTAACTATTAACTATCAACTATTAACTATCAACTATCAACTATTAACTATCAACTATCAACTATCAACCATTAACTATTAACTATCAACTATCAACTATCAACCATCAACTATCAACTATCAACCATCAACCTATTACATCACTTCAGCTATCAGTTGTCCATCACATCGCAACATCGTCGCCATCAAAGCACGTCCAAAGAACCTGTGACTTGCGCTCCAGACCGGGAAATTCCGTCTTCTACCCATTGAACGAACGCTGTGCCTCCTTCCCTGGAAGAAACGGGGCCTGGAGAAGGGGCTTGCTTGGGCTTGCAGAGTACTGGAGACCAAGTAAGCTGCCTGGTAGCAAAACCGGCCTGACTTGTTCGTGTTTTGTTGGCGCTTGTGTTAGCGCTTGTAGGTAAGTCCCCTAACTTCTTATCTTGCTCATGGATTCTTGTTAAAAGTGAATTGAGGCAAACAATGTCAGCATCGTTGCAATGTCTCGATGTCGACATTGACGAGACCATGACGGCCATCGTTGAGTGGGAGTGCAATGATGTAACACATTACTTGACTGAGCCCGATCACAAAACGGACGGTATAAAGCTACAGATCCGATTCTGTGCCAAAGATTCATATGCCCTCTTCGAATTGCGCCTCCCCCTGAACCCCAAAGGCCTGGGAGCTCTCTCGGACGTCTTCATTCAGATTAAACCTTCCTCTATCGTCTCACTTGACTTTGCCTTTGCTACGGAGGCTCCAGATGCGGTGCAGGAGAAACTTAGCTGCAGCACACTCCTGCGCTTAGGCTTCCACCTAAGCCAAACCCTGGACGTCCTCGTTCCCATCGCTGCCAAAGACCCACTGTCGCCGATTCGAGTGCAGTCGGGCAAAGTCCTCGACGCTCTTCGTATGCTGTCCAAGGTAACTTCCTTTAGTATCTACATTGAGTCCATCAAACTGCCGAAAGCTGAGCTCCAGGCCATCACTGATGCGGTTACCCTCGGTCGTTTGAAACCGTTTCGCTGCCAAGAAAGGCTCAACAGAATGTACCACGGCACGGGAGCCAAAGTCGCTGACCTATCCAAACGCGTTGACGATGCCCCACCGTTGTATAACGAGACTGAACCGCCATCACCAATTGCTCCGATCGACGACAAGAAACGACGACGAGTAGGAGGTCAAGACGAGCCAACAAGCCAACGCACCCTCGCTTGGGCCGAGTTCAACGAGTTACGGCAAGTGGTCACGGTCTTGCAAAGGAGAGAGCAAGACCGCCAAAGAGAAGATGAGGCTAGACAAGCGAAGGATGAAGAGTTACGGCAAATGGTCACGGTCTTACAAAACAGGGAGCGAGACCGCCAAAGAGAAGATGAGGATAGACAGGCGAAGACAAAAGGTTAGGCGAATGGTCACGGTCTTGTAGATGAGGGACCAAGACCGCCAAGGAGAAATCGAGGCTATACAAGCAAAGGACCAGCAGATCGCCGATGACATGGAAGACTTTTCCAACACACTGCTCGAGTTGCGAGAGGGCCAAGAGGAGTTGTCAGAGAAGGTTGATTTCATCTCGGAACATCGGGTGGGCAGCGAAGGTAGAGATGGTTTGGCTGAGGATGCCAAAAACCTTGTTCTTGATGATATCCCAAAGCTGCTGTCGAGGAGTTGAGCTTGGTGTCTCTGGTTCACGGCATCTCATTAAGATGGGATTTCTACTCATACCAAACTAATACATTGCTGACGCATCCAGACGCAAGGGGTGCTTACAACGATGCCCGATGGGACATAAGACGGTAATGATAATGTTGGGGACTGTGATGGAGATGTGGGATCTGGCATGGATATGGGGGCATTGTGATTGGAGTTGGGGTTACGGTATTTCGGAGAATTGGTGCCTGGGGCGTCTACGTATAAACGGATCCAGTTGAAAGACATGCGAATTGGTATTGCATTGGATTGGACTACTTGAATGATACCCAAGTAAACACTGCCATTTGAATTGTACTACATACGGCATTGGATAGTTTTCTTTGGGCATTTCCAATCCTTTTCTTTCATTATAAGTCTGTGTGCGACTGGTTGTCTCAATATGTCGTACCTTGACCAGGGCCAAGCACGCATACACTGAGTCTCGTTGACGGTTAGCAAGTGGGTATCTGGATTCCTCAACGGTGGGCGGAGCATGCACCCCAGTCATAACCCTTCGTATCGCCTTGTGGCCTATCTACATGCATGACATGCAGACTCGCGCTTTTTGTCTTGCTCTATCAGAGGAAATCCGCCAATATATGGTTATACCCGGGAGACTTGATTCCCATCCTATGTGCATCGATACCGATTTCCCAGGCAGTTCTCTCCCTTAGCCTTCATGATGGTTTATTCTATCCAGCTTTGAAACCCCTTGTCTGATATTCCGAGCTATGTCCCTAAGAAATGTCGCGCTGCCACTTGCCCAGAACATTACCGGTGACTTCCTAGTCACAACAAAAAAAAGCGGTGCATGGCCGGTCTCTCAACAAAGAACTAGCATTTTCCTACTGTGCTGACTCTTATTGCTCAAACAGTCTGACTACGCATTGCAATTCGGGGCTGCCATGGTTAGCTCTGACCATGGCAGAGCTAGAGGCTCTGAGGAAGAGTTCAATTCGGTGTTATCGTCGTGCTCAGGTTCAACGACGCGTACGAGGACATCAAGAATACGACGAGCCTTTCCGGAACGCAGGAACACTTCTTGTAGGATCAGATGCTTCGCCTTGGCCGCGCTCTAGGAGGGAACAAGGAGTTTGGTGCAGCCGGGACACTTTACATTCCCCTCACAACTCCAAAGTTATGCCGTCTTCAAGCGAGTTGCCGAGAGAGGCAAGTGACGAATTAGGGATGGTTTCTCCGAGATGCGACAAGCAGAATTATTGAAACCAAGAGCGCTGGATCGAGGATGAGTAGCTCCCACAAGTCAATTCATCAAGATTGCAGATTAGTATTCTCATACACCAAAAGACTGAGCCAAGCGCAAATTGCTCCGTGGTCAGACCACCGATCCCGAAGAGGCCGCGAATTACGTCTCTATGTTGTCGGACGTAGGGCTCGTAACCGACATTGAGTTCATCGCCGGTGATGGGTGAATGGTCGAAGTCGATGAGTTTGACCTTATCATAGGAGTCGAGCAAGATGTTTTGCGGGTTGATATCACCATGAACATGGCCCAAAGCCTCCAAACACGCAGCCGCTGGCGATAAACCAAGCCCCAAAAAATGTCAACGGTCAGAGCAAGAAGAGTCCGCTGATGCTGAGGAGTCAGGCACACAGTCGGAGACACAACCAGAAAGTAGCGACGAGGATGAGCCGGAGCGAGGCCGGGCCTGAAAACTGTGGTGGTCGCCTGCGATGCACGATGTACTGGGTGGTTACCAACGATTGCCTGGGCATGACGACTCCGAGTGGAAGACATCGGAGCCAGTCGGCACAGGAAGGAATAGCGACTTATTACGGAAGCGCTTGCGGCCATCGGGCGGCTGTTCTCACCTTCAAACACCGCCTCGATCGACAACTCCTGCCGAGATAGATCGAGTCGTTGTTTTCTGCGACAATGCAAGCAATGAAGCCCCCAATTCCAATCGAGCTACATAGTGTGAGTGAATTATACTGTCAAGTCTGTTCCCCAGAGATTATTCTACATGATCCCCCCACTGTATTACACAAACGTTGGGAAACGGTAGGGACAAACACGACAATAGCTCCCGCCAAGCACACGACAACAACAACAACAGCAACAACAACAACAAGCCGGAACCAGGGACTTGGAATCTATGTGGTATCGGATGTCTCTCTTTTGAAACCCGAAGCGTTCATCCAGCGCGACTTCTCCTCGGTGTCGGATAATAGAGCATGCTAAGATCGGGGCGCACAAACTCGAACAACACCTGAACATCTGAATGAGAATGGTGTCGGCTGGATTAGGAGAGTAGCGATTATGGAGCACCCACGTTGATCAAGCTGCGATATGGGGAGGCCATATCCATTGTTCTTCGTTTTGCAGGCGTTGCATGGTCTGCGGAGAGCTCTTCATGCATGACATGCGTTCCAGTCCGGTAATGGATGGGTTGAATGCACAGGAACATTGCGTATTTGCTCTGTCGTTGGACGAATCCATTCCAACGGGCGGACACCAATTCGTAAGCTCGAAGCAGTGCTGGTGGAGTCGATTCGGGATCGCCCCGTCAAGGCCGTACAACCAGGTTGATCAAGCGTCTTTAAACCGGTGAACTTGACTCTGAAGAACCAGCTCGTCTATCTTTTCAAAGGTCTACATGCCCTGGTTAATCCTTCCACACCGGTCCCTTCTCATCCTCTTGTTCCTGGGTATGGAAGACCCAACGGCCCTGGTGATCGAAGGGCGGCTCGTGCTGACGGAAACACGCGTTCAATCACCTCGCGAGGAAAGTGGCCTCTTCTCACGCTTCCACCATCAAACACCCAACGTCTTCATGCTCGGGAGCAACTATCAGGCGTCCTACCGTTTTCTCGCAACCTCAGCATCACCTACCAATGCCTTCACCAGGGAGGCTGAGCTGGCCAAACTTGGCTGCGGCTCATCCTCCACCATAACTATGGTTTGCGCGCGACTTGGAGTGAGTAATACATTCACCCAGCAACTACGGAGCATAAGTTGGACATCACCAATTAGGCAGTGCCACCACCGCCGAGCAGCACCGCATGGAAGAGAGTGAAAGTCCAACCATCGGATCTCGGGAAAACTGTAGAGCCGAAACAGCGCACGCGGTAGGTACGGACCCACTCGGCGCCCGGGCAAACCACGGTCGACCCTCTCTCTCCCTCCTCGCCGCCGGTCCAGACTCACGGTTCACGGCCCACCAAAGGGTTCCATTATCAAATCCCAACCAACAAACAGCCATATACTCATCCTCACCTTGCCCTCACCCTCACCCTTACCCTCACCCTCGCCCTCGCCTTCTCCCTTTCCCTGCGCCGCGCCATGTCGACGATGCGAGCGCTCTAATCCGAAGCCACCGTCCAACCCACCGCCGTCGCCATCGCCGTCGCCATCCATCTATCTGCCTCTTCGCCGCGCAGCCTCGTCGTCTCGCGCCCTTATCCGCCCGCCTTGGTTCTTCACCCCGCCTTGGCTGGCCCTTGAGGACGCTATCGATACCGTTCCTCCATAATTACCTTACCTTGGACGGATCCTACCAAAACACACCCCCACCATCCACCATCCACCATCCGTATACGTGCGACGACACTACCCTGAACCTCGCGCACGCGCACGCCCACACCCGCGCCGCTCGTATTCATCGACGCCGTCATGTCGACCTCGTCGGGCGTGCCCGAGTCGTGGATCTCCAGTTTCTGCTCCCTCCTCGGCCACGAGTACTTCGCCGAGGTCTCGGAGGAGTTCATCGAGGATGACTTTAATCTCACCGGCCTGCAGACCCAGGTTGCCATGTACAAGGAGGCATTGGAGGTAGGCTTGCGTCATCGGCTCCCCCTCTCTTCCCTCTTATACAGCACACTGACCCGTTTTGTTTTCTGCGCATCACAGATGATCTTGGATGTCGAACCAGAAGAGGATGATGAGGAAGAGGAGGAAGAGGAGGAAGAGGACGACAACGAGTCGGGGTTGGGAGACGGCCAAGAGCGGCTGGGGAGAAGTGCTGCCGACGCCGTCCGGAGGCACCACAGCCGAATGGCCAGCGATCTCTCCGTCATCGAGTCATCCGCCGAGATGCTCTACGGCCTCATCCACCAGCGCTTCATCTGCTCCAGGGCCGGCATCCAACAAATGAGCGAAAAGTACGAGCTCGGCCACTTTGGCTGCTGCCCCAGGACAAACTGCGAGCAGGCGCGCACCCTCCCCGTCGGCCTCTCCGACATCCCCGGCGAAGACACAGTCAAACTCTTCTGCCCCTCGTGTCTCGATGTCTACGTGCCGCCCAATAGCCGCTTCCAAACCGTGGATGGCTCTTTCTTCGGCCGCACCTTTGGTGCCCTCTTCCTCCTAACCTTCCCCGAATATGACCTCACCAAGCGCGGCATTGAGGTCCTCACCAGCAACAACTCCCGCGTGTCCGACGGCGATGGCCTTGTGAACGGTATGTACGCTAAGAACATCGCTCCAGGTCTCGGCCCCGGCCGCATATATGAACCACGCATCTATGGCTTCCGTGTCTCGGAGCGTGCTCGATCAGGTCCCCGGATGCAGTGGCTTCGCGGCCGCCCCGTCGACATCTCCGACCTGGACGAGGCCCGCCTCTACGCCGAACAGAACCCAGAGTCGGAGGACGATGAGGAGGGCTTGAACGCGAACGGCAGGCCCACGACCCGGCGCCGCCCGCTCGGCAACGCCCGCCTCCGCCAGCGGCAGCACCAAAACGGCAGCCCCATGGCGCTGTCCACTAACGGTGCTGAGTCCGAGCTGTAGTGCCGCCCGGAGAGGCCCGAGTCAGATTCACAGTGCGAGCGCGAGCTCGAACGAGGTCGTTCGAGGCGGGCACGACACCACATGCCGTGGTGCCCGCTTCATACTTGTGGCACAGGGGCTGGGTGACGCGGCGAGAGGTTTGCAAAGACGACATACAAGAGGGACTGGAATCGGCATCTCGGGGCGAGGATGATAGGGGCTCGTTCGGCTTGCGGTATTAATGCATAGACGGCGTTGAACGTTATTAGGCTACGAAAAATACACACATGAACTGACTACCAGGACGGTTCTCATAAGATAGGGATTTAATCCTAACCTAAGGGGCGTATCGTATCCTGTCTCGATGGTCGACAGCACCCGTAATTCGTGCATAGGGAGGGGCAAAGCACCCGTCGTGTAAATACCTATGCAACCGTAATAACCGTAACAACCCTAACCAATGATAGTTCCTATCCGTACCCAAACCGTGCCTTGCGAACATTGTCATGGCTCGTCCTTCTACCCGCCCCTGTCTATCAATGAAACCCCCAAACCAAAAGCTGCAAACTCCTAGCTAGGCCGAGAAAAGAAAAAGGAACCTCGATAAATCCTTACAGTCTCTTTCTTAAACACTCAACGCCGTTTGTTTCCTGCCTCCTTCGTATCTATCGTGTACAACACGTCTCTAATTGCAAGAAAAGAGGAAGAAGGAAAGAGAGAGAGATGTGTGAAGACGGAGCAAATTTGTGACATCGCAGAGTTTCCAAGTGCGGCTGAGGTTTTGTCCATGAATGTCATAGTCGTTTCGAGCAGCCGAGATGCGTTGTATCACAGTCGTTTATCGCACCGTTGCGTCTGGAACATTAGGAAGTTGTTGTCCAAAAAGAAGACATTCAGAGGGGTATGCTGCCATGCCACTTCAAACGTGTCGGCTGAATGTTTGAGAAAGTGACGGGGAGGCTCAACTCAGCAAACACTAACAGAACCAGTGTTGGGCAGATGAACAAAGCCAGCTTCCTCCAGTCTCAGCATTCATCAACTTTGGAGACCGTGCTAGGACACCTCGTCACCAAGCTCTTTAGAATCGTTCTCGGCGCGCGGCGTGACTTCGTCATTCGCATTGACATCTGGCTGTGACCTGGGACTGAACCAACCCCCACGCTCCCACTCCCCAGGCTCATACAAGCAAGAGTTGCGTACTTCCTCTTCAGAAATACCCTCGAGGAGAGTGCTGAGTCGCTTGAAATCAATCGGCTTGAGGATCCAGCCATCAAATCCGGCGTCCATATAAGTCTTCCGCTCGCGCTCAATGAGAGAAGCCGAGACTGCAAAGATGGGGATGCGACCGTTACTGGCTGCAAGAAATGAATGGCCAGCATGCTCTGGGGCCATCTCAGTGGCTCGAATCAACTTCGTGCTGGTAAGGCCATCAACGATGGGCATCTAGAACTAATATTAGCCACGGGTAGGACATCAAGTTAGGATGCTCGTTCTTACCTGCATGTCCATCAGCACTACATCAAAACTGGCCGACTTCTCCCGATGTACTGTTGCGCAATCCTGGCCGTTGACAGTGTGATGAACAGAATGTCCAGCTCTCTCTAATCGCTTTCGCAAGATTTTCATGTTGATTGGGTCATCCTCTGCAACCAACACTCTGAGCTGGAGTTGATCCTGAGGTTGGAGTTGATCGGTCGCAGCACTGACGATACTATTTGTCCGGGTTTTCTGACTCGGGGGGGTGTCACTAGGGAGCTCAAAGAGCGCGTGAGAATTCTCTCCGGGCTGCGGTTGTTGGGGCATGTCGGTAAACTCATCAGGTATCCTGACAGCCTTGAGTGGAGTTTTGGAGTCGCGGATATCTGTAGACCCGGGCTCCCCTTGCGGAAATGTGGGAGGTTCAGGCGTCTTGAGTCTTGGAAGCTGAGAGGCAGTGGAGCGTGCCCCGGCACCAATTATTCCCCCCATGTTTGGCATCTTTGAGCTTCCAGTTGATTGTGGACTCTTGGAGAATGGATATTCAGGTTCCTTATCTTCGAGGGACAATGGGGTTTGAATAGCATTGATCAACCGATCGGCATCGCTCTGGTGGCTTTCGACGTTGCTCCTTAAACTTCCAGAACTCTGGCGCTTCTCGAGACTTTCTTTCTGATTTGTAACATCTCCAAGGTCAAGGTGCAAACTGGTCCGATCAACAAGCAAAATTTCGCCTTCAGGAGGAGCTGTGACTGAATCAGGGGCGGAGATGACTGAGGCCACAGTGGCATGGGCAGAAGCCTGTGCGCTTGTAGGTTCTGAGCCGGCTGGTTCCGCGGGTAGATGGAAAGGCAGCTGGACTACAAATCGGGATCCTTGACCAAGTTCCGACTTGAGTCGAAGCTGGCCGTTCATATTCCTCACGATGCGGGCGACGACTGCGAGACCAAGTCCCAAGGTCCTCATATCACGTCGTTCCTCGTGAGGCGACGGGAGAGGTGACTCGTCTGTGCTGACCTGCTCCAGATCACGGAACAGTGCATCGAGCTGGCGGTTGCTCATACCGACTCCCGAGTCTTCCACAGCAAAGTCGACGACGGCCTGGCGATCTCTCACCTCGGCTACGAACACTTCGACTTTGACGTGACCATCCTCCGTATGGGTGAACGCATTCGCGATGACGTTCGAGATAGCCTGTCGAATTCGTCGCTCGTCGCCATGTACAAAGCATGGCAGTCCAGGGTGTTCAACAACGTCGTATTTGATACCCTTTCGCTTGGCGTCGACTTCGAAGGGGTTGGTAGCTTCCCGAAGACAGGCAGAAAGTTCGAAAATTTCATCCTTGACGAGGTTTTGGCCTTCTTCAGTCTTAGTCAAATCGAGAAGATCGTTGATCACATAAATCAATGACTTTGAGGCTGAATGAGATCGAGCCAGATTTTCACGAGTCTCTTGGTCGAGGGTCCCTTCGAGGGCAATTTCCAAATAATTTATAATGGCATTCAACGGCGTGCGAACTTCGTGGGCCGAGTTGGCGAGTAGTAGGCGGGTGAGCCTGCTGTTTTGAATAGCTGCTTCCTTCTGGCGCCAGACCTCGATGAATTTTCCTGGCATCTAACGTCAATATTTCTGAGGAAGAATGGGCGTAAGTAGAGAAAATAAACTCACCGTAGACGAGACAGAGAACAGCGGCAGTTTCAACTTGCTCTTCGTTCCACTCTCGGCACATACCATCAATTGTCTCGTGCCAAGTCTTGAAACTGGTCCTTGGCTCTAGGTAACCGGCGGTGCCATCTCGGACTATCTTCTCGTAAGGGTTCCCAGCCCACTTCACTTCCTTGATTTGTCCACGGCGGAAGAAGACGATAAAGTTGCTCCCGCCAACACTCAACGGAACGTACAGTAGGCCAGCAATGACCTGAAATCCTGGCGGATATCGCAAATCCGGAAATGTCTCCCTCACATTCTGGGAAGAAACCACTGACGTGAGCTTGCGCATTCGCAGATATTCTACCAAAGCCAGCGCCTCTTGGCTTTGTTCAATGGTTCCTAGGATCTTTGCCTCACCCCTGATCGACAACAATCCAAAGTCGGCATCGAAGAGTCTCAGGAGGTCCTCTGATGACGCAATTATATACCCTGAGGGGTTACTGTCGGTAGGAGCAGTGTTGATCAGTTTCCGGGCCTGTAATCGGGAGGCATAGGATAGCCTCTCGATGTTGCGGGAGGCGGTATCTCCCACCAGGCGACACATTTTTCGGATCGGGAATGACACTCGCATACCCTGGTTTCCGTACGAGTGACAAGAAATCAGGCCCCAAAGTTCGTCAAAGGCGTTTATGGATATCGACATCGACGACCGTACAGCCATGTTGGTCAGGTACTTCAAGTGAATAGGGGACATGGCTCTGAGATAGGCATGGCTCATGTCCAGGGGAACGTCTAGGTCTTCTTTTGTACGACAGACAATTCTAGCAGTGTCTTGATCCCGATTGTAGAGCAAACGGACCTTGTTGAGTTTATAAAGATCTCGTGCTTGGCGGGGGATGTCGGATGCTGGGAAGTGGAGGCCCTTGTACAGATCCGTAGTCTGAGAGGTGTCGACCAACTCGGTAACAACCTTTCCATTGAAGGATTGATCGAACTGGTAGATCATGACGCGATGGAAGCCAGTCAACTCTTTAACTATTCCAACGAGAATTTTGAGAAAGATCTCTAGGTTGGGGGCTGATGCAAGTTGCTCCTGGACCTGAGATAGGATATCAAAGACCTGCATGGCGCCCTGGTCTCCTCTCCTTTTCCGCGCACTTCTCAGGATCCTCAGAGGTTTGCTAAGAATCTCAGTGCTGCTTTCGATCTCTTCCAGCGTCGGATTGGCCTGGAGTGTATCGTGTGGAATGTCGGGGGTGCTGTATTCTTCTCTGGGCCGGAGAGGATATTCCATGTCGTCATCCATTTCGAATTCGCAAATAACCAAATCGGGATGGGCAGGATTGATATGAATGGCACACCAGAGTTTCTTATTCTTGGTCTTGGCGGTTCGAATAGATATGCTGAATACTTCGGGCCCATTGATGGCGGGGTCGGCGTCTTCGTCGCGGATAAAATCGATGTGGTCAAGGATGTTGTCCTGTTGCTCCTCTGTCAATATGTCAAGAAAGTTCTTCACCTGGAAGAGCTTTTGAGGCGAGTATCCAAGCATTCTCTCCGAGTTTTCGCTGACATATCGCACGACAAAGCATCCCTCTTTCTCCTCACGCAAGGCCAGCAGAACTCCAAAAGTTTGGACCGCACCAGGGGTGTGGATTGGCTCGTCTTCACATCTCTGTAAAACGCCGTCCCGGCCAGTGATAAGGGCATAGCCATCGTCTGTCACCATATGCGTAAAACGTGTTGACATGTGAGCGTCGGGCATCGAATCGTCTCCCATAGCGTTGGATGTAGTGTCGGGATCGGTATCAGGGACTGCCGGGCCTGGCTCCTCAGGTTCGTGATCCGAAGAGGCGATGTTGAGCTGTAGAGCGATGGAACTGGATCCTTGTCTGGCAGCGTCCAACTGTATGCTTGACATGGGGCCGCTCATGGTATTCTTCCTCCGACTTGACGGTACAAAGCGGTCACTAGATGCCTTCGTGGAGGGTGCCGGCATGGTCTCTGACCGCTTTAGGTCGAGCCCCGGGTCCTGTCGAGCCGGCAGATGAATTGGGATACCCTGCGACCCGCTGTTGCGCGAGGCCTGGAAGTAGTCATCGCGGGAAGGGTTGATGTTGGTGGGATCGACGCTGATGACGGACCGAACCGGAAACACTCGGTCGCTGGCAATGTCTGAAGCGGCAGAGGGGTGGACGGTTGCCTTGTCGGACCCAATGCTCCATAGGGAGAAGAGCGCGTCTGAGTTAGCGACACCGCCGTGTTCGCTCGGCTCTATTGTCGAGTGGGATCTATTGGATCGGTTTGGAGTCGTGTCCACGAAGGAACGGTCCACACCTGGGGGTATTTGATGCAGCTTGGCTTCGGATGAGGGCTCAGCGGGTGGCTGCGACGCCGCAAGAGGCTCCTGGACTTGGTCGTCGGCCTGATCCTCGGGTCCCTGAGATGCATCCATCGTGAAGCTGGTCGCACCTAGACGTGATGATTGAGAAATTCGGGAGAGTTGGCGAGTTGAAGGAAGGAGGGGCGGTTAAGAAGGGGAGGTCGTCGAAAACTGAGGGTCGTCGTGGCGTCGCACATGCCCGTGGTCCACCAGCACTGGAAACCAGCCGAGAGCGAGGCAGCCCTGCGAAGGGCAAGAACTTGAAGGGGAAGCAGCACACGGCAAAGAAGTTGTTCGAATGCCGGCGGGGAGCAAAGATGCAAGACGCAAGATCGGCAGGGACCGGCGGGTGAGAGTGACGGATGGGGCGAACGGAGGAGGAACGGCTGTGGGTTCTGCTAGTGGGTTTCGTTGCTGAATTGCTGGAACGGGATGAAAGTTGGTTGACAAGACTCCGTGCTTAGGTAGGTAGGGAGGTGGTTGTCGTTTGCACGCCAGTTGCAGTGGCTCGTGGTAGTGGTTGTGTTTGCGAGACTGAGAGGCCCGTGGTGGCGAGGCACAGTGCGCAGGATTATCACCTCGACACCACGTACAGTACAATACCTAGTGAGCACACTTGTTTGTTACCCTTACCTAGCGTGTCTTCCCTCATGTGAGTACAGAGTAACTAGCTCGTTGATCAAGTTGCTCTGGAAGCCTAGCGTCAAAGGGCTACGAGGAACAGTGGGTACTGTAACCGTACTGTCCAGGACAGCATCAACAAGTCTCAGTTGGAATTCCCCGAAGCGGGCCGCGTGTACTGAGTAACGTAGTTGTGATACGCTTCGTCGCCTCGCTACCCAAAGCAAAGAAGCACAAGGTCTGAATGAAACGCCGGCACCTATCTCAGACTCTGAGACATGTCCAATTGCATCTCGCAGGCCCGGGCAGGATACCACAGATGAAAGATCAACGCCCAGAGATCAGCGATCGCCCCTTTGTAGCCCGCGACACGGCCTATCACGGCGCGCGGCGTCAGCGGGACTGCGCACTAGCCTGGCCCGAATGATGGCATTTTCAAGGACGAGTGATGAGTGAATAGAGCGCAAGAGGTAGGTTGGTGCTTGGTATGTAGGTCATGGGTCGATTTCCGACATGGTTGAGGCTGGTTGGCCGCCATGATCGACACCTAGGTATACCCGAACATATCATCTATCATCTTCTCTAATCCAATCTCCAATCCAGTTCCTTACAGGGCTGTCCAAAAGCATCACGACAGTTAGTCTACAACATCAGTCCGCTAAAAGAACTACAAATAAATAAAAACTCAAGACGAACAAACTACTTCAACTTGCAACTGCCGGCAGGTCTAGACCGCTTGCGTATCCACGGCAATAAGCAAGAAGAACGCTTTCATCTCCCCGCCTCGCACTTCGTACCTTGCCTTCAAAGCGGGTTGGTACGCCTCCAGTCATCTATCTACCTTGCAACCCCTCCAGGGTCTTTGTCTGCGTTCGGGGATCGGAAGAGATGAGAAACAGGTCGGGACTCTCTAGTTATTCAGGGACTTCAGAGGACTAGCCGCCGTTGACGGAACCGAACGAACGTCAACCTCTCGCCGGAAATCACTGAACGCAGACAGTCTGGGACCCCCATGAAAACACTGTGCACTAGAAAGTGCATGACATCATGCACGCCGGCGCCAATGCTCCGGAGCGCTGCCATTTCTCCATTCACGAACAGCAGAATAGCGGATAACTTAGCAGAACAGGGGACGGCGCCCGGACAGGGGTAGCATGATGCGTTACAACCCTAATAAAACCGGGTTTGCTAGCAAGGGTCCTTTTCGCACCCGACCGCCGCAAAACCATGACCGTTGTCTCTCGATTTGTGCCTCGGTGGCTAAGCACGCTGAAACATTTCAGCCTCGCCGTCCTCGTCCTGTCAATGGCCGGTTTATCCACGGGGTGGGGAATGGCGAATTCCTTTGCAGCCTACAGAAGGCAGGTTGGCCGTACCGAGCCACACTTCAACTACTCAGACAGTGGTACAAGGCTGCGCACGAATATTAGGGTGTAGATTGAGGTACTGACAGTACTTTTTCTATAGCACAATCTAAGTGAGAAGCAATGTAGCTTTGATCTTGACCTATCTTGGTGGCTGAAAAAGTGGCTCGGTCCCGGTGACCTTCCTTATAGGGGCTGCAAAGAGATAGAATACGGTGGTTTCTTCTCATTTCTTTAGCTACTAGACTACTTCGTAGGGCGTCTCTCAAGGGTCCATGTGTTGCTATTCCCACATCACCATGAGTTTCGAGGTCCTTGGGTTCATTGAGTTACACTCCGATTTTTGAACAGACGGATCAGCAGCATACGAAGACAATGCATCTCTTCAAAACAAGGAGGTTAGACTTAGAGAACACAAAACAAAAGACAGCAAAGTCAATTGAACTGCACGAAATAAGGTGTACTTCGATCCATACCCAAACAGAGCGTGCCAAGGAAGTACTGTCGATCACCCCAGCCCAGCACGCTTCTCTCCACATAATCCGGTGCTCTAAGTGGAGGGTTACTATTTGTACCAAAAGATTAGCAGTAGGACTTCGAACACAGCGCAGTTTCAGTGGGAATCAATGTACCTTTTATTTTAGCCTATCATTACGTTTGAAAGAGTGGATCGGTACCGCAGCCTACCTTAGTGCAAAGAGATGCTGAATGGCGTCAGGGTTCCCTCTATGTGGGGCGACAGAACGTCACTGACATCTTCGACCCAAGGACGTGGCAAATGGTTGGAAGTGGAAATAGATTCAACTTCCTCTCACAACCAGGTGGCGAATTCATGATAAAGGAAAGTTGACACGTTTCGTCATAACCGAAGCGAAGGCATGGATTCTTCGATATACCTGATAAAATCTTCGAAGCAATACGTGTAAGCGCAGGATGGACTCTGGAGGCATCCCAAGAAGGTCAAACTAAGGTAGGGTCGCGTTTGAGAACCCTTCCAATTACAGCACAATGCAGACCGGTACTGAACGGGATGGAAAACAATTCTTCTTCATCCTCACCTGTCCACGGGTTGTCTTCGCTGAAAATATGTGTTCTGGAGTTAAGACACCTAGACGCGATCAAAGGAGGCTGTGAGAGTCGGAATTTGCTATAGTCGAGCGTAACCCAATGTCCCGCATACCCATATTCCCATCTACCTACCTACACAACATACGTATGACTGAACTGGATACATATATACACGCAAGCCAACTGACTCAAACACATATGTCCAATAACCCATCCATCCACGTTTCCATTCTGTTTCCGTTTCCATGCATATCCGCAAAAATCTTATCATAAGATGCAGAACATATGCAACATGAGTGCCATCAACGCCAGATCAGAAACAAAGTCGCCAGATAGGAACCATGGAACCCAAAAGCGCCAATCCTGCCGGCAACTCCGCCCCAGGTCACGCCTTGGACCATGTTCTAGATAATACCAACATATGTCTTCCTTCCAACTTCCCGTATAACAATGCTTACCAACTGTAGTCTATACGAATGAACAGATTGTGTTCGACCTTACCATCCTCGGGTAGGTTCTTGCCCGCCGGTTTGTCCTTCTTCTATGCTTCGTCGGCCTTGCGCATCCATCTCGGAGAGATCAAACATTAGCGGTTCCCCGCCTACCGATTCGTCATCTCCTCGGGTCAACCGGCTGATCGATCCAGTGAAGCTGCCTCGCGAAGATTGAGGCGGGGTCTGTCGGTGGGCTGCAGCCATTCCTGTATAACGGCGTCTTCCGAATGGCGAGCTTGACGTGGCTGTAGGGATGAGTTCTTCGGGCGGGTTCTCCTCAGAGAGTCCTGGTTGCATCATCTCCGAGGATTCGGCCGTCTCGATCTCAGCAGCAGGCTGAAAGCCGCCCGGCAAGCCTCCCTGCGCTGTAGATTCCTCCTCCAGCTGCATCTGCCTTCCTAGAAGGATGCTCATGGTAGGTGGCTCCCTATCTTCTGCACCCAGGCTAACGCTGCGGTTTGCAAAGGCCAGGTCCGTCTCGTCTTCATCCGCCAGGGCCCGGTTCTGTTGAACCGCCGAGCTTGAGCGTCGTTGGTATGAGTTCAGGCGCGGGGAGAGGGGGATATCAATGGCTGTGGTGCCGTCCTGGGTAATTGTGCTCTCTCCGTTCGGTCCGGACGGAGCGTTCTCTGGCACACGACCTTGCCGCGAAGTGATTCGACCCTGGCCCGTGTAGTCGATGATGGAGTTCTCACTGAGGCGGGACGGAATCGCGGGGGTATGTGGTGTGTGCGGCGTGTGTGGTGACAACGGCTTTCCGGGAGACGACGACGCCGACATGGACGCTGGGGCTACCATGCTGGGCACGCTCGTCAACTGTCTGCTAGAAGAGCTTGAGGAGCGTTGCATGTGCGCCGAAGATGTCATCGAGTCTGTCAGAGCGTTATTGGAGTCTTTCATCATGTGAAACTTAGAAAGCTGAGCCACGGTTCGATTTGTCGCCGACTCCCCCTTCTTGGTCGACTCGAAGCTCTTCAACGTCTTTTTGCTGTCGAGTGCTTTGAGAAACTCGGAGATGTTATCATCCTCAGTTTGAAGCGAATCAGAGCTGGTCCCTGCCACTTCTGCGAGGAGACCGGAGCCAGGCTGCGCGACTGACGAAGCTAGGCTCTGCCTCCCGCTGCTACCTTGTTCGTCGTCACCAGCTTTGCTGGTTCCGCCAAACGACGACCGGCCACGGCGATGCGTAAAGCTACTGCTGTACCGGCTCGTGGAAGCGGGCCGAGGGGATCCGGCAGTTGCGGTATCCACACCTGGCGGAGGCCCTCCCCGGAGAGATGCCGGCATACCCGCGGTGAGAGAGGTGCGGTTTCTGGCTTGCTGAAGAGAAGGGATCCCGGCTGTGCGGGAAAAGGAGTTTGGTGATGCAGGTGAGTCGGCCTCGACCTGTCGTGGAATTGGAGAACCCGAGAGTGAGCCCGCCTTGAATGGCTGGAAGGAAACGGATGGTCTACGACCAGAGCCCTCGAGTGTACGCAGGGTTGGACGGGCTGCCGCATGGCGGCCAACTGGTAATGAATTTGGACCGCCAACATCATTGTTTATAGGAAGTGATCCGGGCGGGGAGCTCGTATCGGAGCCCGGTGGACGCACAGCTCTCAGGGCGGAGATGGGACTGGTGCCCAAGGCTCCATTGCCGTGAAAGGTCGAGAGACTGCCATACGTCTGGTGCAAGTCATTGGCATTTTGACGAGCTCGGTTATCACACAGCGAGCCGGCCTCAACCGTGGCTGTGCGAGGACGTTCTTGTTGGGGCAGCGACGGCCTGAAGAAGTTCTCGTCCACGCCCATGAAGCGAGAGCTCAGCAGCGCCTCAGAATCATCAATTCGAAAGTTGCAGTCGTTGCGATACGCAACAACCGTGCTCAGTCGTCCTACAGGCACCTCCAGGTCCCCGAACATGTATTCTGTCACTGGTTCGGACCTGCCATCGATGGGATGCCTCAGCCGATCTGGACGCAATCGGTCAGGCTCAGAGGTGAGTATTCTAATCCGGGGGGTAAGGGCGGGATGGGAGTGCTTCGCAGGGCCTTGGCTGGCAAACTTCCAGGCGGGCAGCAAGCGGGTAGTTATGAAGAGTGATCTAAAGAAGACGATGGCCTTTTTATAGATTGTCGGTAGAATGGGCCCGAAGTCGTCGCCAGGTGCTAGCCCCGTTGGCTTGAGGTCGACCCGCCACCTCTCAAGTATCACCTCGGAGTTCCGGCGGGACGGGCTGTCAGTGGACGATCCTGAGGAGTTCAGCTGCTCTAATACATCCCATCTCTTTCCATTTTCGTCCACAATGACGAGGCTCTGGCTCTCCTTGAGCTGTGAGGTATCAAGATAGGCCTCGATAATCATAGGGGGCGGTTGGTTGTCGAGGCTACCACAGTTCTTCCAGATTTTGAGCTCTTCTCGAAAGTCCTCGATCTCGTCGGTTTCAATTTGGAACTACGGATGATGAGCGAGTCGGTCAGGTCGACGATGACTGGCAAACATACCCATTTGTTGGCTCTGCGACCGCCGGTTGCGTTTCGCGAGGGGGTAACCTTGATACGGGAGTCGAGGACGAGAGCAGCCGTTTTTGCATAGAAGTTCTATAAACATGACAGTCAGAAGCTGTCGATTTATCCAAGCCCTCCTCAGCGCCGTGGGACACGTACCTGGATGATCTGGTCTAGCTTTTTCACCGACTCCGCCGGCGGGAGGGGAGGTAGAAACTTCTCCTTTTCCAGAACTGGCGAATCGAGGCCTTCCCGCCCGGAGACGGTCGAGCCGGCGCGGGATCGGGGGCCCAGGGCTGCTTCTCTCGGGTTGGTAGGTCGGGACGGACTGTGTTGGGCCATGGCGACGGGGGACGAGCCCCGAGGCGGGAGTCTCGGTTGTTGGTGCATGGCGAGGACTAACGGCGGGAATGGATGTTGGAGGCTCGGAGGGACGGCCACGCGGGTCGATAGGATCACGAATGGATGGGGATGTCGGCCTGCCACCGGAGCAGCTCATCCATGGTTCATGTCGTGGTACTCGGGGTGAAGGTGGGGGGATGGGTCGTTGGGCGTGTTCGTGTTTGGTCGGTAAGCTCGACAAGGCTTGGGACGAGGCAGCTGTCCTGGCAAGATGCAGGCACAGCCAAGCAGCGAGCGACAGTGCAGGCAGCCAGAAGCGACCGGGGGGTGTGGGTGACAAGTGTGAGGTGTGGTTGATGCCGTGGCCAGCGAATCGAAGGGCGGGCTTGTGACTGTATCGGTATCGGTATCGGGGGGGGATCCCAGCCGGGCGGGGGGCGGAAATCGGGATTCGAGATTGGAAGATGGAGGATGGAGGATGGAAGATGCGACGGGAGCTGTCTGTTGGAGATGGAAGACAAGATGAAAGAAGGAGAGAAGAGCAGCGGTTGTCGGCACGACACGACACGATCCAGCTGCTGGCGCTATTCCAGGCTCGATCGAGGTCACGGCGTTGCAGGAGACAGGCACAAGGTCCTCGTGATGGGCGGCGGCGAATGGATTAGACGGAGGGCTGTCGTCATCGGCTAGAGCCGCACGTCAGAGGGACTTGCGATGGAGGTCCGGTGCAACGCAGTGCCTCGCCGCAGCAAGCGCCCACTGGGTGATGAGACGGACGGGCGGGGAGGGAGCGGTTAGAGAGGTGCAAGGACAAACCACCAACAAAGCAATTGGCGATAATAAATGATGTGCCGCGCGGGAGGGAGGGAAAAGGAAGAGGCGGCAAGGAGTTGAGACGGCAGGTTATTAACGTCCGCGTACCCAGTGAGTGCGACCTGAGTCAGTGGACGGATGTACCACGATGGAGGCTGGAAGATAGCAGCATTGGCCCTGTGGCCAGCCAGGGCTCCATTGCTCCATCCGTTCAATCCCCCCAACGGGTCAGTGCGTTTTGGTGGTCGCCCGGTGGGCCTCACAGGCGTCGCACCTGGGAGGTTCCTGCAGGGGTGTGCTGACTTTCCGGCGCTGTGATTAGCTTGTGTCGACAACCATCCTCCGCATGGAAAGCAGGAGGTTCTCTCTTCTCTCGTAGGCATCTACTAGACTATATACATTAGGTGGTAATTAGGAGGCTCATGCTGAATGCTGCATGCATCAGCTCAACGGCATTGACTCATTCATCACTCTCCTTTCGCCATGACTCTCGCCATGACTCCAACCTCCAACCTCCTCCAACCGCACATGCATCCTGTCTATGAGGTGGCACCTGATGCAGCTCCACGGGTACCTCGTCTGTTGACTGCGTTGTACTACATACTTTGTACTACGGCATCATATCTCTCTCACCTCACCCTCACCCTCACCCTCTTCCTTCCTATCTGACCCTCCCTCCAGCTGATAAGCTGCCCGTCTCCGAATACGGAAACCCCCTCGACAAGTTCGTCCGTGTGGTGGTGACAGATGGATGCCGCCTGGCCATCGAGCCACTCAAGACCCGCAGGCCAGCTGTCTCCTGTTATCGCTCGGCCTCTCCCCGCTTTCCTCTCCTGTCTTATCTTCCCATCTTCCATTCCATCTGCCATCTTCCCTCCCAACGTCGACCTGCTCACGTGGGCCCTCGTTTCGTTGCTGTGCCCGGATCTCGCATGTCAGCTGCTGGCCGAGATGCTACCTATGATGATTGTAACCTGGAGGGTGAAACGCCAATGGCAGGTCGGCCCATCTTATTGGGTTTCTCTTACATGCCGTTGCTCGCCATATCACCCATTAACTACGCCTTTGCAATCAAGCAACCTCCCGTACGTGAAAACTCACCAAGCCACATACTTCCTACATGCACATGCAGCATGTCTATTTACCATCGATGATACATGTGGTCACGTATAACGGGGGAGACTATCCATAATAAACTCCACTCCCCCCCCCCCCAATCCCCTTGGCCGGGGCTTATCGAGTGCTATGATCCTCTAAAGCAAAGCAACCAGTCCGTCATTCTCAAGACTTGCCGCCTCGTCCCTTGACGCCCTTCCCTCTGCCAGATGTATTCCCTCCACCGCGTGTACCTGTGCCCATTCTCTTGCTGGCGCCTCCGCCTCCCCCTCCGCCTGCCCCTCCGCTTCCACCCCCGCTCTGTCCGCCATCCGCCATCGGTTCGCCGCCGGTCTTGGCTTTGCCGCCTCTGCCACGGCGACCGCCCCGTCGCATGCCCTTCTCCTCCTTATCTCTGCTCTTACTCTTCCGCCGGCCCTCCTCTTCCTGAGCCCGTCGGCTCTCCTGATCCCACCATTCCTGGAACGCCTGCTCTTGCTGAATCTCGTGCAACGACCGCTTCGCAACGGCCTCCTTAACCAGCTCCTGCTCGCGCTTCTGCTGTCCAATAATGTCCTCCATGCTGAGTCCAAAAGTCGACTCTGCCTTGGGGGCCTGTGTAATGTATGACCGAGAATGCGGCACCAGTGGTTTCTTGGCTTGGTCCGGCGATGGCCCCGCGGCAACGGTGGGGGAGCTGCTCACCCGGCCCTGTCCCGGAAATCTTGTGTCGGGTGACGCAGTACGCCGTGTTGCCGAATAGCCTCTGGTCTCAGAAGCCACAAGAGGTTTGGCATTGGCCGAGACCGCCCCAGGCATCTTCGACTCCATTGCCATCGCCATCGTGTCCGACACCGACACCTTTGGCGTTGGCTTAGCAGCTTTCCAAGGAGCTGGTTGCGCACCGGCCGGCATCTTTTCCCACGCCGCCCGGCCAGCCAGCTCGTTCTTGGATGCTTCCTGTACCGCCGCCTGCATCTGAAGTTGCTTCTTTCGCTCCTTTTGCGATACCTTTGCCTGTGGTTTGCCTATGGTGGCATCTTTAGTGCTCTGCTCCGAAAGACTTGTCGTCAATGCAGACTTTGACGACGTCTCGGACATGATGCCCTTCAAATCTAGTTTTGACGTTACCAGAGTCGCAGGCGCCCAGGGGCTGCCTGGCTTGGATATGGTGCTCCCTATTGGGTTTGTTTCTCTTGTCCTTGGCAATCTCACATCGGGCGACAGAGAGAACGAGTCTGGTGATGGGCTTTGCAACATGTCCGCAATGCCTTTTCCTTTCGACTCCCTCCAGGACTTTGGAAGTTGTGGAATATCTTCCGCATCAAGACGCAGTTGAGAACCTGACGGTCGGTTGGTCGGCGATCGCGGGCTAGTCAGCGCAGCACCATCTTCTTCGTCCATGTCAAAAATAAGATCGCCTTGAGATTGTTTAGGCCGTAGACTGGGACTGAAGGGCTCATTGCGAGCCCCTCTTGACTTTCGACCGGACCGGTCAGGGGTTTGCACTGGAAGAAAGTCGTCCAGGCTTCCTACACGCGCCTTGTACGACGAAGACAGCTTCTTCTCGTCCTCCTTTTGACTCATCTTGAAGGCGATCTCCTTGACTCTCAACTGTCGCTCTTCGTCAATGTCGGCGGCGAGATAGGGGTTGTTCTCGTGAAGTAGCAATTCGGCTCTCCCACTCCGTGCGAAGGGAAGCCGAGCAAGCTGATTGTCACGGACCACTTCGTCCAACTCTAAAAGTAGATCTTCATCCAGGTCATCGATCAAGTGGTTCTCGAGCATTGACTCCAGCTGCAAGCAAATATACTCCAGTCCCGTGTCTTTGAACTCCGTCACGGAACAAGGGCTGATTTCGTTGAGGAGGTTGGCAATGTTCCTCGTCGTGACAAACTTTCCGATCAAAGACTGGCAGATTTGTGAGAGTCGGTCAAGCATCAGCTCGTTGGCGATGCTCATGACGTCCAAGACTAGGTCCGACAGGTCGTCGATCGTAGCCACCGCCACATCCTCGAACAGCTCCGGTCCGATGTCGGCATATATGAAATTGATCACATATTGGAACGTATCAGGGTCGATGTGGTTGAGATCAACTTTGACATTGTCCATCGAGTCGAGGCCGTCGCGGCGGCTAGAGAGCCACCCACCCTGAGAGCGACCATTGAACATTCCTTCAAAGAAGGGACATCTCTGGCACAAGAGCTTGCTGTGGGCTGTAACTTCGGCTCCATTCAGCTCGAGAACAACGTCGCCGTCGTCGAAAAAGTTGGGGTGGGCAATGGCTCGTTTGAAGTCGGCGTCGAGGGACGCTTCCACTCCGGTCTGTAGCCGAACAGCAGTCTCTAGCTTCGGCATAGATAGATGAGTTGCCACTTTCATCACCTCCGTTCGAATGTGCCGAAACCGAAAAGCACGCGGCGGTGCTTCCCGCGTGTACTTCCATACCGGTATGATTTTGTCCTGGTAGGCAAAGACAATGAGGTTCAGAACGGTGTAGATATCGATCTCGAAAAAGGTCAACAAGACCTTGTTCTGAGTTGCCTCGATGCGGAAAGTCTCTGTGTTCAAGACTGTTCTTTTGTTGCGGAATTCTGACAACGCTTCACGCAGGATAGAGCTTCGTCCGGCAAGCACCCAGCCGTGAACGGGTATCTGAATCCCTAGCGACGACGACGTACATACCTCCACGTCAAGATCTTCATACTGAAAAGAGTTAACTTGCAGCCAGAGCGACAAGTCAGCCTCAATGTCTTCCGACCGTAGGATCTCATGAGGAACCGACCCCCTTTTCTCCCTTACAATAGCCGCATCCCAAGCCTTTCGAGATTTTTTGACCTCGTTGCTAGGCTCGGTTGCTTCAAAGTCGCGAAGGCAGAGCAGGGAGCTAACATCCTCCAGAAGCGTCTGTTCAGTAATCGCAATTTCCTCGGACATCACCTTGCTGTCGGTCCGGATAGCCGCAAAAGCACCAAAAATGGAGCTTCGGACAGCAACACAGTTGGTGATGTACGGTACTCGCTGGAACTTGAAGTCCTTTTGTTTCATGTCCGCTGAACCAACAAAGGCGGCACTCTTCCCCTTGGTCCGCTTGACTCGTTTCCAAACAGCGCCTGATTCGGTACAGATGATGACTGAACCATGTTCGCCAACATCTACCGAAGCCACGCCATCCTTGCGAGAATCCCAAATGCACAGAGGCTGTGTCAATGCACTCTTGATTTTAACTGGATTGGTCGTGGAAGCTGCAGACTGGCCCGCATCCCCCTTTTGGTCGAGCTGCAACGTGAACAGGTCACCGCGTGCTGTTACGGCGGCGATCGTTTCCCCCCCTGAAGTGATGTAGTTGATGTCTCTCCAGCCTGTGTCGTACCGATGAGAGTAAGACGAGGTTGTCAGGCTGTGGTTCGCGAGAGCGTCAGGGACCGGAAATTTGACGAGGTTGTACCCATAGTTACTGAAGACCCAAACCGTGTGATTTGAAAGCAGACATGTAGTTGCCCTATCAATCGCCGAAACCATTTCAATGGGAGCTGCCAAGAGAGAAGCAGCAACCTTCCTAGGGGTGAGTTGCATGTCGAGCGACCTCGAATCGGCGTCCATGAGAGCCAATTGGCCCACATTTCGACCCCATGTATATAACGAGGATCCCGTGTGGGCAACAGAGTGATTTGCTGATGCAGCGACGCCCAGTACATTTTCCTTCTTGAGAGCCCCAAACACCTGTCGAGGAGTAAGGCTCATGGATTCCTCATCTGCCTTCATAGGAGGTGGCAGAACATATCCCAGCTGGGAGTTGGAGTTCAGGCCCCAGGTCCAAAGCTCTCCGTTGCCAGCGACAGCCATGGTGTGATTTTGTCCAAGCGCAATGTGATGGATCTTTCTGTCCACGAATGGGCCTTGCACTGGCACGAATTTGAACTGCGTGTTCTCGTCCCCGAGTCCAAGCCTTCCGCCTCGCCCAACGCCACAGATGTAGAGGTTGGAGACTGGGTCGGTCGTCAGGATGGCACTGTGGAGTTTGGACATGACCACATCCTGGATCACCAACGGGGGATGTTGAACCAGAATCGGAATTTCTCCAAGCTCAGGTAGGGAAGTGGAATCCTCCAAGTTGTTTTGAGCAAGATGGGAGTGGTAGAACCGCCGCAAAAGATGGTCCGGTCGGACCAGATGGATGCGTTCAGGGTAGTGGCGATCATCCTCGTCGCCAACCCCCAACGACACATTCTTGTTGCTGCCAAACACGAAAAGCTCATCGCCGCCAATAGAAGAGTGGTTACCGTGAGAAGCCCTGGTGGTGCTATGGAAATGTTAGATAGGCCACAGAGAAGATCGAGCTCACTCACTGGTGCAACCCATCCCCAACACTGTCACCACTATCTGAGTCACTATCTGAGCTGCTCACCTGTTCGGCGTTCTTGAGAGAACGCGCCGCAATGGTCGAGTTGTAGACATCGAAGGGGCTGTTGCCCTCATGGTCCTTCATCTTGATCAAAAGACCAACCTTATTTATAGAGCTGAGGTTGTGGCCTGTCAAATCCATGCGCTCCCTCTCCAACAATAAGCGAGCAATCGAAACGTTTCCAGCATATAAAGACCGGTGAAGGGCATTCCAACCACTTTCCGGGTCCTGAGCGTAGAGGTCGATGGCAGGGTGCTCAATGAGAGCCTGGACAAAATCGCGGGCGTTGGGGTCGGTCGATGAGGCGGCTCGCAGCAGAACAGTCAAGCCGGCATAGTCACGGCTGTTAACTTCGGATCTTCCGAGGTTCAGGTTCAAGTCTTTTGATTTCCCTGGGGTCTGGGGATGTCCCGAAGCTCGTCGCTGCTTCGCGACCGGTCGGGGCGAGGTGCCAAGACCACCAGGGCTTGTAGCTGGAAAGCTGCTCCCTCCTATTGCAGGGCTTCGGGACACATTCTGAGTATTATAGCTGGTAGGGGCCAGCAGACGCCGAAACTTGTCGACATCGTTTTCCCAGTAATATTTCCACAGTAAATGACTCATGGGCAGGGGGTCGAGGCACTATCCCAAGCGCTCGAAACGGCACCTCGCTGTGAGTCGCGATGGATCACGGCTTGTTTAAAGGTGCGATTTGGAGGCGCCGGAGAGATAGAAAACAGGCGGCGAGCGCGGTGTGTCGTGAACGGCGAAGCAGCGGACGAGGAATGGGCGTCGGTAACAAGCGATGGATCGCAATGGGTTCGACGGGGGTGTAAGTTGCCACCTTGGAGTAGGAACTTGAGGATCGGTCGAGCAGATGTGTTCGAGTCCTGTTAGGGCCAGGGTTGGAGCGGAAGATGTACTATCTTGGGACCGACGAGGTAGGACGGTGGCGATAGGGGTTGACGACGCACAGCGCAGAGCGAATTAAGGGATGTCGAGGAGCAAGATGCCAGGTCGCGAAGCGAAGTCGAGTCACACCGAGAAATGGCTTCCATGTGTTTCCGAGGGGCCGGTTGTGCGCGTCAGCACCTAACCCCACCACAAGCACTTACAGCTCCCACAGCGCCCGGGTTCCAGTGGCGGGCACCTATCCGCGGACGCTGTTGAGGCCGCAAACCGCTGGAACGAGAAACCCTACCGACGAACAGAGCCAATGGCAGCCCGCGCTTCCACGGTGTGCCGGATTGGAGGGCGGATAGGGCTTTGCGGCGCATTCTGTTTGCGACGGCACATGGTTGGTACCATCGTCTTATTTGTTGCTGAGGCAAGTTAATCATGAACTTCTGCAAGGCGCAAAGCGTGATTCGTGGAATCCGATCAGATCTCATGTGATCGGAACGTGGCGGCGGTTGCATCGTTGTCGTAAGTGCCCGTCATCCTGGACCTGGATGATTTGAATGCACTCAACGAAGCCAGTCTGCTCGGTCGAGGTCAGGAGGACAAATGTATGCAAAATAGAAAAGACCCGGCCACGCGGGAATTACCATTGCTTTCAGCTCGGACATGAGAAATGGTCCAACTACTTCGTCCATGCACCGGACTGCACATGATACCGACGAAAGGGTTGGATCGTTCCCTGACCTGTGGGTGCGCTGGCGGGAACAAAGATAGGAAAAGAGGGAAGACTTCCACTGTCAATGAAGACTCACCGCAGTGTGTGTCCCACTGACAGCAGTGCACATGAATAGGATGAACAAATATGCTACAACTGGATTGGCAATAATGAATGGGTCCAGGAGCAGGTTGCTGACGATGCGAGGTCACAGAGCTGGCCTACTAGGTAATATCTCCTAGAGAGGGATATTCAGCCTGAGCTTTAATTAGCATGAGCTTCAGCTCGAGTCCAAGCTCAAGCTCTCACCAGTCACGTCTAATGGATGGATGGAAAGCACAAAAAGGACGAAGGGGATTGGTGCAGTCCACAGCTGGGTGGCATCGGGAAACTGGGTCCGAACCACCAGGAAACCTGTCGACATCTGATCCAACGTGAAGATGAATCCCCATCTCCCCAGGTCCGAGACGTGCCAAGTGGTCAGTGCTAGGCCCCATCGGGTCAACTTCCGCTCGGTCGACGGGGCCGGACGCCGGGACGCCGGTGCCCGGTGAGCACACGGCGGGGTCTCGGTCAGGACGAAGAAGGCGAGGGTGTCTGACGACGAATTCCGAAGTCGATTCGGGGATGCCAGACCGGATTCGGAGAATGATTTGGCTTGCTCTAGCCTCTCGCTCGCTCAATCGGCTTGGGATGCACAACCGGCAAGTCACCGCGAGCGCTGCCAGTGACGTTTGGGTCGTTGCCGGTCTTGGTGCGGTTGTGGAGGCTTGTTAGCGCCTACCAGGGCCAAGTAGCCGAGTGAAGCCCTCCATGCAGGGACAAGGGCAAGCAAGGGGTTTTGCGCGCCGCTCCAATGCCGACATTTCGCCATCCAGGTACGGACACATGCCGCCTGTATGCCCTATTCCTTTTGCCGTGTCGCACGACTGCAGGGTCTCACAACGCCTGCTTATGTAGTAGCCTCATGTCCGGTGACGGATGGCGGGAGGTGATTTGGGGGTCCTTGGTGAGGCATTGAGGTCCGAGAAATGAAAGTACAGTGCAACTATACATCTCGAGAGCAATTGGATGCACTGCAAGGAAACCCACCCCCAGACTCTCCCAGCTGATCTCCGTACTCTGTGCATTCTGGGTCTGGGGTCTAGCTTATTCAAACGGACACGGACGCAGGCTGAAAACCATCATGGATCCGGCGAAAACCACCATGCCCGGTCCCACCGTCGTCGCAGGGCACTGCCAAAAAAGCAAGGCCGCCGGTGACGAAGTGTCTGGACGCCATTGACTTCTCGGACGTTGACGGACGCTGCGCGTGCCTCCACATCCTGTAGGCGCTAGCTTGTACCCTCTGTCGCAGTGTCGCGCGGCGGCGCCCGACCACGGACGCGGACTGTGGGGGGCTTTTTCGGCGTGTTATCGCTAAACCCGAAAAGACGCCTGACCACCACCAAATTCCCTCCCGGCCCGGTATTCGCTCGGAGGTTGCTCTGACTTTCTTCCTCCTCATCCTCCTCAGCTCCGTGTTTTCTCCTTCTCTCTTTTTCCTTCAATCCAGCCCTGTCCGTCTGTCCCGTCTGTCCCCCCAGTTTCCAGTCCGACCCATCGCCATCATGTCGACCGAGAAGCCCCTCCCCTTCCAGTACCAGTTCGCCGCAGGTTCGTTGCCGCTTCGCCCGTCCCGATCCGCCTCGTCGAGATGCTTTGACTGACTCTCGTGACCAGGCGCCATTGCCGGTGTCTCGGAGGTATGCCCGCGCCAGCTACCAATGCTCCTGGGATCGCTGCTAATCCCTCGTCCGGTGTAGATTCTGGTCATGTATGACCGCCCCGCGTTCCGCTGAATCCGCGAACGACCCGATGCTAACGTGCTCCTAGGTACCCTCTTGATGTCGTCAAGACCCGAGTGTACGACCTACCGCGCGCGCTCCTCCCGCGAGATCTATTGCTAACAGCACCAGGCAACTCCAGTCCGCCAATGCCACCGGCGCCGACGCCTACAACGGCATGCTGGACTGCTTCCGCAAGATCATCAAGCATGAAGGGTATTGCTTGCGCCTATCCTCATAATGTGCGACCACGTCGCTGACACCGCGCCAGCTTCTCCCGCCTCTACCGTGGTATCTCCGCGCCCATCCTCATGGAGGCTCCTAAGCGTGCGACCAAGTTCGCCGCCAACGACGAATGGGGCAAGTTCTACCGCAACGCCTTCGGCCTCACCCAGATGAACCAGTCTGTCTCGATTCTCACCGGTGCCTCTGCTGGTGCCACCGAGTCCTTCGTCGTCGTCCCCTTCGAGCTCGTCAAGATCCGACTCCAGGACAAGGCCTCCGCCGGAAAGTACACCGGCATGCTGGACGTTGTCGCCAAGACCATCAAGGCGGAAGGTCCCCTCGCCATGTACCAGGGTCTGGAGAGCACCCTCTGGCGCCACATCCTCTGGAACGCTGGATACTTCGGCTGCATTTTCCAGGTCCGACAGCTACTCCCCAAGTCTGAGAGCCCTCAGGGCAAGATGGGCAACGACCTCATCTCTGGTGCGGTTGGTGGCACCGTCGGTACCATTCTCAACACTCCCCTAGACGTCGTCAAGAGCCGAATTCAGAACACCCCCAAGGTTCCCGGAGTGACCCCCAAATACAACTGGGCCTTCCCCTCCGTCTTTACGGTAGCTCGCGAGGAGGGCTTCTCCGCTCTGTACAAGGGCTTCCTCCCCAAGGTGAGTTATGACTCCTAAACTCAACGAGCCTGGTCATCTTGCTAATTAAAATAACTTAGGTCCTGCGTCTCGGTCCCGGAGGTGGTATTCTGTTGGTCGTCTTCACCACCGTCATGGACACTTTCCGCAGCTGGCAAAAGTGATTTCCCACATCGAGTAAGGAGATATCCGTATAGAGCCACGGGGCTTAAATGTACACCAATACCACACCCGACGATGGAGTATATGGAAGGCTTCCGTGGGTGATGAGAGAAGGCGATCTTCTGGGTGTATACTGCTAGTCAGCCAGGCCCTACATCCGATCTGCATGGTTGCAGGGAAACCTGCGTTGGAGGGTGTTAGGTTGGTCGCATACAGATGGGGGACTGGTGTCGTTTTACATTGGGCTGGACTTTTATAGACGTTTCATATCGGTCCTTGGTCATTGCGATGTTTATGGATTTCAACTCCTTAAGTCCCAGCCTTGATAATGAAGACACGACTAAAGACACTTCCACAACCCTTGTGTTAAGCCTCGATTCGCTATTGGTGCGAATTCCGCAGGGTCAGTGCCCACAGATCAGTGACAGGTCTGCCATCGCAAGCCTGACTTCCTTGTGACGCTGTTAGTTACCAGTGCGTAAACCTCAAAAATATTTGTTCGAGTCAGGGACGGAAAAAGTGTTTAGCAACTTTGTCATAAATTTCGTAATGCGAATAAACGCTAAGATATACTATAATATATAATGTGGTGTCTCCCAACCCCAGAGCCAACCTGTCAGTTACGTTGACTCCAAAGCCAAATATTCAACGCCATATGAAGCCACGTGTTCTCCCATCCACAACTCAGCAGCTTGCCCATTCCCCCGGACGTTGACACCGAACCTGAGCGATGACATCGAGCGTCTTCTGGTTGTTAATTTCGCTGATTAAATTAACCAGTCTTATCAGGTCATCTGAGTCGAGACGCCCCTCGACGGAGCACTTGTCCCCCACGTTGTGCATATGCACCTCTGTTATTTTGATCAGAGATGCATCTGATATGAACCCACGCTGCGACCAACTGCTGTCTCGATAGGCGATTAGAGGTCGATAGGGGGATGTGTTCTGTGACTCGGTTTTGGTCTTTTTGTCGTGAGGGTCTCTCTCGCCTTCGCGAATGCGAATATACTCGTCGGAGATATTCGCTCGGTGCAGCGAGTTCGCGCCATAAGACCCAAGACCCTTACCGTTGTACGTGTATATTGGCACACAATTGTAGTGCTCGCCCCACTTTCCAATAATGACCATCTTGCGGTACTTCGAGTGTACAGGGCCGAATGTTGACCACGTTAAGTTTGGGTTGTAGGGATCCACGATATCACCACGGCCCTGACTATGATGGGCGGCTGAAATTATAGTTCCTGGGGGTAGGCTTCCCGCGTCTCGTCGATCTGTATCCCGCATCTTCACCGGGACAGACCGACCTGAAGCAAGTGAGGTGTACGCCTCCAAGGTTCGGCGGCGATTGACGGCCTCCATTGAAAATGGGGCCTCACTATCCCTGCGATAACCCCCTGGTTTTCCGACCCTCCCTTTGGGTCGTTGACTATGTCGGCTGTAGAGGGGCGGGGGTCGTCTGGGGAGGTGCGAGGATCGCCTGGAATAGACGACAGACTCAGACTGGTCATACGACAAGCGTGAGTAACTGGTGAGGCGACTCCTGGAGGAATATGACGAGGACCTATCATTAGCTGACCTGAGGTATGTGTTTGAGAAGTCTTTGAGGGTATGGTCCTTGGGGATATGGTCCTCGGGGACATGGACGTCGGGGACATGGACGGCGGGGTCATATTCAAACGGGATCTTTTCGCGCCTATAATGCGGTCTCTCACGGCGACGATCAGGATTGGACCCGTAGGGCCTACGGTCAGTTTTTCCGTGGACCAAATTGGCTCTTTCCCTGTATAGCTTTGAATCATCATTTTCAAGATAGTCGAGAGAATGCTTATAGGCCATATGATCCGATCTCTCATTGACGAAATGGTTCGTCTCTTCTCGTTGTTCTGCGTGGTAATTAGCGGAGTCGCCGTACGAAAAGCTTCCATTGAAAGGATAAGCCGGAGGCTCTTCCGGATTGCATTCCCCTTCCTCTCTGTCGTCGTCAGACTTGGCTTCGTATTTGACTGAGTCAACTCGCAGTCTCGCAGGTGATTTGCCGTCTTTGTGATCTGCAATCCGAGTGCAGGTGCCAGTGGGGGTGCGCTCCCCATCCTCTTTCACAGCTTGGTCTTGTAGCTGAGAGTTGGTCGTGTTGATGATGCGTGGCGATTTGGGTGGAACGCATTGCTGGATGGCCTTCTTTATAAACTCATCGGTCTTTGCTGACCGCCGCGGTCTCGTCTCGCGCACGCTGCGGGTGTTAGGTTTTGAAGCCGTCATTGTAACTGTTGCTGGGGGAGAATGGGTAAAGATAAATTGAAGCGATAAGATGAATTGAAGTGGGGATATATATTAAAATGGTGAATTGCTTTCAGGACCACGGATCTTGAGGTAAAACCCGCCCATTTATATAACCGGGAGATATCATGATCTGTTCAAAGAAACATGTTTCCTTTGTGGCCCAGGACTGTTCGGGTGCTAGAGTTCGAGTGAACAGGGGATTGGTTCTTTGAAAATGGCTTACAAGTAAGTCTATAATAGGGAGCGGAACCGTTATTGCAACTGGCCACTCACACAAAGGGTGTTCACGTGTTCAACTAACCAATACAGTTACATCTTCTTGGCTGCTCGAACAACTCAAAGTGCCCTGGCTTATATGAAAGACTGCACAAAGTGTCTATTTTCAGGAACAATGTTTTTTGGCAGAAGAGCTCAACAAAGAGATGCCAGAAGAACGTCGTATCTGCAGAATATCAAGACGAGCATAACAAAACACCGGGACAGAAAAACCGGCGGTGGTTTCTTTTAAGGTGTTCTGAGAACAGAATTTGATACGAATATTCAGGTTAACTGAGCTCCACTGTGCTACTTCGTCAACCGTCTTCAATGTCCGCTTTCTCAGGTACGAGGTCTAGGTTAAGTCATCAATTAAGTAGTGGAGTCCTATCAGTGTGCGACACACGACACTATTGAGAGATAGAGACTAATTGATTAACAAGAAACACCAACTGGGACCATCGTGGTCGTCCTTCTAGACATTTTCTGGGCTCCAAAGTGGATAATAAATGACGGCTGAGCCAGGATGACCGGGCGCATGACAGACAGATGCAAAATGGTGTCCATCTTGGCGGAGTGGCTGGGGGCGAATGATGAGCGGTGGTGTGGCTCCCCGTGACGTAGCTTGTTATATGGAGATTCTGCCCGGGACGACAAAAAAAAGGCTGGGACTAATAGGTGCTGACCTTACTAGCTGACTAGCTATTTCTGTCGTCCTCCACTGCCCCATAGTACGTAATCAGGCTCGTTGCGCAGCCACGCTTCGCTTTCGCCGCCGCTCTCCCCGACCAGACCCAGACTGATGAACTGGCAGCGCCGTCCATTCCACCGTGACAACGAGAGCACAATCATCTCCGTCCAGGCCGCCCGTCTCGGCTAGAAACCTTCGCCCTCCTCAACCTCCCACCCCATCGACGCGCGTTGCGCCCACAACTTTCCCTCGACATCTCATCTCGCCGACTCCGTCTCCGTCTCCGTCTCCGTCTCCGTCTCTCTCTCCCGTCCATCGTTCTACAGTAGCGTCCACTGTACGCTGCTTCCTCCGCCCCCGGCCTCATCTCCCAAGGTAGCCAGCCTCAGTCACCCCACGGACGCCGCAACCTCCAACCGCCAGCCTCCCGCATCCCATCGCCCATACAATACAGCGAGACAGCTCTCCGCAAGCCAAACCCAAACCTCACCGCACACCCTCGATTCTGCCCTCTCGAGATCGCAACTCTGTCGCCGTCGCTTCTGCATTGCATTGAGCGTCTCGTGACCTCCGAGATTGGATCCCCCCCTTCCCCTCTCAACTATACGACACCCACTCCGCCCAACGTCGCCATCCCGTGCGCATCCTATTCGAGGCTGCATTTGTGACACCACGACGTCGCAGGACTAACCCTCCATCTCCTTTCCCAATCGTCGACCCGTCCGACCACCGATCGCGCCTCTGCCGACTCGTTTGGCGCCCAGGACGCATCCTCCGCTAAGCCTAACACTTCACTCAGCCGCAGCATCCCGCCCTCCCCGGTAGACTACACAAATCACCCACCATGTCGAAGGTAATGCGAAGCGTCAAAAACGTGACCAAGGGTTACTCCAGTGCCCAGGTCAAGGTCCGAGAAGGTTGGCACTCCATTACGGCTTCGCCATCGAACCATCCCCGCTGACTCTGTCTCCAACAGCTACCAGCAATGATCCATGGGGCCCAACCGGCACCCAGATGAGCGAAATTGCTCAGATGACCTACAACACGTATGCGACCGCTCCACCATTATTTCTATCCCGCGATCCCGGTACTGACTTGCCTTGTCTCTTCTAGCTCCACTGAATTCTACGAAATCATGGACATGCTCGACAAGCGCTTGAATGACAAGGGAAAGAACTGGCGTCACGTCCTCAAGGCTCTCAAGGTCCTTGATTATTGTCTTCATGAAGGCTCCGAGCTCGTCGTCACTTGGGCCCGCCAGAGTATTTATATCATTAAAACCCTGCGAGAGTTTCAGTATGTCGATGAGGAGGGAAGGGATGTAGGACAGAATGGTATGCGCGCGGAGTGCTCTCATGCGGGATAGGTGCTAACAGTCGCATAGTTCGAGTTGCTGCCAAGGAGTTGACTTCCCTAATCCTGGACGAAGAGCGACTGCGAGCGGAGCGAAGCGACCGGAAAACGTGGAAGTCGCGCGTTACCGGGCTTGAGGAGTACGCCCCCCAGCATGCCGAGCCTTCCTCCCTCTCCCAAGGGCGACCCCACCGTGAAGGGCGTGAAGGACGTGGCGGGAGGAGGGCCATGACCGAGGAGGAGGATGCTGAATACCGGCTCGCCCTCGAGGCAAGCAGGTACCAGGAAGAGGAGGATAGGAAAAAGCGAGAGAGCCGACAAGCACCCGATGACGACGATGATCTCGCCAAGGCCATTAAGCTGAGCCAGGAAGAGGAAGAGAGGAGGCGTAAGGAGCTGGAGGACAGTAATGCTGCGTCCCTGTTCGACGACGACCCCGTCCAGACGACTCAACCGCAGCCCACCGGTTTCAACCAGGGCTACCAGCAAGGAAACCCCGTCGACTTCTTCGCCAACCCCATCGAACAGAACCAACCCACCGGCTATGTGGCCAATGCCTACACCGGCTACCAGCAGAACCAGCCTGCGGGTTTCCAACCCAACTACACTGCTGGCTATGGGATGCAGCAGACCGGTATGGGGCTAGATCCCTACGGTCAACAGCAGCAGAACCTACAGGCCTTCCAGCCTCAGCCTACCGGCTTCAACCCGTACCTGCAGCAGCAACAGCAACCGCAACAGTTATCTTCTCCAGCCTCTCCCGAGCCAACCCTGCAGCCTGGCACCAACAACCCTTGGGCAACCACCAACAACCAGGCCCAATCATTGCAACCAACTCCAACTGGCTCTAACAACCCCTTCGCTCAGTTCAACCACTCTTCGGCACCCAAGCCAAACCCTATCTCGTCGCTGGGCTCGCTGCCAGAGCAGAAGACGTTGGCCAGCTTCAACACCCAGCCGCAGCAGCAACAGTTGCAGTTACAACAGCAGAACTCGTTCGGTCAGCAGGCGCAACCATCTTTCACCGCTCCTCAGAAGGAACTGAGCGAGCACGAGACCCGACTCAACACGCTTCTGGCCTCTGGCGATGGAATGGATACCTTTGGCAACACGGGAAACCTCCGTTTACCCGCACAGCACACCGCTCCTGGCACCTTTGTCAACAGCGCTGGTTCTGGTATCTCGCGCATCGGCCCCGATGCCACTGGGAACAACCCGTTCCTCCGACAACAGTACACTGGCATGCCTAACATCAGCTACAACACTCAACTCCCGGCGGCCACTGGTCCTGCGGGCGTGAACGGCCAGGGCACCAACAATCCCTTCGCTGCTCAGCAACCTCGCCAGCAGCAGAACCATGATCTGATCCAGTTCTGATGCTGAAACATGGACCAATAAACTGAAGACGTAAGCGATCCTGTCCACTGGTCGGGCCAGCCTCTCTCCTTTCTCACTCATGATGCCCACCTCTCGTTTTCTTTTCTTCCTTCCTCCGTTCACCTTTTCGACCCCGATTCCCAGGTTTTTGCACAGGCGAAGAATGGTATTCCCCTGTTCACAGTACATTTACGGCTTTCGAACCAATGTTGATTTTTGGGAGGTTCAGTTGTCACGGAGAATTGGAAGCCCGTGTGATGGCCCAGGGGGGGTTTAGACAGCGCACCCTTCCACATTCAAAAATTTAGATCTGATTCATATTTACTCCAATGTAGCTAAACCCCTGACCCCCTTTTTCGCTGTGTCATCCCGGTTGATGTATCCTAATGCATAAGCAAACTTGGAAGCTCCCCGCCTGCTTCTCGGCGTTGTGGAGCGGCTCGGCTTGTTACTTTTGCGCCAACGATTGCCTTGTCCTAACGCCGCGATAACTGTTGATGGTGGGCGTACGGCGGTCAAGCTAGGATGCGTTCCTTGCGACCGCTCGTTTGACGCGCCAGGCTTCTACAGCCCTCAAATCCAGAAGCAAACAGAAGGCTGTACTGTGTGATTGCGACGGCGCGTCGCGGGCCTGGTATCTGTCACTTCAAGCTGCGTATTTGGCGAAAGGAAATGTGACTCGTTAGTGGCGAGTTGTTCCTGGGCGGTCACCAGGTGGTTTTTGTCTTCTGGTGATGCTGGGTTAACCGGCCTCCTCCATCATCTGGATGAACTCTTCAAGGTTCACGCCGTTCTTTCCTGAGTGATCCAGGTGCTCAATCATACTTCGAATCTCCTCGTCCGTCATGATTCTCTCTTCCTTGATGTCCTGAGCTAGGCGGTGCATGTCCTCAAAGCCGATCATGCCGTCTTGATCGTAGTCGAACATGTTGAACACTTTCGTGGCCTCTTCCCGGGGGTCTCTGTTGGCTAGGAGCTTGGCGGCGCATAGCCTGAACTGGTCTGGGAAGATGCATAGGCGGTTGACAGGGCAGCTGTGGTCCTGCCAGTCTGGTGGAGGAGTGCCGTAGGCCTCGAGCTCCCTGAAGTATTCGGGTTTGGGCATATCGAAGCCCAGGGCAGCGAGTGAGTGCCTGAATTCGTAGCTGTTGAGCCATCCCTTCTTCTTCATGTCCATCAGATCAAACTAAAAGAAGCGGTGAGGTGAGCTGGAGGTGTCCCGCGAGGCGGCTGGTAGGTGTGGACCTACGACTTCATCAATGTGCTCGCGATCCTCGTCGGGAATCGTGTTGTACTTGTCGTTGGATGAGACCTGGGGAGCGACGGGCTGGCGGGACTGCGGCGGATGGCCGGAGCCGCCTGCTAACGAGCGCACTGGAAAGGGCGGGCGCGGCGTGGTGTGGGAATTCATTGTTGTGAGGTGAGGTGAGGCGCGCGTTGTGAGATGTGAGACCGAGCGGCCGCGAGACGTGGCGCCGGCGGGCGGGCTCAGCAAGCAATTGGAGCAAGGTGGAAGGGCCCACGGCGACGGAAAACAACAGTCGACTCGTGTGAAGCTATTCGCGGTCGCACAGCGGGAGACGGGCGTGGAGCAGAGGAATGGAGGAGCGCGGCGCAGAAACAGGTCGGGTGGTTGGTTGACAGACGGAATAAAGAGACAAAGAAGAGCTCAGCGCTGAGTGGTCTCAGCGTTCAGCGTCCAGTGGTCTCAGCGTCCAGTGGTTGCTCCGAGTCCAGCGTGCTCCAGTTCAGCTGCGACGCGACCACCTGGACGCGCCCCCGAGGCCCGAGCTTTCCATCAGTGGCCGGCCCCGGACAAGCTTGTCGCGAATCCCCCCCAGCGCAAGTCTGCCTTGGGTACCACCGCTCCAGGTACCTCTCCAGGCAGCACGCAGGCACCAGTGACTCTGCCTCCGTGTAGCCCAGCCGCGAGCGGTCATTGGCCCGCCGTTAGTCAGCCGACCCCTTCGGGCCAATCAAGCGCAAAGGTCTTGTCTGAGGCAGCAACGCAGCTAGCCGTGACCGAGCGTCTAATGGGCAGAACCCGCCCAAAAAAAAAGCTGGCTGGGCTGGACAAGGCGAAGTGAACCCGACCTCACTGCTCACACTCTCTCTCTCCATCGCCACTAAGCTTGAGGTGAAAAAGGGCGTCACCTCCCCACGTCCGCACCCTTCTTACGGTCATTCCCTCCTTTGTCTCCTTTGTCTCCGTCAGTACTTCTTCACCGCCCGCTCCAGGCTTCTGCTGCCTTTCTTCCTTTTACGCGCACCTGACCACTCTCAGCGTGCTGCAACTCTCTCCCCTGTCGACTCTGGTGGTGCAACGACGCTTGCGCGCTCCGTTCCCCAGCAAGGCAATAAAAAGCTTCGCGCGAACCCAGCTTTCCGCTTGGATTTCGCCTGCACATTGTCCATCTTCGAGCAACCCTCAGACGACCGACTGCGCGCGCGCACCTCCCGTGTCAATCGATCAATTCGACGGCGAACCTCCTCGACGTCGTGACCGAGGCAATAGCGCGACGGGGTTTCTGAGGCTCGCATCTGGCCACGCACCTTCATCCCCGACCCGCGCGACGCCCTGACGGCTATCATGTCTTTCGGCGGCAGCTTCAGCGGCTTCGGCCAGAACAACAATAACAACACTGCCAACCAAACCTCGGGTGGGTTTAGTGGCTTCGGTGCTGCTAACAACAATACCACCCCCTCCTCAGGTAAGCTCCTCCTCCTCCCAACGGCTCTCGGACGACCTCGACGGCAGCGGTGCTGACTGGAATGCCCTAAAAGGCTTCGGATCCAGCAACACCGGTGGATTCGGCCAGGCGAACAACACTGGCAGTCTCTTCGGCGGTGGCAACGCCGCCAACACCACCCCGGGCGCCTTCGGTTCATCAGCTGGTACGCAAGTTTGATGCCCCGACGCACCGCTGTCATGTTCGATCCGAGAGAACCGGCAGCATGGAAACTAACGCGACATTGATGTGCTAACCACTCACAGGCGGATTCGGATCGAACACGGCCACTAGCGGCTTCGGAAGCAAGCCTGCCTTCGGCTCTACCACGAACACCGGCGGCACTGGCCTCTTTGGCTCCCCCGCCGCGAATACAACTACTACCTCAAGCTTCGGCGGGTTTGGGAGTAACAACGCAGCTCCCACAACCTCGGCGTTTGGAGGCGGCAACACCACTGGAGGCAGCATGTTCGGAAATACCGCCAACAAGACGGGCTTCGGCGCCACTGCCAATGCAGGCGGATCACTCTTCGGTAGTGGAGGAGCCACCACGAACACTACATCTGGTTTCGGAAGCGGTTTCGGTTCCAACAACACGACGCTTAACAGCGGCGCTTCCGGCGACCCTCCTGGTACCTTAGGCACTCCATTCCAGGCTCACACCGAGAAGGAGCCCAACAGCGGTACGAATCAGTCCAACTCCTTCCAGAACATCCTCTTCCAGGATCCCTACAAGAAGTGGTCGTCTGAAGAACTCAGACTGGCGGATTATATTCAGGGACACCGACATGGCAATCCCAGCGGCAGCGGCGCTTTCGGCGTGAGCTCTGGCTTCGGCGGAGGATTTGGTGCTAATACAAATACCAACACCAACACCAACACGACCAGTGGATTTGGCGCCAATGCAACCAACACGACCGGTGGCCTGTTTGGTAACAATACTGCAGCCCCTGCCACCTCCGGCTTTGGTAACACTGGAACCAGCGGGTTTGGTGCCAACAACGCAACCAACACCACAGGTGGCCTCTTTGGCCAGAACGCTAACAAGCCTGCTGGGAGCCTATTCGGTAGCACCACCCAGCAAAATCAGACGGGCAGTGGCCTCTTTGGCGCTGGCGGCAACACTACAGGAGGCTTCGGAAATACCAACACCACGACTGGGTTTGGCGCCACGAACAATGCCAACACCAGCAGTCTCTTCGGAACCAACAACAACCAGCCCAAGACTGGGGGTGGATTCAGTTTCGGCAACACTGGCGCTACCGCGACCACGACGCCCTCAGGCTTCGGCAGCACGACAAACAACGCCTTTGGTGCTCCTACCAACAACGCCGGTGGCGGCTTGTTTACCAACAACAACCAAGCCGCTGGGGGCAGCCTGTTCGGCACCAACAACCAGCAGCAGCAGCAGCCCCAGCAACAGAATGCCGTCGGTGGGCTGTTTGGCCAGCCGAACCAGACTCAACAGACTGGAAGTATGTTCGGCAACAACCAGCAAAAGCCAGCTGGGAGCAGTCTATTTCCCGCAAACACCGCAGGTGGTGGACTCTTTAGCAACGCCCAGCAACAAAATTCGTCTGGATTCGGTGCCACCAACAACACTGGGAATGCCAGCAGTAGTTTGTTCGGAAACAAGACTGCCCCCGGCGGTAGCCTTTTTGGCAGCACTACGGCTCAAAACACCAGCGGAACTGGTTTGTTCGGACTTGGCTCTAACAACCAGAACCAGCAGCAAGCTGGAACCGGTATGTTTGGGTCTGTCAATAACCAGCAACAGAAGCCCGGCTTGTTCGGGAGCACAACTCAGAGTCCCGGAACTGGGCTCTTCGGTGGCCAGAACCAGGCGCAGGGAACATCGCTGTTTGGCAACAGCACCAACCAACAACAACAGCAGATGGGCAACTCGATCCTCGGCAACAGCCAGGCCAACAATGCGCCTCAGGGACTCACTGCTAACCTCAACGACGTCTCCGCATATGGGACGCCCTCTCTGTTTGTCGGCCTGAACGGCACCGAAGTCCAAAATCCCGGCCCCCTTGCGACGCCACTTAATGGGAGCTCGAAACCTAGGAGGAGTTCGATTCTGCCCATGTACAAGCTCGCCCCTGCCTCCGCTTCTCGCTTTGCCACCCCCCAGAAGCGAGGATTCGGCTTTTCCTACAGCACCTATGGAACACCTTCCGGCAGCCCTGCCAGCAGCATCTCCAGCACCCCTGGTACTCTCGGCCGAAGCCTGCTCGGCTCGAGCTCCGGTGGCAGTCTGAGCAAGAGCATGTCGACAAACAACTTGCGCCGAAGCTTCAACACCGAGGACAGCATCCTCGCCCCTGGCGCATTCTCCAGTGGCTCCCAGCCTCGTTGGTACGGCAGCACGGGCTCGAAGAAGCTTGTTATCAACAGAGACATTCGGAGTGATTTGTTCTCAACCCCTCAGAAAGACAAGGCCGTTGATAGCAACGGAAGTGCTCGTAAGTTGTCCAAGAGGGTCAGCTTCGACACAACCAATGTTGGATCTGATGAGGGCACTCCTGTCCGCGGTGCTCTCCCTGCCCCGGAGGACATCGCCAGTCCACCTGCTGAGGAAACGCCTCGTCAGACCCGAGTGATTAATGGTTCCTCTGGTTCAAAGACCCCCGAAATGGAGGAAGCCAAGGGTAAGGAGCTGGCGATCGTTCACGAGGAGGACCATTCTGCAACTCCCGAGGCCAGCGTGCTCAACGGTTTTGACAGCACCCCCGGTCAATACTGGATGCAACCCCCTCAGGTAGACCTGGAGAACATGAACCGGATGCAACGCCAAAAGGTTGATGGCTTCAGTGTTGGGCGTGATAACGTCGGTTACGTCTCATTCAAGGTCCCTGTTGATCTCAGCAACATCAATCTCGACGAGATCTGCGGTGGACTCATCGTTCTGGAGCCCCGGTCGGCAACCGTGTATCCCGTTTCTGCGAAGAAGCCCCCGGTTGGCAAGGGTCTGAACGTCCCTGCTCAAATTTCTCTGGAACAGTCGTGGCCTCGTGGCGGCCGTGACAAGAGAATCGCCACTGACGTCAAACGGTTCAACAAACATATCGAGCGACTTAAGCGAATCGAGAACACCACATTCGAAAGTTACGACAAGGAGACTGGAGTGTGGGTCTTCGGCGTCGAGCACTTTACTACCTACGGTCTTGACGATGATGATGAGTCTGACGACGAGCTCGACGTCGCTCGCCCCGAACCTATCTCTCTTCAGGGAATGGCCCTCGATGTCTCCGTCGGCTCACCCTTGGAGGACGATACCTTCGACTTCGGAAGGCGATCGGGCGTTCCTGGCACATATGTTGAGCCGGGGGCTGTGTTTGAAGATGACTTCACCACCAAGCCGTCTTTTTTAGGGGTTAGCTCCGCGGATTCTGCGCCCAACGATGTCAGGCTGTCTCTCGATGACGAGTATACCGCCGACATGGGTCAAGAATATGACATGTCCGACGATGAAGAGATCGCGAGGTCTTCAACCGGACAGCATCTTGCCGTGGAGCACGACGACGCCTCGTCCGAGAATGACCAAGAGGAAACCAAGGCTACTCCGGGTGGCATTCTCAGAGCTAGGATGCGAGCTGTGAAAGACTCTGTCGGTCCTGTCACACTCGAAGTCGCAGATGGAGACGACTGGGCGGAGATGTTGAGGAAGACTGTGAGTCCTGTCAAGCGGGATCGCCAGCTTCTGAGAGAATTGAATGAGTCTCCCTCGAGACAAACGGGCCTGCTCATCGATTTTGATAAGAACGAAGGGGGCAGCCTACGGAGATCGATTTGGAAGAAGAGCACGGCCAAAAACGGCATGTTTGATGGTTTTGCGACAAATACTCAGCTTGGTGCGGACAAGGGGCGTGGGTTTGCTACGAGTATTGACCTAATGAACTCGTTGTTCGAGAAGCCCAAGCCCGCTCCTCAGAACCTTCGAGCCTCGATTCCTGGCAAAGGATTCCCCAAGGTCGGTTTCCTGGTTACTGCTTAACTGCCTCCCAGATTGATGTGCTGGAGGCTCATGTATCTACGACTTTCGATATGAAACAAGTGCTAAGATTGAATTTGATTAGTGGCCCTATGAGCGACAAGACAAGACCCTTACTATGGATGAGGATTCAAAAACCTTCCACGACTCCGGCCGACCGACTTGGGGACCAAAAGAGACCCTTGTCCTAACCAGGCCGCTTGCCTCTGGGAACGGTCGCCGATTCGCGTCTCAGTCCGATATCCTCACATTCCAGCGTTCTAATATCCAAAGTGAGAAGCAGGAGCTCCGCATGGCGACTTTCGCCACCGATGTATGTGTTGATCAATGAGTGAAAATGAACAAGTACTAACATCACGACTAGCCCTCAAAAAGGTTCCTTGGTGGCCAAGACAAGCTCACCGAGATTCGACTCACTCATGGTGTCCCCGGAGCTTCGTTCAAAGCTACGAGCCTCAAGGATACCTTTCACCAACAGGACATGAATGATCCTGCTAGTATCCAAGAGAAGCATGTGTGGGATTTGGCGAGCATTTTGTTTGACGAGGTCGACACTCAGGACTCAAAACCTACGCATCTCCTACGCAAAGCCAATCTCTCTCAGTTCTGGACAGATTTGGTTGAGCATGCCTCATCGACAACTGTTAGCCTCGCTGGCTCGCCAGAGGAGAAGGCTGTCGCATGTCTTGCGGGTCACCGTGTCCCCGAGGCTTGTAAGCATCTTCTCGATGGCAAGAACTTCCGACTCGGAACCCTAGTCCCACTCATTGGAACTAGCGATGAGGCGAAGAAGGATATGCGAGAACAACTCAAGGCTTGGCACGACTCGAAAATGCTCTCCGAGTTTTCCGAACCAATCCGAACCATCTACGAGCTCTTGAGCGGAAACTCATGTGTATGCGAGGGTATGAAGGGCGTTCCTGTCGAGGACCGTCTGGACTCGTTTGTCATTTCCAAGAAGTTTGGTCTGGATTGGAAGCAGTCCTTTGGCCTCCGTTTGTGGTACGGCATCGCTCAGGGCGATGACTTGGCAGCTGCAGTCAAAAGGTTCAAGGATGATATTGACCAGGAGCGCGAGTACCAGCCACTACCGTGGTACATCGACCATGGCATCAAGCCTTTGTGGGATGACGTCGACTCGGATCGCAGACAAGACCTTCTATGGGGATTGCTACAGCTGTACGCCCAGGATGGCTCTGACCTGGAGGCTATCCTCCGACCAGAGAACTCGCAACTCTCACCACTCGACATGAGACTGTCTTGGCAATTGGGTCTTGCGCTAGTCTCCACAGGAAGAGTGTCGTACGGTCAGAACGGCACTGAGAAGGCTGACGCAGCCACTATTGCATACGCCTCACAACTCACCAGCGCGGGCGAGTGGCTGGAAGCCGTCTTCGTTCTGCTACACCTGAGCAGCCCCGCAGCTCGAACCAAGGCCATTCAAGAGCACCTCTGTCGGCATGCCGGCTTGATTGGCACTGAAAACAGTCCTGCCTTTGCCATTTTGGTTAATAAGTTCTGCATTCCTTTGTCATGGATTTGGGAGGCACTGGCGCTATATATGCGTAGCGTCAAGAAGGATCCCTATTCCGAAGTGCAGTGTCTTCTACGTGCCAGCTCTTTTATGGAAGCCCACCGAATCCTGGTGCAGGAGGTTGCGCCGCTTGCAATCGTGGAGCGCGACTACGCTGACTTGTCTGCTCTCATCTCGCAATTCGACGGTCGGCACGAGGCTATCTCAGAATGGTCCCTCGGAGGAGAAATCTACAGCCTCTTCCTCAACCTGCTTCAAAGCCGGAACCAGGGTGAGATGGCGTCGCCCGCGGTTCTCGAGAGGTTATTGGCAGGCCTGCACGCAATGAACGAGAATGCGCCGGACTCGGAGATTTTAAGATATGCTGCCGTGTCAGACATGGCGGATGAGACCGCGAAGGAGATCCTAAAGGCGACAAGGAAGAAACAGGTATGCTGCACGAAACCGACAGTAAGCTGGGTATTCTCAGAGACTAACATGATGCAGGATATTGAGCTTCGATCAAGGATTCTAAATTTACCACTGACACAAGATCGTCTATTGGTATACTCGGTGGATCTAAGCATGGATCGCTATCGGGAAGTGATGTCCCACTAAGGACAAGCATTGAAGCTGGATAATGCATTGGGCAAGGAACGAGATGGAAGCATCTGAGTTTGTAATGGTGTTGGGGGAGTGCTTGGCTCGCAAAAAGGATGCTTTGGAACCGTGTTAAGGCATGGTGGATGAGCGCAGGGAAGCAAAAGAGGTCATGGGATTGTAGAATAGTCGTAGATAGATGTAACGCAACCGTGTATGGGAAATATTTGTCTCTGGTCTCATGGTGATGCTGTGATTATCTTTGAAAGTAATGTAGCAGGGTTCATGACAGGCCGACCCACATGTAACTCGAATGCCGGAAACTGGTTGAGATGCATATATATGCTTTGGCCCATTCACGGCAGCAACAGTATCGATGCCAGTTTGCCCGCTACCAGCCAACCTAAGTCAAACCCCAATTCCAATCACAGGGCCACCACAACCAACCAAAACTGCGTAAGATTATAGCATATTCTCAGTCATGTTCAAGCCGAAGAACTGGCCAGAGTCGTTCCCGTACTTACGCGCTCCGCTGCACGACAAGAGTCTCACACCACCTCACCTGCAGAAGCTACGGGCCAAGCCGACCCCAGACGGCGAAGGCTTCGAGGACATCGCCATTATCCCGACTTCGGCCATCACCACGCCCAGCGCGCTCGTCAGGATCCAACCCATCACGACGGCGTCGCACCCGGCCAACGGGCAATGCGGGCTCTTCGCGGCGCAGAACATGGCGGCGGGGAGCTTCATCATGCCGTACCTGGGGCGGGTGCACTCGGGGGCGGCGTCAGCGGCGGACAGCGACTACGACCTGTGGCTGGACCGCGGCGCGGACGCGGCGGTGGACGCGGCGCGCGAGGGCAACGAGGGCCGGTACGTGAACGACTTCCGGGGCGTGCGGGAGCGGGCCAACGCCGAGTTCCGGACGGTGTGGTGCGAGCGGTTCGGAGAGCTGTGTGTTGGGGTTTGGGTGGTTGGTCGAGGGAAGATGAGGAAGCGGAAGCAGCAGAAGGGGAAGGGGGCGAGGACGGAGGGAGGGATTAAGAAGGGCGAGGAGATTTGTGTGAGTTACGGCAAGGGGTTTTGGGGGGAGAGGAAGGCGGAAATGGAGGGTCACGATGACGATGAAGAGGTTGGAGATGTTGAAGAGATTGAAGGAGAGATACTACTAAGTAGTATCTAAGGCACCTACTTCCTGGTAGTGACTACTACCAAGTTAGGAAGGAAGGCTGGACTTGAAACAAGAAGTCACGAGGTTCAGCTCCCATACTTCTCAGAACCTACACCTAAGCCGGCCGTCTTCTTCACCTTACCTTCATCACACAAATCTTCCTACTTTCTCTCTCATCCAGTCCTCCCGCATCATTCCGATAATCTCCATCGAATCTATCTTTGTCTCTATGGGCGAATCCTACAAGCTGAATCAACCACGCTCCCAACGAGGCCATGTCTTCGCGGCGAGATCACTCCAGTCGCGGCCTCGAAACTCCACTCGATGAAGACGCGCGTTGCCTCCCGAAGATGTCGACGTTCTTCCCTCCTGGCCAACCCGAGATTGTCCTCTATCCCCCGGATGGACGTCGCCCAAGCTCAAATTTGCTGAAAAGGGAAGCTGCCGCATCCCCTGTTCACGATGCAGTCGATTCAGGAAAACCTGCTGTCGACACTGGCCCAGGGCCCGGCCACTTGGTGGGCTCCAGCCTCATCTGCTCCGGCCACCCCGGCTCTCTGGTCTAGCGGACTCATGGAACCGATGGCCTTCCGCAGCCATCGAGAGGCAAGACCGGAAAGGGTGAAGACGTGTCCGGAGAACACTCACCCGCAGGAAGTCCCTTCCCTCGCAAATTGAGTGATGCAACTAGAACCACAACTACGCCTCAAAGCATCCCGGATGAAGCTGTTGCCGAGTTCACCAAGATTGTGAGAGCCGTTCGCAGCGCCAATCCTGATATACTACGTGATCCAATTGCTCTTCGTCGACAAGAAACGCCGACCGAGAATCCCACGGATGACGGTGATTCTCCCCTTGGGGTCTTTCCAGATTTCACTCCTTTGCAAACTCCGCAGAAGCTGACCAAAAGCCGTCTGGATCTTGCCCCAGGGGAAGGGTTTTTCAACCTGTCCAGCTTGTACTCCCGTCCTGGCTGGAATGACGAGTCCAAGGTCGCAACCACTAGCGGGGACACACCTCAGACAAGAGATCTGAATGCCGGACCACCAGACTCGTCCGAACTACCAATGGAGTTGCCTCTGTTGGAAATGGAATCCTACTACATCTTCAATCCTCGCTCAACCGGTCCAGCATTTCACTTGTATCGAATGAATGACGACGAAACTCACACAAAGACCGATTTTCAGGTCAGCCAAGTCCCTATAACGCTTATTCCTCGCGAAACGGGAGGGTTGTCCTGCGAGATTGGCAGCTCGGGGAAGGATCGCAATGCTTCCGTCTCTAAGAGCCGAGAGACGCTCTGGCCGCCAAAGTCCGGGGAGGCCATCTCGAACACCTTCCAAGCGGTGGGTTCTGGCTCAACTGGAGGCTCTACCAAGTCGGCGCGTATCAGTAGGGACACAAGCTGCAGCCCCGGGGTGCAGTCGCTATCCTCCCTACTCGGAGATGATGTTGGAGGAATTGGTCTCGAAATCCCACCAAACATCATGCCGAAAGTCAACGAGCGACTTGAAGTCCGAAGACACATGAGAGGCCATATGCATGTCATCGATGCCGGTGGAAAGCATGTGCCGGGGACTAAGAGCATGTTTCTTGTGGGCAACAAAGATATCCGAGATGTCGTGGGCATTGTTGTTCAGGAAATGCGTCAGTCCGAACCCCTTACCAACACGGAAGGGGAGGGCACCGACCCCAAGCCCGAAGATCGCTCCTTGCCCCGGCTGGACGGTCTTGCCAACATAATCTTGCCTCCACCAGGGACACTAGCCGACCCAGCGACTACCATTAGTTTGCCCAGGACATCATACGCCAGTCAAAGTGCGAGCGACTTGCAAGTCCATACCAAGATCCGCGGTGAGGACTCCGAGACCACGACGACCATCATCTCTCGAAAGAGTGTCGCTCAAATCACCTGGCCACTGACCCAGTGTCCCGGTCACTCTATCGAGGTGTGCAATACCTCCAGTTACTCTCGGACTGTCTCCGAGTGCAGTTCTCCAACGCACCGAGCTTCAACAGCGTGCTCTTCTGGCCATCGCCAGAGTCAATCTGTTCTCGCAGGTGGCAGGTTCATATTGAACCATTACACTGCTCCAAATAATACAGAAGACCATCTATCAGGAGCTCCTCCCGGCTGCAGCTCTCGACAAAACAGGAGTACGAGCGATCTCACGTCGTTCCCACGGCTACTATCTCGTCAGTGTACCGACGACTGGGTCATACCACCTACAGAAATTGAGGACCTCATGCAGCCTACTCCTGATACACTCTACCATCGCGGCGTTGACGCTCGGTCTGGCAGCGTGTCTGGTCCGTCGTCGAACTTTCTCCAAGAGCCCCCGAAGACACGCCACTGCAATCACGACATGTTCGGGAAGAACCCATTCTGTACGGATCCGAACCAGTCGGAGGCAGTCGGTGAAGCAGAGTTGTCACCCTTACCGGATATTCAGCAAAGGGTTGGTGCTTCTATCGGGTCGGCGTCTCACCGACGTCGAAGTTCTCAGCCACCCGCCTCCACAGGTCCTGCAACAGACCCTCAAGACAAGGTTTTTCCGAGCTTCATGGAAAAGATTCGACAAGGAAGTCAAAAAATCTTCCATCGTCGCCACTCACGAAAGGGGTCAGAGGAGGCTACGGGGCCTCCAAACTTGGAAGAGCATCGTCTGCGCAATGAGCCACTATCAAGAGAAAGTCTAGTGAAACACCCGACACCAGGGCCGCTGAGAGCAGATGCCGGAGGTGCACACGAGGCCACGACGGTACCCAGGATGGTAGTCCGCTGCAGAAAGGGAACATGCTCGGAGGATAATCGGCCACACACATGTGAGATCGTTGGTTCTTTACGCCACCTCGACCAGAATCCCAAAAGTGAAGGATGAATAACAGAAGATGCCCTATCATGTCGCCCAGAAGGAAGATTAGAATGCATTCAAGCTCCTAGATATTAATCATCAATGTCGATTACCTAGAGAGTTTGCTGGCTGAATAACCGAGGTGCTGAGTGAGGCATATGCCACTGTCTGATACTGCCTGAGATCGAGGTAAGCTAGGAATGCCGTATTGAAGGAGCACTTGCAAAACAAACAAAAAGAGATTTGCGCGATATCATGCGAGAACAAACGGCAAAAGATTGGACGAGGAGGGAATTGAACCCTCGACCTTCCGTAGCTTCCGAAGTACTTTTCAGTAGTGCAGAACAAGTCATACACCAGAGAGAAGAAGCTGCGAAACGGACGCCATACCCCTAGACCACACGCCCTGTGATTGGTGAAAGAAGCCACTATTAATTAGGTATAAGTCACTGAGCAGAGCTTGATCGAGGGTGGTCGAGTCCACCCTCGAGCAAGCACAGCGATCGTCACGATGGAATAACATCGCACAAGGTATATATAGAAGCAGTAAGACTACCGTCATGTCGTAGGAGAAGCTAATGATTAAATATTTCAGAATATGTCGGAAACGAGGATGCGACGCAAATACGATGTCATTGGTAGGGGTTTATTTAGCACCACCTTGTTTGGAGTTCCCTCAGTTAAACTTCAATCAGGAATGTTGGCGGGATTATTCCTCCAAACTAGAGAACTGAACTAGCCGGCGAGTATTGATTGACGCAGTGGCATTAATCAAGCAATTCATCTCATCGCGGATAAAGCTGTTCATAGATGTAACCTGAACGCGGAAAGTTGTTGAATACCCAGATTTCATTATCTGTATAGGGTACGACACACGGCCGTCATACTCATAGACACGACCCAGTAGCCCGACATTAAAAGCATACACGTATTCCACAAGGCAAGTTGGAACCTATTGATAAACACGTATCGTCGTAATATTTCGGCTTCTAGCATTACCACGCATCCTCGAAATCCAACTTCCCACCTCCATCATACCGCCTTGGAAGCCCGCGCCTTGTTATCCCGGTGCCGCTTCTCCTTGGCCGCCGTCTTCCGCCTATTCATCCACGACCGATTCAGGTCGCGCCTGTTCTCCCAGAACCAGGATTGGAACTCAGTAGAGCCGGCCGGGGGTGCGCCATCCCCACCCTGTCCGTCTTCGCCGTCCATGACACCATCCAGGCCATCGACGTCGTCGTCCATTTCGGCGTCATCGTCGTCGCCCTGCGAGTTCCAGAAGTTGCGCATGCGCGTTGGGTGTGCCGTGTCGGGTGTAGGCGCTGCGCTACGGGTGCTGCGCCACTCAAAGTCCTGACGGCTGAAGGGCGTCATGGGCGGGTTGCGCTGATCGGCCTCGGGCTCTTCTTCGTCCTCGGCATCGAAGAAGCTGAAGGGCTCGGATTGCTTGGCAGCAGGAGTCTCGGCGCCATCGTCATCGGGCTTGGGACGCTTGTACAGGGCCTCGAGAGGGTGAACCTTTGTGGCGGATGGGGTGAGGGGAGGGGGTATCTTGATGGTGAGGCTTCGTGAGGAGCTCGAAGACATGGGCCGTGCAGTTTCGCCTTTGATAGCCGAAACAGGCGTTGCATGCTTGGGTTGTGCAGACGTTTCGTCGTGATCAGACATCGGGTCGTTATCCTCCTCGATCGCTTCCTCCTCTGATTCCTCATCAGACGAAGTGCCACTACTGCTGGTGCCACTACTGCTGGTGCCACTGCTGCTCGTAGAATCATCGCCATCTGGCGTCTCGACCATCTTCTTGACAACTTTCGACTTCTTGGGTTTTTGAGCCGCAGGCTTAGGAGGCAGTCTGGCCCTGGCGGCCTCGACCACCTCACCATCCTCATCGACCCATCCCTTGCCTTCAACGAACTCAGTAGCCGGTTTCGACTGCGACTCGGGCGCTGCAGTCTTCAGGAAGCTCGGGAACCTGGTGGTCTTCTCGAACTCGTGCACCGTCACCTCTCGGGTATTGCTTCTCTTCTTCCGCTTCTTTGGGACGTTGTCGCCAGTGGCGTTTGCGACGGCGTTGGCAGGAAGCGTAGTCTTGAGTAGACATTCATCCTGGTCGGTGTACTTGGACTTTAGGCGCTTCTTCTTCTCGGTTGTCTTTCCGTCCTTGTCGCTCTCCTTGTCCTTCTTGCTCTTCTTCCTCCGTTGGTCCGCAGGTTCGGTCCAGCCTCGCTTGACTTTGCGATCAGTGAGAGCGACACCCTCAACGACCTCGCGATTGCGCTTCCGCTTCTTAGAGCCTTCCCCCACATCTGCATACTTTTTTGCTTTCCTCTTCTGCTTCCTCTCCTCCTCTTCCTCATATGCCTTGTCTAGCTCCTCGTTCGGCTCCTCTACCTGTTTCTCCGGCCGTGCCTTCTCGACACGTAGTTTGTTCCCCTTTAGCACCGAGTTGTGCAGCTTCTTCTTGAGCTTTTCGGCGTCCATGGTGGGAAGATCGACAAAGCCGTATCGCTTCTCGGGGAAGGTCTCGATCGAGTGATACGAGACGTTGCGGGCGTGAGGGGCAACGGAGGCGGGCAGGGCGACTTTGAGCAGCTCGGGGTCGAGCGGACTGATGTGCAGCCTCGTATACTCGCTGGCGTTACCAGTCGAGGCCTTGAGAGAGGCAGAGGACGGCAGCGACGCAGGATCAGCAGGCATTGCGGAGTGAGCACTGTTGCGGGTGGATTTGCGACGCAGTTTGCACCGTCGGCGATGCTTCGCTTCGAGAAATTGTGAGACTCGGACAGGGACTTGGTCCCTCGGAAGCAGCTTGGTCTAAGAAAAAAAGTAGTAGCTCTGTGACACGCGAGCGTTGATTGGCCGAGGGGGAGCTACGTTGTTCCGGCCGTCTGAGCGTACCTCGTCCGCCCAGAAACAACAGCCTGCTGTTTGATGTGGTGATGGAACCAAAAAAAAAGAGAGTGAAAAATACTACTCCTTACTGAAGCGATGGGGAGAAACCTTTGTCACTTTTCGCATTGACGGCGTTCTGATAATCTGGCAAGCGCCGTGTGTCATCGCCGTAGCCGAGTCTCGTGTGCCGCCAGGGTTCAGCGTTTCTTTGTGTGTTTGAGACATTGCCTAATCGGGAAACCAGCCACCGAGCACGGAGCCCTCTTACACAATCCGTATCAGGTCTCACCGGACGACGGCCAAGTTTGTAGACATAGCAGAGCTGCATATAACCATCTTCCACCGTCGTGGGAGGATCTGAATCTCGGCTACTGCCGAAGCGCTAGAGATGGCAGCTGCTGCACCGTGAAACCGTCCCATGACTTGGGACGAGATCCGCCGCAGCAGGCACTCCTTTGGCTACATGCGCGACGGCATTTGTCAGATACCATTGCCTTGGCTTTACGGATGCGGAGTAGCTGGCTTGGTATTGGAGCGGTGTGTCGAAGCATGAGGAGTTGTTTGCTGACGATCAGACATCGGAGGTGATCAGTATAAAATGAGCGGCTGTACCCTCCATCAAGTGTACAGAATCATCACTTGCTGCGCATTGGTCTGTCATCCTTCGTTCTCATTCTTCTAATCGTCTTTCTGGAAAAGAAGTTGTTTCTGTCTCTTTTGAATCATACACACTCTCTCCAACTACTTCCTTTGTTCAAGACCATCTTCTACGACCCCCAAGTTCAAAATGAAGACCACCACCGTCCTTCTCGCTCTTGTCGGCAGCGCAGTTGCAGGTTCGTCGCCCATATGGTGAAGGAATAAAAAAGTGCCCAGACTTACGATACCAGCTCCCCGATTGTTCCAGCGCCAGAACGCCTGCTTCGTCATCGGCTCCGAGACCCTCCCTGGCGAGATAGCCGACATTGTCACCTCGCTCACGAACACCGTCACCTGCGATACCTCGCAGACGACCATTGAGGGCGTGCCAGACGTCAGCTCCGCCGGCGTCACCTTCTCGTCCATCAACTTTGCCGAGTCCGGCCAGACACCCCTGGCCTTCGCCCTGGACCAGTTCGCTACGACCTCGCCGCTGGCCGATAACGACCTGCAGAAGTTCCAGGATCAGCTGAACGTGTATCTCGCTACCGAGGCCGGAATCCGGTCCGTTGGCGGAAACCTTGCCATCAAGGTGCCCAAGTTCTTCATTCAATTTCAGATGACCCGTATCCAGCAAGCCCAAGGTATCGTATCTGACGTGCCCGGCATGAACGTTGAGCACCAGCTGGGCAAAGTTGTCAAGAATGCGGCTGGAGAGGACCAGGCTCTGATTGATCAGGTCAACGACCTGGCTGTCACCCTTCAATAGATGTGTTTGCCCTTAAAAGGATGATTCAATACAGCAAGTTCATACTACTTCCTCCAACTCATACATGTGACGTTCAGTCGTGATTATAAATAAGAATACAGCCCAACCGTAGAGAGAGAGCAAGAGAGGAGAAGGCAAATCGCACCTATCCAAGGCGACGTTCAACAATACAAGATTTTAAGAGCTGCCACGGAAGAATGGCGATGGGTCCTGCTCGCGCCTGTCGCCGCCGCTGGCTTTCCACCACACATCGCTACCCCACCGAATGATCCTCTCTGCGGCACCCTGAGGAGTCATGGCTGGTCGGACATCGAGGTAGAAGACTGGTTCGCCTGAGGAATCGGGACTTCCTTCGTAGTAGTCGATGACGTAGCGGATCTCCTTCTTTTCGCCATTGAGGTCTCGCGACACGTACCAGTCGTGTCGGTCAAAAGGAGGGTCGACACTTTATGATGTGTTAGTAAACCAAGTACATCACTCGGAGATGGTGGAGATGCTTACCCAAACTTAGAGGGATAGACCCAACCGAGAACTTGCAGCATCGTGGCTTTGGGAGTCATGTCTTTAGGACGACCCTGGAATCGGACCAAGGTAGGTGTGGCCTTGGCGTCCTCCCAGTCCCAATGCCGTTCCAGCTCTTCAGCAGCATGGTCCTCGCCTCTCTTGCAGATTTGCCATCCCTTGTACAGGCCGCGCCCGAACCGTTGCTCCCACTCAAGAATCTCCATCCACGCACCCTCGTTGAGGTAGTTGTGCACGGAGACCATGCCCTCAACGGCTGTGATGTCGGTATCGGTGTATCCCTTTCGAAGCAGGGCGTTGTACATTTGCTGTGGGGATGGGTACTCCCAGTTCCCGTCGCCCGAACCCTTGGGAATCGTCGACGGATCTCGAGATGTTGGTAGACTGAATTGCTGGTTTGGCGCGGGCTTCTGGGAGAGATCGGGGAACATGTAGTTGAGAGGATTGAGCTGGGAGATCAGAGATTTGGGCGTCTCCTCGGTGGCAGTACGGGCGGCGTGGGGGACTGGGCAGCCCGAAGCGGCTTGGGAATCGACGGGCCTCTGGCATTTGGCGTCGTTGGTGGGTTTCATGGCATCGAGGCTCTTCTTGTGCATCGGGCACGAGGCCTAAAACCTGGTAAGCAGCCGTTGCTGGCGGGTCGAGGAAGTGCGCTCACTGGAGGTTCTCTGCCGGCGGTTGCGGGAACCTGAGGATGTCCCATGGGGACATGGACGGTGGCGGGGGCGTCTGCCCAGAACCAACCCATGATGGCGATGTGGTGGGGTGGACAGAAAGAAAAGACAGATGAAGGGAGAAGCGGAATTAATCAATTAGGGTGATGGCTGAGAGGCCAAGCAGGGTATCTCGAGAAGTGAGAATTGGAGGAGAGAATTCAGGTGATGATGGGGTGGATGGATGGATGAAAGGATGGACGGGTGGGTGACTGGATGATGGCTAAACGGGTCAATGAGCACGCAGCAAATTTCTAGAGGCTTTTGCGCTCGTAATCACTAATCGCCCAAAAAAATGCAGGGTCGGAGGATCCCGTCGCGACATCGACCAAGGCAATCGCGACGGAGAAGCCGACCCGCGCACTTGCCTGAATCAAGTTACCCGACCTATTCCCGGCCGAGTGAAGGTACGTAACGACGTCACCATTTGACGTTCCGCGATCGCGGGCATCCTTGCAACTGTACGAAGTACTTACGCTAACCCCGGTTCGCCGCATCATCCTGTCATTCTTCTGCGTACCGACGGATCATCGTTTGTATTCGTACCTGTTGACTTGCATTCACACATGCGCTCGACTCCTCCGTCTGCCTCAATCCTCGGGTGCCATTGCCGCGAGGCCCCCTCGAACATGACCACGCCGACGCTCTCGCCTTCGCCTTCACCTTCACCTCCGTCCACTGCCATTGTTAACGACGTCCGCTCTTTTCCCCTGCCGAGATGAGAGCCGGCTTCCTCTTCGGCCGGTTCTGCGTTCGCCAGGGCTTCCGAGCACATGTCAATGGTAATGTTCATGGCAACGTCGCCTTTCTGGTCCGTCGCTTCGCATCAAGGAGTCGCCCTGGCGCGCAAACGCTGCAGTCACCCGCTGGCTGGAAGAGGATAACGCTGCGTGCATCTGGCGGTGCAACCGCTCTCGCAACCGCTGCGTTTGTCGAGTTGTCGCAGAAGGAGAACTCCACCCCAGAAGACACGGCCGAGAAGCGCATGCTGGAGGTGTCGCGGGACGAAATAAAAAAGGGAGTCAGCCATGAGGCCCGGGGACTCTCGCGGGTTACGCAGCAAATCAAATATCTCGTGGACCTTCTCATCGTGGAGCCGGCATGTACGGGGCTTCGGTTTCTGCAGCTGGTCTTCATCTTTGTCCCTGTCATCGTCACGGTCCCTGCCATCTGGTTTGGGAGCCGGCAGGGTCATCGCGACAACGAGCGTAGTGGTACCATCTGGTGGTATGGCTTCCTCGTAAACGCCATGGAGTTGGCGGGCCCGGCCTTTATCAAACTTGGACAGTGGGCAGCTTCAAGATCAGACATCTTCCCCACCGAGATGTGCGAGATTATGTCTAAGCTACACTCCCACGCCCCGGCCCACACCATGCACGCCACTCGGAAGACGGTGGAGGCGGCCTTTGGCGGTCGCAGCTTCGAAGATATCTTTGACGAATTCGACGAGACGCCGTTGGGAGTGGGGGCTATCGCGCAAGTTTACAAGGCCAAGCTAAAGCCGGACTTGGCGAAACCTGACGACATTGACGACCACAAGCTGCCGCGACTGCTGGTACAGAACATGAAGCATAATGTCGAGACGGTTCTCAAGAGTTCACCCCAAAGAGTGCCCTCGTCATATGTTGCCGTCAAGGTCCTGCACCCGAATGTTGAGAGGACAGTACGAAGGGACCTTCGGATCATGGGCTTCTTTGCCTCCGTCCTCAACTTCATTCCCACCATCGAATGGCTCTCACTGCCAGATGAGGTGACGCAATTTGGTGAGATGATGAAGCTCCAGCTTGACCTCCGGATCGAGGCCGCCAACCTCGCCACCTTCCGCCAGAACTTCAAGAACCGCTCCACTGCATGGTTCCCTTACCCTTATGCCGAGTTCACCACTAGAAATGTCCTGATAGAGGAGTTCGCGCAAGGCATTCCTTTGGCCGACTTCATGGAGAATGGTGGTGGTGTGTTCCAACACGACATTGCCGACGAGGGCCTCGATGCGTTCCTTCGCATGCTGCTCCTCGACAATTTCGTCCATGCTGACCTACATCCTGGCAACATCATGGTGCGCTTCTACCAGTCTGCCCGACCAGAGCTACGACTGTCTATGACCACGTCCAAGATTGTCCCCGAAGACCAGAATGACGTTACTGAAGAGGTGTTGGAGCGACTCCGCCCTTACCGCCATAAGAAGAACATGGCCGCTTGGCAGGCTGAGCTGGCCAAGATTGATGCCGAGGGCTTCCGTCCGCAGCTCATCTTCATCGACACGGGCCTGGTGACGGAGCTCAACGCCACGAACCGCACTAACTTCCTCGACCTCTTCCGGGCTGTCGCCGAGTTCGACGGCTACAAGGCCGGCCACCTGATGTGCGAGCGGTGCCGCCAGCCCGATGCTGTCCTCGACAAAGAGGTTTTTGCGTTGAAGATGCAACACCTGGTGCTCAGCGTCAAGAGCCGCACCCTCGCCCTCGGAAACGTCAAGATCGGCGACATCCTGCAACAGGTGCTCAGCATGGTCCGTCAACACCACGTCCGACTCGAAGGCGATTTCGTCAACGTCGTCATCAGCATTCTCCTGCTCGAGGGCATTGGCCGCAGTCTCAACCCGGATGTTGATCTGCTCAGCAGCTCCCTGCCTATCCTACGCCAGCTCAGCGCCCAGAGCGGTACTGAGATGGCCAAGCATGGCGACTTCTCCGTGCTCGTTGTATGGATGGGCCTAGAAGCCAGGCGCTTCATGCAAGCTAGCATTGATGACGTGAGTTTACATCCTTTCTATTTGTTATACGATGAAACCAATTGCTAACTACTTTGCAGGTTGAACGATGTGTCAAGTACGATCTCCTTTCACCCAATGTGTAAATAAGAATATATTATTTGAGGTAATGCTCGTCATGGATACGGCATCGGACGTACAGGTGTTTACATGTAAGATAATGTGCCATTGAGATGATCTACGAGGAGGACACAGATGGAAAGGTATTTCAAGCTCCGCAGTAGAAGAAGCAGACGGATTCTGCGTTGATGTGCAAAACTAGACGCCAGTCAGTCCAGATATGCGATTCTTAATTCCAAGGCGTATAGAAGAAGTAGTAAAACAAAAACGGACTGTCCATCCATTGAGTATTGCTAGGAGCGCTAACACCTTTTGCTACATGCATCCGTAGGTAAGAATTATACCATATTAATTCATAATACTACCTAATAAATTCTTTTGAAATATATCTCATAGGTTAGTCCTATCGTTAATACTATCCCTAACCTTATTCTAAGCCCTAGCTCACCCTAACCAACCCTAACTCTACCCCTAACCAGCGCCTCTAAACAATTAGAATGCATCGAGATACGCCAATGACGGAGAATCCGAGTGGTCTATCAGGCTTTTGAGATCTTTCCCCTCCACAACAAGGCCATAGCGACAGAACAAGCCAGCCATTCTTGCTGTTTGAATGAGTTCCAAATCAAACTTCGAAGCATCTGGCATTCGGCCCAAAACGTTCGCCAGAAGAGATCCTCAAGCTGATCGCGATTGTCATAGTAATGCCAGCCTCGAGAATCCATGAAGCCGAGAACATTTCTCAAACCCCCATAAGGAAGCCCCAAAAAGAAGAATTCTCGCCTCGGCCCAGTCAACTACCCCCGAGATATTACCTGTTTTGGGGTTGGCTAGGAGATTCATCTCACAAAGGTCTCCGTGGCTGAGCACAAGAGGGAGTACTCCAGAGAAAAGCGATGGGAGTCTCTCATAGACCTTATTCAAGTTGGGTAAAAGTCGAGGTGGCAAGGCTTGAGCAAGAAGATCGAATTTGGAGCGGAACTCTGCAAGGAGGGCGGCCATGTCACCCGGGCTCAACTGCTGCTGGCAATTCCACGACTGTGCGAAGTATCTACTCAAGTTAGCTAAGCTTGGCATGAAGTAACATTCAGACGTACTTTGCGAAATCTTTCACAGTATTGCACTGCCGCGATACAGAGTCTGGCGGTTGCACTACAGAGCTGTTGTGTGCCATGATATAAGCAGCTCCAGGGAGGTTGTCCATCTCATAGACATGAAGCGGTTGTGCTTGGCCAATTGCTCCGTGATACCGACAGCCGGCCACGAATTGCGGATGCACTGTCTCAGCGAGGTTGATCATGCCGATGTCGAGACTAGAGTCCTGTGTTCGAAATTGAAAGATTTTGGACTTGTCTTTCCCAGCTGTTACTGTGTAGCTGCATGATCCCTGGATGGGCACGGGATCGAGTGGCCCACCAGCGCGATAAAGAGCACGGTCGTCACATTGCTGCCTGGCTGCTGATGTATCCGAATCGAAGAACGAACTGATTGCACCGTCGAGGCTGTATATCTCAGTCATTTGATCGGAGCGGTGAGAAAGATGAATATTGGTAAAATGGTGTTGGTTGGTCAACTCCGCGTCGAGTATTGCTTGGTGCACCAACAACTACATCAATCAGGCCTATTTCAAGGTGACTCTCCTATTAGCTAACTTTAGCTACCTAAAGCAATACCTAAGGACAGAAATTAGGGCTAGTAGATAGGGTTAGGTAGGGATAGTATTAAAATTAGGGATAGGATCAACATACGGATTATATTTTAAAGGATCTCGTTCGAGCAGAATGTAGTTGTGGTTAACTAATCCAGTATTTTATCGATGTAACTGTTGGTGCACGGAGTAAAAGCTGTTGGTGCCCCTGGCAATACTCTCTGTGTTGCCTAGTGCGAACCAAGGAGGAGCTGTCTCAGACTCACGACCCCCGATGTCTGCCTACAGCAAGGCAACCTCGTCGCCTTGTGCTATTTCCACTTCGTGCCAGGTGGGCTCCCGGGCCGCTTGGTAATGCATTCGTAACTTCACTTCTACTAACACCTCAAAGCCCTACCCATCAACACCATTTCTTAGCCAATTCGATCTTTTATTCACGGCAGCGCCTCCAATCATCACTGCCACCATGGGACCCCAAGTGACAAGCTGGGCAGGTGTAACATGTGTATCCGAGGTCTTTGACTCTGTGACTGGACTATTTCAGCACACTTCCTTCGGCGTTGTTGACGACGACGCATTCTACTACGGCCAGCTGAATGTTCGAAAAGCCGACGTTTCCTTTCCAGATGTTACGGATGCCTTGGATCTAGTCCCTGATGAGAACGTCTTCCCTAAGTGGCCACCTCAAAACATCGAACTCACGCAAATCCCCGACGACCTTCCTACCAATGTCTACATCAAGCGACCGAATATACCCCTATACCACATGTACCGAGCACACAACGTTTTGCATCTCCTCCCGCAAGGCTTAATGGAAGAGGTACAAGCTATGGAATTCATTGCCCAACATCCCCATCCAAACATCATACGTTATCACGGCTGCCAGATACGTCGCGGACATATCACTGGTCTTGTCCTAGACCAGTATCGTTATGATTTGTGGGAGTATCTTAAGCATAAAGCTGGTCCTCTGGATAACGAAGCATTCATGGCAACACTAGAGTCGGCCGTTCATCACCTACATTCTCTCGGTTGGGCCCATAACGATCTTAACCCGGGAAACATCCTCGTTAACGATATGGGTAGGCCAATTTTGATTGACTTTGGTTCATCTCATGAAATCGGGAAGACGCTATCAACCAGCCGCGGAACCGAGGGATGGATTGATGAGGAGATCAAGAATTACATTACGTCCGAGAAACGACATGACATATATGCTTTGGGCAAGATTCGAGAATGGTTAGAAAATCCGACCTTTGAAGAGTAGATGGCCGTCGTAATCCGGGGGACATGCCTTCATGTACACGTTTATTTCGACAGATGCGATCACAGCATCTACTTCTTGAACGTATCCTGATATGATTTGGGAATAAATTCGTCTCATGGGGAACGGAACGTCTATGATATTGAAACAACCTCGATTCATATCCCTCTATGTGTGCCTAGTAGTACATCCCCTAGTCCTCTAACGCCTGATAAAACCCTACTACGGGGTCCCACGAACTAAACGTGGGACATCGCTGTCGAATAGGTATATATAGTCCGCCTCTAATTGCTGTTAAAGAAATTGTGTGGACCTTCTGCAGAGGTAGCACTCTAAAGTGTCCGTACCAGTTAATGGCTGGCGCTCAGTTCCATCGACTTTTCCCAGAGATTTCGCAACACTGCTGCGGTTCCGTCCTCGGCTTCACCACCGACCAGGCTTGAACCGCTGAGACGCTCGTTGAGGCCGTTTTCATCGTCGCCGTTGAAACTTGATGGTGCTCCATTCGTTCGGACCGAGTTGGGCCGTCGAGGAGTGACGGGTCGCCGGGCATCAGGCATGCTGACGTTTCGCGTGTGACGCATGGCGAGGTCGGTAGATCGCTTGCCGTTGGTCGATCCGGCGTTGATTCGGGGAATGCGTTGCGATTTCTCCATGCCGGGTATCCGGCTTAGCCGGTCGAGGGACCGGGAGACTGAGTTCTGGTATCTCCGTACGACAAGGTACTCGAGACCAGTCCGCTCGAGGAGCTTCCCTACCCGAGGGTCACGGCTGCTCGCTCCATCGTAGCCGGGCCCATTGACGCCGATTAAGGAGTTGGCTCCGACCACGCTGCCAACACCACCGACGGCCTGGCTAGGCTCGATGACGGAGCTCGCTCGTTGCAGGTTTAGTTTCTGTTGTGTTCGAGATGCCTGAGCTGGCGGGGCGGCTGTTCGTCTGGAAGCCTTGGGTGCTAATGCACTGTCGTCGAGCTCATCCGCCGTCAAGGGAGAATCTGAACCATCTCGCCCAGCGGAAACGCTGGCGACCGAGCGGGGTTTTCGGGTAGTGTCGTCGTATCGGGGAGGTCGGTAGAAGGATCCCTCACTAGTGAGTCCGGAGCCGACAGCCTCGACGAAGCGCGACGTCAGCTCATCTTGGTTGCTACCCATAAGCGTCGTCGAGTCTCGGTCGTCGGTCGAGGCAGGGGCGAATTGTCGCGGCGCGACCTGGGCGAGATCGGCAGTCATCTTGGGAGGGGCGCCGTGGGATAGGGTGCGCTGGAGAATACGGGAGGTGAGGTACTCTTTTTGCTGTGCCCGTTGTCGCTCGGGGGCAAGCATTTCGGGCTGGTGAGGTTTGTCGAGTTCTGCGTGGTCGTCGGGTTCGTCGTGCTCGTTGCGGTGAGGGGAGGAGGTACCCTCACTGAGAGCTACGGATTGGGAACCGCTGGGGTTCGTGACTTGAGGGAGCGACGACTGCGCGCTGCCGTTGAGGGAACCCTTTCTTGACAGATATGGCGAATTAGACCCACTCGCGTCAACCCATTCGTCGTCTTGGCCGTCGGTGCCCAGGTCGAAGTGGACTTGGTTCTTGTGGTTGGCAGCTCGGGCCTGGTAAACGATGGTGGTACTGGCGGCGCGTTTCAGTTTGTCCGAGGACTTGGAGCGCTTGGCGACCTCGACATGCGAGCGATTGCGCTTGAGTTTGGTGTGGGAGGGGCTCTTGGGGAGGTTTGCCGAGGAAGATTCGCGAGAGGACAGCTTGGCGTCGCTGGCGGCTCGGCGATGGGAACTGGAGGTGGCACCGGGCGTGGAGGTTACGGTGGAGGAGGCTAAGGTAGACGAAGCCAAGGTAGACGAGGAAGCGCGCTGCTGTTGCTGCTGCTGCTGCTGCTGCGACTGCTGTTGCTCCAGCTGAATCTCGTCGAGAGGCGACGTATGACGGCGGTGGAGCTTGGGCTGCTTGGGGGCTGCTTTTGCGGCGGGAGCGCGGGCGTTGTGCAGGCGACCGACGGGGTGGTGACGCTGATGTCGGTGGTGCTGGCGGTGATGCGGTTGTTGGTGTTGGTGTTGCAGGCCACCGCTGGTCTCGCTCTGAGAGTCACTCTCCTGGTGGTTGAGCGGAGGTCGTTTTGATTGGCCGCTTGATGATGCGCTGTCCACGGCGTCGCGTGTGTGAGGCATGTTGGCTGCGGAATTCGGAGCCAATGCTGCAGTCGGAGCTCAGTTCCGGCGCCGGTCGGAGGGTGGGAGCCTGATTGTGCGGTCCAGCGTGGTATCGGGTGTGTTGCGTGCTGAGTTTGCGCTATGGGACGCTGTGAGTGCTGCTGTGCTGTGTACTGTTTTTGTAGTCGGGTGTGCTGTTCTGCGTTGTGTGCTACTTGAGTGACTGCCTGCTACTCGCTACTCCGTACTGCGCGTTGTGTTGCGCTGGCGTTGCGTGCGTGCGGGTCTGTGATTGACGGAACCCGACACGAATGTCTTGCGCCGCAAAAGGTTGCTTTTAGTAGGTGTCCCTCCTGGTCGAGCCGGCGACCCGAGCGACAACTGGCATGGGGTTGAATGGGAGATGAAGAGATTTTGCTTTGCGGGTTTTGGAAGCGAGGGAGAGAGATGGAGCGAGGCGAGGCGGAGGCGCGAGTGCGACGAGGTCAAAGTGACGAGAAGGCGCGTGTCGCAAGAGCTTTCCTGGGGTGGGTGTTTCCTCGTTGGGGCCGTAGTGGAATCAATGGAATGGGCGATATGCAGATACGTCGTGTGTAAAAGACGAAAAAGAGATGTGCGTGAGGGAGAGATGGCGAAGGGATGGAGATGGAGAAGCGACCTTGTTGGAGAGAGAAGAGGAGATACGAGAGAGCGACTCAACCCCAGAGAAAGCAACGACGAACCGCTACCGACCGCACTGCTGGTGACTGGCGAACCGGGGAGACGGGGTCGTCGGCTAGCTACCAGTAGCTAGTGTTTACCGAGACACCGGTCCTGGACTAGTTGGCAGCAATTAGAGGAAGGGAGATGCCGTGAAAGGAGCAAGCTTGGGTCTGTGAGTGAATGAGTGAGAGTGGATGAGTGGGAGTGAGTAGAGTAAATTAATGAATGCCTTTGAAAAGAATAGTTTTCGCACTGCAGCAAAATGGTACATAGGTTTTTGGGCGGGCTAGTATAATGAGCTAACGTTGATAAGACCGAAGACTAATAAACCCGCCGACAAGCGAGGCGAGACGAGGAAGAGGAGGAGGAGGAGGAGGAGACGACGATGACGCTTGTCGTTGGACGTTGGGACTGGACGCCCGGGGTGGTAGTTGGAAGTGGAAATGGGAATGCAATGGAAATGATGCATCCGCTCCGACTGCGCACGCGCGCATCAGTCGCTTGTCACGGAATTCGGCCAAGCAAAGCACCTGGTCGAATTTTAGGAATCTGCTCGCTCTCAGCTGGTGGAGATGGGCTTCCGGCATACCTTTAGCCATCCTTTGGTCCTTCGCTCTCACTCATTTACTCACTCACTCGTCGTTCATGGTAGCACTCCGCATGGACCCAGGGATTCCAAAACTCAACACGGTAATTAGTACACAGACCGCTCAACTAATACGTCACAGTACCTCATCCAGACCTTTCCATCCCTGGTCCCACGCGCGACGGTCCAACCAGGATGTGGCTCTTCAGCCATAGCCATCAAGAACATGACACAGAGTCTTGTCATGGCGGTCAAAGAAAAACCATGTCGTCTCCCGTCGGTTGGTCGCGTGACTGCCATGTTCATCGTGTAGACATGCACACATGCGGTGGTACGTAGTACGCTCGCATGCTACCCACCGTACATAACACGATGGCCCCCAGGGGCAAGCAAAGCCAATACTCGATAGATTATAGCTCCTCGCCAGCACTGCCCTTGACCCCGGAAAAAGTGCCATGTCCCCCGTCGCCGATTGGCTGGACCCGTCTCTCGGGATTTGTTCGAGGGCTCTAGAAAACGCCAGGGCGCAAGCCCAATCATCGATCCAGCCCTGCGAGTCTGCCCTACAAAGCTGCAAAGGCACCCGACGCGCTGGTGCGACGAGTTTCCCCCCTGAGGCACACTCACGAGTCGAGAGGAGCCTCAACACGATGGAATCCGCACTTCCACCCACCAAAGAACGGGAGATGGCTTCCATTGCAGCTGGCCTCCCCGCTACTGCAACTACCCCGCTGAGGAAACCCAGGATCGCGCAGATGAAACTCTAATAGCGACGCTTAAGCTGGGGGCCGTTTACATTAGACTGCAAATGTCCAAAGGACAGGATCTGCCTATCAGGCGCGCAAGCCCAGGTGCAGCTCCCTTATTGGCCGAATATTATTTGCTTTCTTTATTCCTTGTTCGCTGATGCTGATTCTATACTCTCCATAAAAATATGCGCGAAGCTGATTAGAAAACCATATGTACTGTGCAATTAGCAATCTGATACCGTGGTAGCAAAAAAAACAAACCCATTATCTGTGTATTGAGATGCAAAACTCTCAATGAGGTGCTTCGCTTCATTGACTATAAAAACCTCATGCATCTCTTGAGATCAATGTTCCTCCTCTTGAGAAACGTTTTCCTTAAGGACTGATTTCTCAACAAGAGCGTCACTTCAACTCATCACTTCGGCTGATCACTTCCTTCGGGTCTCATCATGTCAGTTCCTTGGGCTGCCTCAGCCATCAAAAATCTTCGTAGTCTGAGGGAGACGCTAGTACCGGGAAGAAGAAGACGCCGTCCATCCACAAATGTCGACAATGTTAAAAAATTGTTCCAGCCCCAGGTCATCTCGCAGACCTGCCAGTACCTCAGCGACGTCGACCACGCCGCTTTATCTCTCTCGTGTCGTCTGGTCCTCTCTGTTCTCGGTCGAGATGCCCTAAAGCTACGCCCTGGGGACAAATTCCTACTCCTGCAACGACTTGAGCGCGACGGATATCGGAAGCATGAGATTTCTATGCCCTGTGCGTCAGTACTTCCACCTTCCCCGATTTAACCCAGGAGAGACACCGACCGAGTCCGAAGGAGAGCGCGCGTGCTTGAATCACAAACCCGAAAGAATGGAAGCCTTCGGGGACCTACGGCCATTACGATTCGACATGGTCGCCGCCATTCTGAGGAGCCACCGGCACAACAACGGAATCTATGATGCAAGCATCATGGGCTTGGACCAAAACTACTTGGCAAGATCAAGTGCCGAAGTGAGAGTCTGGGTACGCTGCAAGGTTATTCAGGACCAGCTCTTTGTGAAAACAGATCTCTTCCTTAAGCCGCGTGTCCCGCGGCGTGATTCAAGTGCCGTGGTGCCCCTATTGAAGGAGATTCTAGCGAATAACCACCACTTGATGGATCTCTGCCAACATTACAAATGGGGCAGTATGCAGTACATTTTGGAAGGGTTTGGACCTGACGCGGACCTCGCAACACGATTCGCGCACAACTGTCTTTGGAACCACGGAACCCGATGCAACCGTGGGCGATGAAACCCCACACAGAGTCACAAACAAGCGTGCATGTGATCTTTGCTGTACTGCAATCGCGGTATCGTGCTGTGATCTACGCGACGGCAGCTCCATGGTGGCACTTACCACTTTGAAGAACTATGGGCATGGGTTGGACGTGAACGACCCAATTTGGCTTTCTCATAACAAGACAGGTGGCATCAGTAGGGATGAAGCATACCAGTTTAACCCTGAGCTGTTCGCGAGAACGTTTTTTGTTAAGGATGGGGAGTATCCTCCTTTTCGGGGCATTCCGGATTGGTAGAAACAGAGCACTTATTTACAACAGAAGATACCTTACGAAAGACGCCTGCCAAAAATGGGAGGAGGAGAAGCTTAATATGGAACCGGCTCTTTGCTCTGGCGGACGATGGGTGCTGACTAATAAGGATTTTCCGCGCAGAGGCCATGGGAGCTGACGGGTATCACGTGAAAGACTCACGTGACTTTTACCCACTCTCCAACTCACCATCCCGGCTCTCCCAACCAACGACTCGCGAAGTCTCTCCATCCGCCATCTCGGTCTCAGATTCTCATTCACCTAGTCCCATCTTCTCCTACTTTCCCTGTAGCCATGTCTGCCATCGCCGGCCTCGAAGCAGAAAGGCAGCAGTACCAAGAACAGGTGCGCTTCTCCGCCCCGCCACTTTACAGGGTCAATGGACTAACGCTTGCTCTTCTTCACAGTTCGATATCGTTGTTGGCCAACTCCGAGATGACCCCGGGAACACAGAGCTCAAAGCACTACAGGACGAGTTGAAAGAATTCATCAACCTTCTCAATGAAAACATTGCTGAGCTCAAGCCCAAGCAGGCCCCTAAGCCAGCCCCGAAACAGACATCACCGCCGCCACAGCCCGAGAAGTGGTCGCGTGAGAACCACCCTGCCTTCAAGAAAGCTGCCGCCTCTCCAGAGGATAAGGATGATGCACCCGTGGTCTATCAGGTCAACGACACCATCTTGGCCAAATGGGTCTCCGGTGACAAGGCTTTCTATCAAGGTCGCATTACCTCCATCACTGGATCCTCGACAGACCCCATCTACACTGTGAAATTCAAGAGTTATGATACTACGGAAACATTACGCTCTAGGGATATTCGACCCGTCTCCAACAAGCGAAAAGCCGATGGCCTGCCTGCCACCTCCGGTATTGCAACGCCAATTCCTCCTGCCCCAGGGGTAGTATCGTCCGCCGGGGCTACTATGTATCCCGAAGCACGGAGAGACGCCGAGCAGGACTCCGACGCCGCGAAGCCGCCCAAACCAAAGAAGATCAAGGCCAAGAAGGAACTAGAGGCGGGCAAAAACAAATGGCAAGAATTCAATAAGTCAAAGCTCGGAAAGACTCAAAAGAAGGACAGCATGTTCCGCACCCCAACTGGCGTTCATGGGAGAGGTAAGCCAGTCCCAATTTGGTGGCCGCATACGGATTTGCTGACAATCATACCCAGTTGGTTTCACTGGCTCCGGTCAGGCTATGCGGAAAGACCCAACTCGCAGCCGTCATGTCTACCAAGTGGACGACGAGATAGACTAACGACCCTTCTCTCTGGACAGGACCAGTCGATATTCGTACGGCGAGCAGAGGGCGTTTGGGATGTCTCGTGGGGCTTTGCTTTGTTTGGTAACATGCCTTGCGATCAGTTGTGGCAGAGGCTAACGTCTTAATGTGTCTGGCGTTTATTCCAGTTGTCTTTAACCCGTTGCAGCTTCGACGTACATAGGACTAACATGGCCGCAAGTGGTTATCCGAGCGAAATTGAATACTTTTGAAACGGGATACACTACCGGGTACCCCTTTGCACTTGAGTACATTGCTAAGCTGTGTTGACAGGACCTGCGCCTCCTTGAGCCCGTCGTGTTTCGCCTTTACGATATTATACACTGTTATGTGGCTGTACGTCTCCTAGTTCCCGGTCAAGCCAATCTTCGGACATATGTCTTGAGCAATTTTCAGGAAGGCCGATGCCCTCTCGCTGTCTGGTTCCGCCACTACGGTCGGTTTCCCCTTTTCGGCATCGTCTCCAATGTTGGGGTGCAGAGGGATGTCGCCAAGGAAATCAATCTGATGCTCTTGGCACATCCGTTCCACCCTCTCATTGGAACCAAAGACATGTGTCTCGCCGTGACAATGAGGACACTGGAAGAGAGACATGTTCTGTACTAGGCCCAAGATGTTGATGTTGACGGTCTTGAACATGTTGATGCCCTTGACCGCATCCTTCGTCGCAAGCGTGTGAGGTGTTGTAACAATAACTGCGCCTATCCGAAACATTTAGTGACGTAGCCCCGTGCCCCTCAGTTGAGCCAACTCACCGTCCAAAATAATCTGTTGCGTAATGGTCAACTGGGTGTCACCTGTCCCTGGAGGCAAGTCCAGTACTAGGATGTCAAGGCCACCCCATTCGACTTCGTGGAGGAGCTGTTGGATCGCCTTCATGACCATGGGACCTCGCCAGACCACAGGGGCATTTTCACCAACTAGATAACCCATTGACATGGTTTTAACTCCATAGTTGGTTAATGGAACCAGCTGATTATCTGCAAAGTGTTAATATCCGCCAGTCAACATGTGGCTGATGTGACGTACTGCTGGATAACCTCGGCTCTCCTGACAAATCGAATAGCGTAGGGATGGATGGACCAAATATGTCAGTATCCAGGATACCCACGCGATAACCGAGCCGGGCGAAAGCGAGAGACAAGTTGGCTGGTCGGTATTTAGTTTATGTACGCATAGGACGGAAAGGTTATGAATACCCGCAACCGTGCTTTTCCCTACGCCGCCTTTAGCTGATGAAACGGCGATGATCTTCTCAACGCCTGTGATCTTGCGCCTCTGGGGACGCCGGGGCCAATTGGGAGGTGTTCCTGACCGAGGGAGACCCTGCAATCTGTCAGTCAGCATAAATATAGTCAAGACAAGTGGTGAGTGCTGACCAGCGGATTCTCGTGTTGAAGAGCCCGAACGGCTTGGAAGAGACGGGCCGATGTTGGGCGCATTGTAGTTTAGGTTCGGATGCCTTGACGAGGGATTTTATCCCACTTCTGCCCCGATCTTAAGAGTGGAGAGATTAGGGAAGAAGAAAAAAGACTCCTGGTTCTACACCATTGAGTAACAAAGCGATGAAGCGCTTTTGTTCAACAATCTGTCACTTGATTTGGTGACGCTTTCACTCAGGTTAGCACCCGGAGAATGACCTAAGCGCTGAGGCTCACTGTGGCTGGCGGCACCATGGAGCTCCCGCATTCTGCCACGCGCCACCGCCTAAAAGTTCAACATCCGAATCCAGAAAATTTCCAACCTGGGGGCCTCCTCGAGGGGCAAGTTTGCACCGGCAACTCCCAAACAACCGCAACAATGGCAGCATCAAAGAGCCGGGCGAAGCAATTCCAGGAAGACGAACACATCTTGAAGGGTATTTACAGCTGTCTTCTTCTAAGATTTGACCAGTTCTGACCAATGCTGGTATACAGATTACGATCCGGAGGCAAACCTCGAGGCCAGCGATCCTGAAAGTGGAAGCGAGTCCAGCAACAATGAGAACGCGGGTACAGAGCATTACGTTTCTGTGGGGAAGAGCAAGCTGAGGGAGAAGGAGGGCGTCTCCCTTGGCCCCCAATATCGAGGAGCCCGCGTTTCAAGAAAGGCTCTGGACCAAGACAGTGGCGACGACCAAGACGAAGAGGACGATGCTGAAGAGGGGTCGAGCAACGACGAATTTGACGATCCTGAGACGGCAGACCTCGAGTTTGACACAGCGAAAGCGAGCGACTCGGAGATTTCTAGTGACAATGCCCTCGGAGAGAGCGATGATGAGCGGTTCCAGAACTTTATCTTCCGAGGCAGCTCGAAGCCTAAGAAGCCTGTGGGAAAGTCGAAGAGCCGGGCTACCGCTGCGGACTTCATGTCCTCTGACGATGGCGGCGAAGGAGGCGGCGTCGAGGTGGACGAAGAAGAGGAAGAGGAGGACATGAGTGGTGTCGAACTCGACGATTCTGACGAAGACGAAGATATGGACGATGGCCTAGACGCGCTTGTGAACGGCGGCGGGGACTCGGATGACGAGTCTGAGGAGGGCGGCGGCGGCGACTCGGATGACAACGAAGACGACGATGAAGAAGAGGATGACGAGGAGTCAGAAAGCGACGATGATAATAGCAAGAAGAAGAAGCAGGCTGCAAAGCCTGTCCTTGCAGCATTGTCGAACCGAGCTGATGTCGACAAGGGTGTCGCGATCCAGCAACAGAGAAAACTCTACGATGGACTCCTCAACCTCCGAATTCGTCTGCAGAAGGCGCTCATTGCCGCCAACACTTTTGCAACCATTGAAGATAGCCCCGAGCCCGAGTCTGAGCCTTACGAGGCTGCAGAAGAGGCGGCCGTCAAGCTCCTCAACACTATCAGCAGCCTGAGAGACAATTTTGGATCTTCGTCTCGGGCTGGCGACAAGCGGAAGCGCGAGCTTGACGTGTCAACCGCCAGCCAGGAAATATGGAATCAAATACAAGAAGAGGAACAGCGGTCCGTCAAGTTCAGAGAAGACCGACTCGAGAAGTGGGCTCGCAAGGTTCAGACGGCCAACGTTACGACGGCAAAGGGCCTCGGCTCCAGGAACAAGACGCTCATCAGCGCCCTTCAGGAACAGCTCGCCAACCCGGAAAACCGCCTGGCAAAGCGATCTCGCGTCCCCCGATCATGCGCCCCCGCACAAGCGGCCAAGGGTGTTACTGAGGACGAAGACATCTACGACGACGCCGATTTCTACCAGGTCCTACTCAAGGAGCTTGTGGACCAGCGCACCGTGGAGAGCGCGTCGGCGCAGAGCGCGGTGGCGACGGTGATGATGACGGTGGCCAAAGATGCCAAGATGCGCAAGAACGTAGACCGCAAAGCCAGCAAGGGCCGCAAGATGCGCTTCACGGTGCACGAGAAGCTGCAGAACTTCATGGCACCCGAGGACCGACGCGCGTGGGAGCAGGAAGCGATTGATCGGCTCTTTGGAACTCTGTTCGGGCGCAAGATGGAGCTGAACGAGGACGAGAGCGACGACGACATGGTGGATGCGGAGGAGGCGGGTCTCCGACTCTTCAGAAACTAGACGTATATACCAGACTGTACTATGATAGAGATGTAATGGCAGACGTCTAAACATGGCTAAATAGCCAGGCGCTCAGGAACATGGCCAGCAGCACCACGTGAACGACCAAATGCACCGCAGGTCCGCCGAGTGTCTTTCCGGTGGCAGCGTCATCCTCCGCACTCCGCTTCCGCCCGTCAGCACGGCGTGCGAGGCGGACAACGGCGCGGTAGCAGGGCCACAGGTGCCAGAAAGCGAGCGCGAGAGCGACGTGGCGACTAACGTGGTCGAAGGGTCGGCAGATGAAGACGAGGGCGATGAGGTTGGAGGCAAGTAGGAGGCCGCCGAGGGACTGGATGAGCAGAGCGGCTTCGGGGTGGAGCGGCGAGACGTGGGACGAGGGGCGGAAGATGAAGGTGAGGGCGGCGGGGGTTTCGATGGCGGCGTGGAGGAGGAAGGAGATCGTTGGGAGGGAGAGGGGCATTTTGCGGTGTGCGTTCTGTGGTGGTGGTGATGATGGTGGTGATGGTAATGGTGACGGTGATGGTAATGGTAAATGATGCTGGGTTTTGGAGAAGTGTAATAATGGAGAAGGTGAGTGGATTATCATAATCCTATTTTGGGAAGAGACAACTATAACTTATCAGCTGGCATAACTTACCTAAAGCACCCCTAGAGACCTTACCTAGTTAATATATAATAAAAGGTTCTTAGTAATAATTCATAACATAGTTAAGCAGCTCTTACCATAGTTTACTCCTAAGCATCACAATTGTAATAATCTCTATGCTCGTGACAATCTGGAACAACAGGCTCAAGTCTCGACAACGCCATTCATTTCTCCGCATCTTCTCGAATATCATGCGTCTCAGGCACATACTACGTATGATTGGCTCAAGCATGTAAACGTTACTCTAAAATACATATGCCACCGGGAACCCCGCAGAGGATCCCAGGCCGCCAAATTGCACTAACTTTCTCGCTTCATATTTCCCAGCTCACAAGCCCTGTCAACTGACATCTTTCATGATGCCTCTGTGGCTGTGCGGATGGGAGAGTTGTGGGAAATCGGCCGCGCAGAGAGCAGGAGACTGCTCGCTGTGTGGCAGACACCTTTGTCGCACCCATTGTCGAGAGCCGTGGCACGAATGCCCAAAGCCAGAGGTCCGTGATATTCCGTGATGTGCTGCTCACACTCATCATTTCAGGAAAACTGGACTTCCTACTCCGCCCAATACTCAGCTACAGAGGCCCGTCACATAGACGAGCTATGCCGTCGAATAGATGGGATTGAACTATGCTCCCGCGCATCGATCCTTCGGGGAGGCATCTCTTGTACTGCTGAGTTATCCCGCAGGAGCCTGTCAGCTATAATGGGGAACCAGAACTGCCACGTCGAGGTCACCTTCCAAGACAACGTCAAATGACTCGCACGTTTTCGCATTGCGAGGACCTCATCGCCGCCGCGGGAAGTTCGTGATTGGATCCTTCGAAGCGAAGCTGCCACTATGATTTACCTCCAACAACACACTTGCATTCCCACACCCAAAATCTTCGACTGGGCATGCGAGTCCGATCCGGAGAACCCACTTAGAGTCGGCTATATCTTGATGGAAAAGCTGCATAGGAAGCCCCTAGATTGGGAGACGGCAGCTCCAGCGCGGAGAGAGAAGGTCATGCAGCAGTTGGTTGACATATTCTTCGAGATTGAGAAACACCCCTTCGAAGCAATGGGATCACTCGTCTCTTCGGTGGGAGATGTCATCGATGTACAAGGTCTCGCGCATCCCTCAACCTTCCGGGTTGGAGAAGCCCCGCTTGGTCCCTTCTCTTCCTCGCTGGAGGGATCGCAAGCTTCACTAGAATCCTACCTCGCCATGATAGCTAGTGGCGAGATCGATGCCTACTGTTTGGTAGACACTTGCCTCGCCCATCGTTTCCGCTTAGATATCGTTGGTGGTCTCTGGGAAGACGTCCCATCAGGCGACAAATTCTTCCTCAAACACCCGGACGATAAGGGTGACCACATCCTAGTTAATGACTCTTTCGACATCGTAGGAGTCATAGACTGGGAATAGACCCAAACGGTTTCCAAGGCAGAGGCCTTCTGTTCCCCATGTATGATGTGGTCGGTAGCCGAGTTCTACAGCGGCTCCAATGAGCTGGCCGTGGATGAAATGCGACTGGCTGCCGTCTTCAGGGAAAGGGGCCGTGAGGATCTTGCCAACTGCGTCATCAAGGGCAGAAAGGTCCAGAGATTCTTCTTCGGCCTTGGCCCCGACAGCGCTTTTACAGATAGAGATACATTCATACACCTGTTCGCTGGGCTTCAGCGGGCCTTTAACTCCGGAGACGAAGGGTGGGAGCACTGGAAGAGCAAGGCTCTCGAGAAGTGGAAGGATGATGAGTTGCTCCTTGGCTTGTTGGAATTTGAATAGAGTAAGGAGTAGAAATAACCTTACATGCAATTTACTAAATTTCAATAATCCCCATCTGTAAGGAAATCAATCTTTCGCACACCTGAGATTCAGCAGTCTCAATACACGAGCCCAATGATGAGTGTCTTGTGACCTTGCCGCTTGCCTGCCACAATCCTAGATTGGCGAAGGGTATCAGGTAGCCCTGCTCCTCCAGAAATCACTCGCGAAGCCGGGAACCAGAGTCCCATCAATTTCAAGTTCCACAGCAGGTCTCTGCGGGGATCCAGAAGGCTTGTCTTTGGTTATGTGGGGTAAAAGTGATGCTCACGGTCGGCGCAGTAGTGGCCACCACTCAGAGCCCATTTATCACAATCAGAATGCGCACATTTCTCAGCCATTGCGTTAGAAAGATATAAGTTCGATAGGTAGTGGATGCAAATTTCTGCTTTATGCTAGATGCTTGGTAAGTATATATCGATGGGAGGAGCTGGAGATTAGCAGCCTTTATATACTTAACCAAGGCTTCCGAGGCCACCGTCTTAATCACACCGCACTGTAGCCGTTACATTCTGCACGATATGGTTATAAAAGATGGTCGACCGTGATTCGAGGCAACCGGAACCCTTGCGCAAGTTCGACCACTCAGACATGGGTGTTTCAAGTCACGAATCTGCGTGACTAACAAAAACAAGGGACTCATACTCCCTGAAGCCAAGACCAACGAATAAGAGGCAGAAATGCAGCATCTGCTCATCTCAGGCGAACGAATGGGGGCAGTTCGCAGGATCCGTGCTGTGGTGGTGGTGGATTGTCAGCTGTGAGGTGAGAGGTTGGGAGGGCGGCATCACGTCTAACGGACAGAACTACCACATGGGGATATGTGTGGTAGCAGCGGGATGGGTTGCCAATTGCCCGATTAGATCGGATCGGATCAAAAGGACTTCAAGCCATTCCCTCAATTTTACAGAGGGGCTAACGTGTTGAAGTAATGGGAATGTTCCACTGAGTCAAGTTGGTCTCAAGACAAGCGACAGCTTGGAAAAGTACCTTGATTTGAGTCGGTCCCAGGATGCACTTGAGTGCTAAGCTTAGCTGTATTCTTGATGAATAAGCTTAACCTCAACTTAATAAGTAGTATATTATTAACTATTAACTTCGCTGACTGACCAGCCGTTCAATCGTAATTTCACGAAACGGTCTAGCTCAGTCGAGCCATCTTCCCGAACGCCATCTTCCTCTAGGTCCTACAGTATTCTATTAATGTATTCCCCCGCAGCAGACAGGTGGAGAATGTGAGCAATAGCGTTATGCATCGAGAGCAGCCGAGGCGAAGGGGGATAAATGGCCCGTGATTCGGTGAGATAGAGCGTTCGAGTGATGGGAAACTCGTACTCCATGATATCTTGGATGAAGGTGTTGATTCGGTACGTATGCAACTCTTGGTCAACGGGCTCGAAATAGATCTAGAAGTCACCGAAGAAACCGTGCAGCCTATGCGTGAGGGTTAGGGCATTACGAGGTCGATCGATTTCGGGCCCTTCAATCAGGAATGCAGCCCCACTGTCGAACATATTAAGAATCGCTAGTGCCGCTTCTTTGGAAGGATCCTAGAAGAATGGCAACGAGTAAATAAGAGCGGGTGAGGAGAAGTAAGACCATATACCAGTAGCTTGCTTGCATTGAGCTGAGTGAGTGAATGTGGTATAATGTGCGCAACCTCAAGAGAATCGTAACCCTGTCAACGGAATCCACAACCCTGCGAGGCGCATTCGTCCAGTCTCGTGTCCGCCATGCTCGCGACAAATTTCCACAGTCCATCAAGAAGGATGACATTCTTGATCTTTTATCGTCACGTCGTCCTGGGTTTCGGTGTGACTACTTCAAGGATCCGGTCCGTGGTAGCTTCAATATCTGCTACTTTGTAGAATTCGAGGACGAAGAAAGATGGCCTAGCCTTTGGTTCCCGGAGCAAGCTTGAGAGCGAGATTACTGTAATGAAGTAAGTCTACACGGGCATGACTCTTACACTGGCATGACTTTTGTAACTTCTGATTGGATAGGACACTCTTTTGTTAGCAGATCTCGGTTCTGCCGACAGCTCTAATTTGTACCTCCAGTTTTCATCCCTAAGTGACTGACGGGACGCTCTCCATCTGATAATTAGCTATCCATTGCTAGTCTCACAGCCCTTGACGATGAGAACCTTCATCATTTCTCATTCTCGAATACATCGAGGGGATGTCCATCTCTCCCAGCCAGCTCGACTCACTCATAAACGACCAACAAACGCGCCTATACACATCGCTCGCGAGTATCTACCTCCAACTGAGGAGGCTAGAACTCCCATCGGTTGGGTGTTTAGCGCGAGGGTGTAAGGGCCTCGAATTGGTAAGAGATCAGCTACCATTGATCTCAATATGCAAGAGCTCGAAGGGCTAGAGCCATCTACAATCCAGACCCACTACGGCAGTAACGGTATTTTATTCTCAGCAAACGACTATGTAGCCATGTTGCTAGAGATTTCAGAGAATGCATCCTCAAATATCCAGTCCTGTGTTCTTGATCAAGACCATGGCGAGGATGCCCTCTACCATCACGATCTATTCCGTCGCTTCGTCATGGATGAGTGGCTAGATATAAAGCTTAACTCGGGCCCGTTTGTCTTAGTGTAAGGCGACTTGCAACTGTTTAATTGCCTGGTGAATGAGCAGATGGAAGTCGTCTCTCTCCTTGATTGGGAATGGAGTCGGGTCGTGCCCCGTCAGTTTTTCCATCCTCCCCTCTGGCTCACAAACCGTAACCCCGGCGCCTTAGTGTTCAATTATGCCTACAGTCGTTTTATGAGAGGTTTGACGAGTTCCTTGATATCACGAGGGCTCTTGAACGTAAGATGTATGGGAATGAGCTTCTGGCTGATGAATGGGCTCAGGGAATGGACGGGTTCTTTATTGCTAATACGTTGGATAGCTGGACTGAAATTGATCTCTTCTCCGCAGACTTTATCTCTTGGAAGTGGTACCGAGGGAAGACAAATGTGGGCGAGCGTATTAAGATCTTCATGGAGGAGGATCCGACTCGTCGCGACCAAGTTAGCCAGCTGGTCCAGAAACGGCATGATTATAAAGGCGAGCTCTGTAAACTAAGGAAAGTTAACACAGGTAACGGGGGTGACGATGAGGCTACGGTGGGACTTTCACTTGACAAGTGAGCCACTCGGTTTTGGGTCGCGCTTTTATTCTCGCTTGTGTGCTGTCTTCCCGACCAGTTGTCATCGCTACCGTAACTCACTTCCGTATGAACGGAGTTGATGATTACGCCTTCCCTAGTTATGGACTCCCCGTGAATTCCTACAACTTCTGGAGCTCTTGATTCGCTTGGCGAACTGTTCTAGTCTCTCCTTTACAAGTTAAGGCACGGGCGAAGGGTTCATGTATGCGATTTCGCTGAGCGCAATCAGGCCGAGGCGCTTGATCCACCTAAATCTGACAACTGAACGCTAGGGGGCTTGTTACTCCTACATGCCTGTGGCTCAGAAGCTCACATTTGGTTGCTAGTGTCGCACGCATGGGGATGATTCACACTGCGCTGAACGGAAACATTGTATATCGCATTTTCTCGGCTAAGGAGGAAAGGAGCTAACTTTCCTGGACACGCAAGGAGAGTGCTGTTCGTATGATTGACTCGCACCTATAATGTTGGGCCCACCACAATGCAGTTTGGCCGTCGCAGTCTTGAGCGTCAATGTTGACCTCCTCATGCTCTAGGAGGAGACGCATGATATCTTTCTTTCCAAACATAGTTGCTGCAATGAGTGGCGTCCTATGGTCGTAGTCTTTGGAGTTGATATCGATGTCTTCACGCTTGAGCAGGAGGCGTACGACACTGTCGAATCCTGCCTGAGCGGCAACCAGAAGCGGCGTCTGCCCATCATCATCCTGAGAGTTCACATTTACCGCGTCCTCTGCTACTAGGAGGCGCACAACAGCTACATGCCCGTGTTGCGCAGCATGTGACAACGGTGTCCGGCCGTTATTATCACTGGAATCAGGGTCAACGCCTTCGCATTGAAGTAGAAGCCGAACCAGTGCCTCGCGTCCGTTCGCCGCCGCCAGTGACAGAGGTGTTTGGCATGTGTCATTCATGGTATTAACGTCGCCGCCTTCTTCCAGAGACCTTTGAGCCGCAATCTCATGGCCATGTTCCGCAGCCCATAGTAATGCCGAGGATCGAGATACTGTTGCATTGCGGCGGTAAAGGTGCTTGCTTAGAAGGTTTGGCAGTCGATAATTTATTCGGGCAAAGGCGCTGAGATCTCTACCCGACACTAGATTTTCTGCTATGAAAACTAGAAGTTCACTCGGCAAGCATATGAGGGGCATTGCTATAGGGTTTTAGTTGAACCAAACACTATGAGGGTGTGCAAGATAACAGTTAACTCTTCACGTACAGACGGCCAACCGTAACTTAGTTGGCTTGAATATTTGTGCTGCACTGTGTGGCTGGATATATACCATCTAATCTTAAAGGAGGAGGTGGCTCTCTGCTGGTGAAACTGATATGACTCGTTCAGCTACTTTTGATTCAGCTGAGGAGGAACCCGCTGATGAGGATATCACACAAATGTGTGCACCAACCGATATTTATCCACCAAAACATATCAAAAACATACAAACACCGAACCACATCGCCGCTTGCCCAAGCCAAATTCTTTCTTCTTTGACGGCACGCAGCAGTGTCCCCTCACTCTTCTTTCATTTTCGCATTGCCAGAAAAGGTTATCGCGGAGTGGCTACCGCACACAGACTTTCTCCCTTCCTGCAAAGGCCAGTCTCGTCCATTGACTTGACCATCTACAAGTTCGACGAATATGGACCTGGACACGACGGACCTGTCTGTTTTCGGCAGTTCTGGTCTCAGCGATGACTCGGATGCATTCATCCCAGAGGTACGTATCTCTGCAAACTCAAGCGGTTCTCCCTGCCGCTACTGAACGTTCGAATTTCCACCGCTGACTATCTATTGCCCTGTCTCCGGTTCTTCCCTTTTACACCAATGATCTATCTGGCCGAAGAACATGTTTCGTTCCCTCAACTCTTGCTGACTGCATACAGAAGCTCAGCCTGAAGTCGACCACCAAGAAAGCACCAGTTGCAAAAAAAACTGCCCCCAGCAAAGCGACCAAGCCAAGACCCAACAAGCGACCCAATGCAGAGAGGAATGATGGGAGCGACGACGATGACGAGAGATTCTCAACCAATCCCCTCAAGGCCAAGAGGCAGAAGAGTGTTTCCCCTCCGAAACCCGACGGGGAAGTACCAACGGTCACAGAGAATGACAGCATGGACATCGACGCACTTGATCCCCCTGGAACGAAGTCGAAGAAGACGGCAGATGAGAAGTATCAGAAGCTCACCTTACTCGAACACATCCTCAAGCGACCCGACACGTACATTGGATCAGTCGTGAGAAGCGAGCAGGAGATGTGGGTTCTGGACAAGGAAAGCAAGGAGATGGCACGTCGCAAAATCACGTACGTTCCCGGACTCTATAAGATATTTGACGAGATCCTGGTCAACGCTGCCGACAACAAGCAAGGGGATGACAAGGACCATACGATGACCTACATGAAGGTCACCGTCGACGGGTCGACGGGCGAAATCAGTGTTGAGAACAACGGAAAGGGAATCCCTGTCCTGATGCATGGGGTAAGTGTCTTGTTTGCATTTTGGGATACATTCTGACCCATGAACAGAAAGAAGGGATGTACATTCCTCAGATGATCTTCGGTCATTTGCTCACGGGATCCAACTACGATGATGAGGAAAAGAAGACGGTCGGCGGCCGTAACGGCTACGGTGCCAAGCTTTGCAATGTCTTCAGCACCAAGTTCACCATCGAGATCCAAGACTCCGAGAATGGCAAGAGGTATAAACAGACCTGGACCGACAATATGACCAAGGCAGGCAAGCCCAAGATCACCAGCAGCAAAACCAGCAATTTCGTCAGGATCACATTCACGCCGGATTTCAACAAATTCAACATGCCTGGTGGCATTGACGATGATTTAGAGTGCCTTCTCTATCGCCGAGTCTACGACTTGGCTGGTACGGTTCATGGTGTCAAGGTCTTCCTCAACGGAACTCAAATTAAGCTGGCCTTCAAGGGCTACTGCGAAATGTACGCTAAGGCAATCGGCCGCGAGCGAAGTGCCGAGGAGGGTTTGCCGACTGCTTGCACTGTCATTCTTGACGACAACAAAGTGCACCCGCGCTGGGAGATCGCGTTTACCGTCTCAGATGGCTCGTTTCAGCAAGTGTCCTTTGTGAACTCGATCGCAACGACGACGGGCGGGACACACGTGAACTACATTGCCGATCAGATTACGGAGAACTTGCTTGCAGCTCTCACAAAGAAAAAGAAGGGTCATGGGTTGAAACAGAACCATCTTCGGAACCACATTTTCATCTTTGTCAACTGCTTTGTCAACAATCCCGCCTTTACCTCCCAAACGGGGACACGAGTGCACCCTAATCCTCACAGAGGGTGATTCCGCGAAGGGTTTAGCCGTTTCCGGGCGTGCGATTCTAGATCCTGACCGTATTGGTGTTTTTCCTCTTCGGGGAAAAATGCTAAACGTCCGAGACGCGTCCATTGACCAGATCACCAAAAACCAGGAGATTCAGAACATCAAGCAATTCCTCGGTCTCAAACACAAGCAAGTCTACACCGACACAAAAGGACTTCGCTACGGTCACCTCATGATCATGGCAGATCAAGATCATGATGGCAGTCACATTAAGGGACTCTTGATCAACTTCCTGCAGGTTCAATTTCCTTCCTTGCTCCGGCTGCCTGATTTCTTTCGCGAATTCATTACACCTGTTGTGAAGGTTTGGCAAGGCTCAAACCCCAAGAAGCCCCAGAAGCTCAAGTCGTTCTTCAATCTCCCGCAATATGAAGAATGGAAGACAGCCCATTCCTCTCAATTATCACGGTGGCACTCAAAGTACTTCAAGGGATTGGGAACTAGCTCAAACGAGGATGCCCAGTTTATTTCACCAACCTCGACGAACATCTGAAGGAATTCGAAGTCATGCAGCCAGACGAGGCACAGTTGTTCGACCTTGCATTCTCAAAGAAAAAGGCTGATGCAAGGAAAGAATGGCTAGGAAACTTCATCCCTGGGACGTATCTTGACCATACTACTAAATCAATCACATATGACGACTTTGTGAACAAGGAACTCATTCTTTTCAGTATGGCAGACAACATTCGATCCATTCCATCCATGATCGACGGACTCAAGCCAGGCCAGCGGAAGGTATTATATGCCACATTCAAGCGGAACCTTACAAAGGACCAAAAGGTTATTGAGCTAGCTGGCTATGTCTCCGAACAGACTGCATACCATCATGGTGAGGTTTCCTTACAACAGACAATCATTGGACTTGCGCAAAACTTCGTTGGATCGAACAATGTCAATTGTTTAGAACCCAGTGGTAACTTTGGATCCCGACTTGCTGGTGGTTCTGATGCTGCTAGCCCTCGATACATCCATACTCGTTTGTCTCCCTTTGCCCGGAAGATTTTCTCGACACTCGATGAGCCGAACCTGGAACACCAATATGATGATGGGTCAAAGATCGAGCCTAAGACTTATGTCCCAATCATTCCGATGGTCTTAGTCAATGGCGCCGATGGTATTGGAACCGGTTGGAGTACATCTATTCCTAACTACAATCCAGTGGACATCGTGGACAGCCTGAAAGGACGAATGGGACGTCTAGATGGCAGCAAGGGAGAGGAGGTTCCGTTTCAGGAGATTCAGCCCTGGTTTCGCGGCTGGAAGGGTACGATGGAACCTGCTGGGCCAGACCGGTTCAAGTTCAACGGCACAATCGAATGGGACCCCCAGGTTCCAAACGAGGTTGTTGTGAGTGAGTTGCCAATTCGAATGTGGACCGATGACTTCAAAGCCAAGCTCGAAGAGATCATCAGCGGCACAAAAGGAGCAGTCTTTGTCAAGGATTACAAGGAGTTCAACGACCACAAGACTGTTCATTTTGTTATCCAACTTGACGACAAACACATCAATGATGTTAACGTCGATAGTCTGTGAGAGATATTCAAGCTGAACAAACAGATCGCAACTTCGAACTTGGTAGCATTCAATGTCCACGGCCAGATTCGTAGGTATGAGAAGGTGGAGCATATCCTGGAAGAATATTACAACTTCCGTCTAGAAATGTATTCAAAGCGCAAGGTAATCATCACCCTAACTTTCTTCTGGCCTCGACAGCACAGCTAACAATGATGTAGAGCCATTGGCTTAGTGTCTACCATGCCGATTACAGGAAGCTTCAAAACCAGGCGCGATCCATTCAAGAGATTATCGACGGAGAGCTCGTAGTAGCAAGGAAGAAGAAGCGAGTTCTCGTCGACGAACTTCGCGAAAACAACTACGAACCATTTCGAAAGGGCAAAGATGGCGAGAAATCCAGGTCTACGGATGATGATGTGGATGCGTCTGACGATGAGGATGATGGTGGAGGTGCCCGTGATTATGACTACCTCCTTTCCGTGAGTGCGCGCATTTCACTACTACGTTACTTGAGCTAACACAATGTGCAGATGCCTATTTGGTCCCTCACCCAGGAGCGTCTTGACAAGTTGAAGGAGCATATCAAGAGGAAGAAGGGGGATTATGACGCATTGGATGTCCTCAGCGAGAAGGATTTGTGGTGTAACGACCTGGACCAATTCATTGCCGAATGGGGAACCCAAATGAGACTGGACGCAGAAATCCAGACAACTATTCGAAGGATGGGACGCCGAGCATCCAAGAAAATTGGAGTTGGATCTCATCACGGTCGCGATGACGCCGAGTACGAGCCATCGAAGAGGGGCAAGACTGCAAAAGCGAAGACGAAGATAAAGGCTGCGCCTCAGAAGGAGAAGGTTTCCCAGAAATTTGCAACCACATTCAACGCAAAGGCAAAGGCGAAGGTGAAAGAAGAGGATCCCGGCGCCCTTGACAGCTTCTCGGACGACGACTTGGCCGCGTTGGGGAAAAAGAAGCCTCTGCCCAAAGTATCTGGGCCTCCTGAAACAGCAGAGAACCGCAGTGGGAAAGGCAAGCGTGTCGCTGCCGCCAAGCCCAAGACATGGGAGCTCTCGGACGATGATCTCTCCGAGAGTGACGGTGGCGACATGTTGGGCGATGTGGACCAGCTTCTGAAGGGCATTGGAAAGGAACGAGGGAACACGAAGCCTAGTGGGCCACTTGGCCGTTTCGTCATGTCACAGCCTGAATCCGGCGGAAGCCTCGGCGGAGCAGGAGTCACGATGACGTTGCCGAAGCCGAGAGCTAAATCGTCGAGGGCATTCATCGTCGAAAGCGACGACGATACGAACTTTGAGATGCTCGCCAGGTCATCCCCAAACAAGACAGCAATGAAAGCAGAGGCTGATGACCTGGATGCCTTCCTCTCCGACGAGACCTCGCCACCGAAACGTACATCGAGGCCGAGTGCCGCGACGGATGCCGCCTCTTCTAGTGTCGTGGGTGTCCAGAAGCGTGGTCGGCCCGCGGGCGTCAAGAATAAGATCAAGGACAAGGCGACGACAAGGGCTGCTGGACCGGGACTATCCCCAGCCGCTAATGCCTACGCAGCCAAGAAGTCAACCAAGAAATCGACCAACAAGTCGACCAACAAGTCGATTAACAAGTATGACGATGAAGGCAAGGATGACGACTCATTGATAGCTATGCCGGAACCTGGCTCACCTCCCCCCCGCGCCACGGCCCGTCGCCCGGGACGTGCAGCCGCAGCCAAGGCGAGACACATTGTGATAGACGACGATTCGGACGAACAGAGTAGCGACCCATTTGGGATGGACGAAAGCGATTGAAATGGAGGACGATGATCAACTGGTAATGGAAGGCTTTTATTAGACTCTGGATTCACTTATTTTCTTCTTGTCTTACTGTAGTTTGTTACGTTTGAGATACCGGCCATAATGACGCCTTTTTTGTATCCTGTTTTCTCTGGAGTAGGTACCCTGTTGGTAAAGTAACAAGCCCATGAGATAGCTTTCATGTGTGAACAATCTGATCAGGCTGTTTTGTTCTCCATCCCCCACTTCGATCTTTTACTCGACAACTTTGTCTACAAACACCCTCACCACCTTCATCATGAGCAAATGTACTTGTGGCGCTTGCAACTGCGTGAAGGGCTACTATGATTGCGGATGCGGACTTCGTTGCCCCTCACTTGAGAAACAAAAGAAGGCTCTGTACTAATTACTTTACAGGGCAACCATCAGTAAACGTCGAATGAGTGTTTGTCTCATTCTGGGAAGGAGGAATTGGGGAACTTTTCATTCTTTGAGATCCATCATGCATGGAAACTTTACTACCGTTATGTTGTGGTGGGGTTGAAATACGGTCTCTTGGCCAGGGAAGATAGAATACAAACCTGTTTTCTCGTGCTTGTCTAAATTCAAATCGAAGACGCGACTGCTACCTGACTATTTCCCACCTAAAACTCCTCGGGAATCTTGCCTTCTTCTTAATGGCTGACCCGTAAGTATGGCCCGACCCCTCAGTTCAAAAGGAGTGCATCGAGATGTCGCAGGGAAGCCCCCAATAGACCTAGACCCCTACCACTCCCCTCATGATAGGCAGCACCATACTGAAAAAGCAATCTAGCCATTCTTACCAGTTGAATCGGCTCTGTCCTGGACTTAGATAGCGCCCTAACCAGCCTGCTAAGAGTGCTTAAGAACTCATCCCTGTAAGGAGCTGGCCGTGGGTTCGGCGAGGGTGCGCCGCAGGCTCGCCACGAGGTCGCCGCGAGACATTGACTCCTTATCCCTTGATTGTGCTAAGGCAACACTTACGCTAGCAGCAGGGATTCAAACCAAAGAAAAAGCGAGAAAGGCGAGGTACACAAGATGCCATATATTTTGTATGGTATCAGAAGCCACTGCTCCAAGGCATCTGCATCACAGCACATGACCATCCACATAGCCACACAGCTTTTTGAGGTCAGTCAGCGTACCGTTGATTTCCTGGACTTCTATGGGGACTATAGATCAAGTGTTGCCTTAGCACAGTAAGGGATAACTTGTTGTGTAGTGCGATTTCATAGCGTAGCTTACTGGGATTGGTTGATCTTTTTGGCCTAACGGCCGGATTGGTCTATTGCAAGGTCAGTCACACTACGCTGACCCTTACACAAGAGCAGATCACTCGGTGTCTAAACATTTATACCGAATGCATCTGTGGTCTCATGGCCACGACTTTGCCCTGGTCAACGTGCAGATGGCCGTAGACTAGATGGATGTTGAACGTTTCTTGGACATAGTGGCTCATGATGATCTCCGAGATTTCCTCGAAAAGAGCTGGCTTGTCGCCGGACGGGATATCATGTCCAGCGGGCATAATTACCACATTGGGACAGGTGTGCCGTAGCAGCGGGGGCTGGCTGGTTTGTTTGTCGTATTGTCGTATTCGAGTCCGGTCCCAGCTTTCCTGGTGTCCATTTCGATATTCTTTAATCTGAAATGGACGGCACAGCATAGCGCCGTTTTTGGGGCTTAAAGCCCGTTCTCTTCCACTCGGCAGTTGCTCCGTACGGCCCATGAGATAAGGTGCCGCCCGATTGCCGCAAGTGACGGACGGGGACTTCGTTGGGCCTGGACATGGGCTACTTTACCGCCCCTCAACAACCCAGCGGGGGGGACATGGATGGACCCCAACCCCAACTTTGTCGCACAAATTGCCAGCAGCCGTTTCACTCGAATCTGGCATAAGGTGCATCACGAGCCGCCGTGCAATGAATTGATTACTCCATGGCCACGGACGAGGCTGTGCTTCTCAAATGCCCTGGGCCATCCATGTCTTGTGCGTCGGATCGTCGACTCCCCGGCGGACCTTCACATGACGGCGCCGCGCCCAAAGAAGCCGTGACAGGACATGACAATCCCGGCCAGCGAGCGGCCGCCGTAAGTGACTTAGCTTTTTCGTTCCACCTTGGGACCGACCCCGCGACACCGAGACATGCCGCAAGCACCGTCTGCTGTGCTGCGCGCACGAATATATTAAGTGTTGGTGTTAGGTTCAAATATCTGTCTCTCCTTTTCTCTCCGCAGCTTCTTCCACAATCCATCGCGTGACGCTTCGCTGTCTTTGTCGCCTTTGCCGCCCTTTCTTCTTCGGTTTCCCCTGTTTCGACACCCCTGCAGACCGTCAACCTCTTCCTCGGCTAGCTTGTGAAACTGTTATCGAGACGGCGTCATCGATTGACCCCTCGACTCTGTGTTTCCAGACCCAAACGCGAACCAACCCAACGCGTAGCCCAGTCCCAACCGAAAGTGCACACCTCAGCGACCTTCACCTTTGTTGTCTCGACTTGGAGCAGCAGCCTTGATGCCTTGGTGCCTTCTCAATTCCACCTCCCGTCGCCATTGAGCGCCGTTAACCACCAAAAACACCATCGCAATGGCCGCCCCCAGCACGTTCGGGGAGCTTGGCCTCTCCATCATCGGCATTGGCGCCGAGTACCCGCCTAATTCACTCGACTCCGGCTGCCTCAACACTTTGGCCCAGAGGTTTTACCCAGACACGCCTTCGTGAGTGCTCAATTCCTGAGATTGTCGCGGCTAGCTCTAATCAGCCATTGGCAAACCACAGCATGAAGAAAGTCCTCTCAATTAACCGGTACACTGGCATTGACACTCGGTCCTCCGTGGGCACTCCCGATCACCCTATCGTGAACCACGAAAAGGCTCCCTCAATAACCGAACTCCACCGCGTCTTCCTCTCCGACGGCATTCCTCTTGCTGTACAGGCCGCCCGCAAGGCCATTGCCGAAGCCAAGATTGACCTCCGCCACATCACCCACATCGTCTCCACGACCTGCACCGACAGCGCAAACCCAGGCTTCGACCACTTTGTAGCCAAGGACCTGGGCATCACCCACCAGATCGAGAAGGTGCTGCTACACGGAGTTGGCTGCAGTGGCGGTCTGGCCGTTCTGAGGACGGGCGCGAACCTGGCACTAGGACACACGGCAAGGCGCCGGCCCGCTCGAGTCCTATGCGTGGCCCTCGAGGTCAGCACAACTATGGTGCGGAGCGAAATGGACAGTATCAATGAGCTTCAGGAAACGAGGATAGGCGCTTGCCTGTTCTCCGACTGCGCAAGTGCTGTGGTGCTGAGCAATGGCATCGGAGAGCCTGCAGAACCCATCTATGAACTACTTGGATGGGATCACAGAGTCATAGCCGATACGGAAGACGATCTGGGATTTGATGTTGATCCTCTTGGTAAGGACTGCACCGCGACATAGTCAACAGAACATCATGAAACTGACACTGGACAGGTTGGAAAGTGGTGCTTTCTCCCAGGGTCCCGAAGCTCACCGGCGCAGCTGTCGCACCCGCATTCGCTGATCTCAAAGCCTCGCTCCCTAACCTTCCTGCCAGCTACAAGGAGGCCGCTGACTTCGACTGGGCCATGCACCCCGGTGGTGCGACCATTCTCACTGGTGCCGAGCGAGCCATGAACATCTCCGCAGAGCACATGCGAGCCAGCTACGACACGTACATCAACCGCGGAAACTCGAGCTCGGCCACCATATTCAGCGTCATAAATCGACTTCGTTCGAAGGAAATGGATGTCCTGGCGCCCGACGGTCGAGTTCGCGAGTACATCGTTGGTTGCGCGTTCGGGCCGGGCATCACCGTGGAGATGTGTATGCTTAAGCGCAACATGCGCTACGGCGCGCAAGTGAGCGGATTGCAGACACCGCCAGAGACGGAGAGCGAGTCAAGCGAGACGGGCGAGGCGGGCGAGACGGGCGACGTTGCGGACGGCGGCGAGTGGGCCTCCGATGCGGGCGGGGCCTCGGCCGGGAAGGATTCGGCGGTGGTGCAGTTGCGGGACCGGGATGCTACTTTTGTGACGGAGGCGTTGGAGCATCTAGACCTGGATTAAGATTAGCGATGAGTGAGATTCAGTTGATACGTAGCATATGGTGTTGGTAGCTCGCGACGGCGAGGGGACCTGAACGACAGAGACGGGAGTGTTGCGCAGAAATACCACTTAGAGCCAAATGATTGTGAGACATAGGGTGTTTTTGCTGCGCAGTCGTGACCCGGGATCGATCGGAAGAGGTTTAATTTCCGACTGGAAGCCTCCAAATGACTGGAGTGATTATATCAGCATCGTCTTGAGGCGGAAACCCGTTTAACCCAAGATCCCGAGGCTGCCGCGTCTACTACCTAAAGCATGGAGTGGCAGCAACCAAACGACATGAGCTTGTGTCGGATACCATGGCCGGCATTTCTTGTCAAGATATTAACTTCAGCCGGCGATGGCACTAATGCACTTGGCGAGCAGCGTGTGGGACGGATCGAGGACTCAAAGTGACGATGAAACCAGAATCCTGAGATGAACAACCCACTCTGGCGCAGGGAGGCGAGATGAGGGATGGTCGCTGTGCAGGCTCAGCTCTTAACAACGCGAAGCCGACCCTCCACCGCAATCCTGGCAGGGCGCATATTGGGCTCTCCAGCTGACGAATGCCCTGCTCTCGTCATTCATCGGCTACCATGACCTTCGATAGGATAGCCCGTCCCACTTGGGCCGTCTTTTAGCTCGCCTCTCCCCTGGTCTCTCTCCCCTCTTCGGATCCGTTCCAGGACCCGGGGTTGGGACTTGGAAAACAGCTCCGGCACGCGTGGGAATGACTCTTTTTTTTGTTTTGCTTCCTCTAGCTTCCTTTCTGCAGCTGTCAGACAGGCGACGCTAGAGACAACACCGGGTGGCGTGGCGCGTTTCGTCTTTTCTGCCGGAAATGGCTGACTCGGAGGATTATGGAAAGCAAGGGCAACAGGTGCCGGCGTTCAGCCTTGCGGAGGGACCCTGACGGGCGAAGGGCGTAGAACTCGACCCATCCTGGCGCAAGCGAGATCGCCCCAACGTCATCTGCGTGAGTACGGTAAAATTGGTGGGGATGGTGATCTGCGTGTTTTTGACGGCAGAGAACGGACGGATAGATGCACGGGGCTCTGTGGTGATTCTTTCCCTGGACGAGGGCATGTTCCGAAGAGGGAAATGTTTGGTAAGGTTGCACTGGTTTCGGGGGCTGAAGTTGTGGTGATATGTTGTGTTTAGGTGCAGTGGCTCTGCAGCACAAGCCGGGGAATCGGAGATACTACGTGAGGACGGAGAAAAGTTCCCTCTGGAGATTGGGATATGTAGTGTGAGGCTGCGAGGCCGAGCGGGCCGATGCAAAAGGCCTTTCCTGTGTTCCCCGTTCGTCGTCTTGATCAGTTCATCAGAAGAAGCACCAAGTTAAGCGGATGGAGACGATGGATGGGTCATTGGCCTCGTGGCACGAACAGGGGATACGTATGGAATTCTAGCCGCGGCCAGCGCTCGTAGTTGACGTGTGAGAAAAAGAAAGTACTATTACAGCGCGACCGGCGAAGAAAAAGCAAAAACAAAGCAGACGAAAGCCAGCCGCAAGCGCAATTGCAAAGCGTTGGTTGATTCTGATACATGGAAAACCAGACATGGGTGGAAGATGCCGGCCGGGGCAGAGATGGACGCTACCAACCACAGCTGGCTAGGGGCGTCTGGCCAATGGAATCGCGGGCTGGAGCGAGCTGGCGTCCCGAAAGAGAAACTCGTCTACGGCCGCGCCCTGCAGTTTGCGTTTGGCAGGGCTCCCTCCCCCACACACCTGTAAAGGGAAGAGAAAGCCTGATAGACACGAGGTTGATTAAAAAAGCGGCATCTCTTTTGTTTTGTTTTGCAAAGGCCCCGTGCACGCAACTTTCGCTCGGTACCGCACCGTACCGCCGTAGTACGAATACTCCGGACAGTAGCAGATCTTGTGTAGTATCGGGGATGGACCCTGGCGCTCGGTGCACAACGTGGTTTCTTGGTTCGACGGGTGGAACCTCTAAAGTGGTTTTACCTAGGCATGTGGGTAACGGTTGAGTAAAAGGCGTCCCTGGCATAGAATCTAGTGTACGAATAGGCGAACACGGGGAAAGGAAGATGAAAAACGTAGAAGAGCTCGAGAGAGAGAGGGAGGAGGAAAAGGGAACCTTGGTCCGCTACTGGCTAGGCTCACTCCTGTCGCGCGTAGGGTGCGATGCCGGGGGTCCCGGGGCGAGGCTATCTCAGCTGGTTGACATCATGGTGGACTGGGCACAAAGGACGCTTGCTTGCCCGTTTTGGGGGGGCGGGAGGCAAGGAAGTGGGTGTTGCAGTTGGGTTGGCTGGGCGTCTGGCTGGGGACGTGGGAAGAAGATGAGAGTGTCTCTGGACGAGGCCGCGAAGGACATAATTAGAGAGGAGAGAGAGCTAGGTTTCTTATGGATGAGAGCACTGGCGGTTGTTTAAGTTAAAGCCCATCTCCATCCCCATCCATATTGCAGCCCACCCCATCCGCGAATGGGTCAACCTCAAGCCCAGCACGAACGAGAACGCACGAAACCAAAAACCCGGGAATTCCGCCTTGGAGTAAGGTCGAACATTTCGCCTGGCCTGACCGCTTGCTGTGCGGCTGCAGATGGTTGCGGGGGTCACTGACGACGACAACGACGACGACGAGAACGACAACGAGCGATAACATACGAAGCAAGGGTGGATTCAAGCAACAAGTGTGTGTTTGTGCGTGTACCTGTACCTGGAGGCAAACTGGCCGCGGCATTGGCGTATCGGAACCTATCACTTCTGCACTTTTGCGCCCCAACAGAAATTCGCGAGAGACGGACGGCATCGGATCAAACGTCACGTCGACATCACCGTCCTGGGATCGCGGAACGGAAACACAGCTCGTTCTCGAGGCTCGTCCCCCCCGCAATTCGCCGCATCTGGCCGCAGAGTCACTCCCGTCGGCCCTCGCTCGGCTCTAGCAATTCAACTTTGGTTGATTGTTTCCCGGTTGCTCACTGACGCTCCTCGGCAATTGGGAGAGCAGCGCGAGAGACGCGGGACGCCCACCCCGGCCGACGCGGAACTGCCGGACACTCGGCCTCCCTCTTTGGGGGTTTATTTCTCGACAACGATAACCACAACTCTTTTGGCCATTCTCGGTTGCGAATTCCGGAGAGTTTAACCGGCCGGTAAAGTAGACTAAAACAGAAAGAGGGCTGCCGCGCTGGCGGGCTATTATCACGACTTTGGTGGCGCGGGTGCAGCTGGATTTGGCGTTGGACCTGGGTTCGTCGGTGCCGGAGGAGTTCAAGGGGAAGAAGCTGGAAACAGACCAGGGCCGCCTGGAGGTGGAGGAGGCCCTGGCGGTGGTGGTGGTGGTGGTGGTGGTGGTGGTGGTGGTGCATTGGGCGCTGTGGGGACGGGCCCAGGTGGCATCCACGTCCCGGGCGTGCTTGCCATCCCGGGCGGCGCAGGCCCAGGCGCCGGTCACGTGGCTGCCCCGTATCGGCAAGCGGCGCTCGCTGGCGCCTGGCTCCCCTCGCAGCAGCACGGACGACCGGTGGCTGACCCTGACCAGCCTGTGATGCCTTATGATGCTGGCCATCTCGCACACGCACCCGCACGCGCGCCCGAAGCGGACGGCCCATTCGGCACCATGGAGCAGATTGAGACTCAGGTGAGCGACCTGCGCTATCTGTCTCAGGCGCCCGTGGCCCTGAGCCCGGCCGGAGGAGTGGGAGGAGCAGTCGGCCCCGGAGGCATCGGCGCCGTGACTGGTGGTGGTGGTGGTTCTTCCGCTGCCGCTGCCGCTGCCGCCGCCGCCGCCTACGACTCAACACCGCAACCCCAGGGCCACGCCAGCCCAGGTTCCGCGTCCGTCGGAGGCAATTCCGCCCGCAGCGCGTCCGCCTCCAATGCCAACAAGAGGAAGTCCATCGACGACGGGAGCGCGTCCAAGCAAACGCGGAGTAAGAGGAATCGGGTGAGTCGGTATTTTTCTCATGTCGCGATGATGCAGCGTGGTGTTTTTACCCACGACCGGGTGGCCGCTGCAACGTCAGCCCGCGTTGAAATCCCATATCATTTTATAAAATGCGATCCCGAGATGATGAAGCTAGGATGAGGCGGGATGAACAGAGGCTAGCAACGACAACCACTAGTTCCTCGCGAGCTGTGGCATGTCTTGTGCTCACTCTGTCTGCTAATGGCTGTGTTGCTGCCCGATGTTACACAACGCCTAGTTCTCATCGCCTGAGGCCTCCTTTCATGACAACCTTCCCCGTCGCATCACGCCCTCACAATGCCCGGCACCATCCCTTATATGTGCTCCGCAGTCCAGTCCTGGCTAACCTTCTGGTGTCCTTGAGCAACAACAGTATATATCCATCGCTTGGTGAGTCCTGCATCCAGAACTATGCCCGCGACACATATATCCCTGCATGAGCGCTGGGCCATGGGACGATACAAACCCACATCCATACGCCGCTTGCATCAGACTCTAGCACCATATCGGCTCCCCACTGCGGAAGTATTCCTGGCTGACCGCTTCATAGTAACGAATGCAAACGCCGCAAAATCAAGTGTAACGGTGAGTTTACTGTCGCGGTTCTCCAACGCTCATTACACACTGACTGACGTTCTCACCCAGGCGAGACACCGTGTCAACGCTGTGGCAACTTGAACCTGAATTGCCTCTACGCCCCGAATTGCTGCTCCAGCAACTTCAAAGATTCGGATGACTTCAAGCATGTCACCAGCCAGATTGGCCGTTTGCAAGAAGAGGTCGGCTGGCTCCATCACACAGTCAAGATCCTTCAGTCCGAGTCAAGTCGCATGAACTCGATCGGCGACCGAGCTTTGCCTTTGGGTGCCTCAACAGTTGCTCCGTCGCCCTCTCAGAGCTCGAGCTCACTACACCGCGATGGGCCACACTCCAGGTATGGGGCCTTCCGAGGGCCAACCAGCATGGCCTTTAGCCTCGACGTCGCCAACAACACCATCTCCAACATGGGATACAGGGGCATCTCCGATGGTGATGAGAATGGACATCCAGTGGACGAAATGGGCGTCCAGATGATGAACCGTCCGGTTGACCCCATCCTTGAGTTTGACAAGGACGAAATGGTTCGGTTGTGCCGCCTTCACGAGGAGGAAATCGGCATCATGTACCCCGTTCTCAACGTTCAAACTGTCATATCCCATGCCAAAGGTCTAGCGTCCTTCTTGGATACGATTCGACATCAGAACCCCATGGAGTTGATGAACGACGAGAAGACGCTACAGTTGAAAATCGTCATGTGCTGTGCGCTCGTCGTCGAAGAGCATGGCCACAGCGACAAGGCGATACGACTCTACGACAGCATGGAAACGGTGCTCAATCGAAAACTCATGGCCGAACCCGCCGACGTCTCGAGCCTTCCCCTATTGGCGCTTGTCGCAGGCTACCGGTTTCTGTCCAACGACGAAGTCCTGGCTTGGCGTGTCATGGGGCAAGTTGCGCGCTTGTGTCTCGAGCTGGGCATTCACCAGAGGATGGGCTTGGTGAAGATCCAAGACGAGGACGAACGCAAAAATGCTCTCAACAGTTTCTGGTCAGCATACGTGCTGGATCGACGATGGGCTTTCGGAACCGGGCTACCATACGTTGTACAAGATGAAGAGATTGATGCAGACCTCCCCTTTCCGGTGAGTTGAGACACTCCGTTGCATCATTATTGACTAACACCCTTGTAAGGAACACCCATATCTTGTGGCCATGATCACCTACTCCCGAGTGGGTGCAAAAGTCTGGCGGCAGGTGTCACATTTCGGACCCGTCCTTTCGCGAGATTTGCGGCCTGAAGACATCGAGAATCTGGACCAAGAGATTCTTGACTGGTATGACGCTGTCCCGGAGGAGATCAAAGTGCGGAATTGGGACAAGGAGAAACACATCACCTCAACACCCTCGTACAACCTTCAGCGACTCAGGATATGGACATATCTCCGACTTAACCAGGTAGGTCTTGAAGCTCACCAGAAGCCGTACATGACTGACATTTCAGATGCGGGTATGGTTATATACGCCCGTGCTGCACAGCGCAACCAGCATCATGTCGAATCCGGTGCAATCAGAGCGCGTTGTGGACATTGCCAAGGATACGATTCGATACCTCAGCCACCTGAACAATACGACAAATCTGTACCGACGTGTTCAGGTGTTCTACCACCAGTTCTTGACCTCGGCCATTGCTGTTGTGTTCCTTGCCTCGGTACACGCACCGGTCCGTTTCAGTGCCACTTGCCGGGAGGAGTTCTACATGGCGCTTGAGCTAGTCAAAGACCTATCCGTCAAGAGTTGGGCATCCCAGCGTCTATGGCGCACTATCCGGTCACTCAAGGACGTGGCGCCACGGTTTGGGTTAAACCCAGAGGACGATCCCCAATCGACGGCTGCGTTAGGGATGATTGGGCTCGCTCGAGGCCATGTAGATCCCAGGAGTAGTGGGCAGCAACAATTTCGCAAACCGTCGATGGTAAGCCAGCAATCACAAACTGCGACGCCAGACTCGGTGGCTCAAAATGGATCGAGGATCCAAGCCGAAATGTCACGAATTTTCGAGGGATACGTTGGGTTGAATGGGTTTCAGTTTGGGAGCAGCGAAGAACAAGTGTCCGCGTCGAATGGCGAAATGTCGGCGGCTGAAGCGGCCACAGCCATGTATGGGACGGATGGGACTGTGTTTGCGCAGTTTAGGGAAATGTATTAACGACTCGGGTTTGGAAGTGATGGGACGGGAACCTACATGGGCCAAGCAATTACAGGAAGCCTGCAATGGGATTGATAAGTGCCTTTGATGGCGTAGATATAATTTCTAAACATGGCCATTGGCTGGTAAAGGATCACGACTGACTTGCCCGCTGAGTGTTGGAGTATGTGACTGACTTGCGAGTTAACTGACTGACGGTTAATCGACGTGCGTACTTACAAGCTAGCTTACAGGTCGACTGCCTTACAAGCAATTAATGAGATATCTTCTGTTAACATAGTTGATCGGTTGGTTGCTCCCATGACGGACCAATTGAAATACGACCACCTGAACATGCCGGCATTCGGATGACTGATTCGGATTGTTTGTACAGTGCATATTCTTCATGAATGCGAGCAGTGCACTGTGTGTATCAAGGTATGTCGTCTTGAGACTCAGCCATGATGGCTTCATCTCTCAACGAATGGTCTCGTCACCGCCACAATGGCTCTTCTCAACCTCGACCCGCGGGTTGGATTGTTCTTCGCGGTGGTTGTGTTTGCATTCCTACTCATCAAGGCCAGGATTTCACCCAAGATTACACGCAATGGAGCTGCACTCCGGTTAGTCCACAGCGCAGAGCTCAAACCCACGTACGATGTAGATAGACAGCTGACCACTCACAGAAACCCTCCCAATACCCTTCCTCTGGTAGGAAACGGTATCCAATTCCTCCAGCCCCGCCAGCGGCTCTTTGCCTGGTTCGCCAAGTGCGAGCGCCTCTTCGGCTACGAGACGCTGCACATCTCGGTCCCGTCGCTCCCGCCAGGCGTCATCATCAGCGACCCGCGCAACCTCGACTTCGTGCTGCGCAACGAGGGCGTCTTCGAGAAGGGGAGTTTCTTCAAGGAGCGCTCGTGGGATCTCTTCGGCCACGGCATCATCAACGTCGACGGCGAGCTGTGGCGCCTGCAGCGCAAGGCCGGGCTGCGCTTCCTCGCCGCGCCCACGCTCAAGGCGCTGACGAACGAGGCGCTGCCGCGGTACCTGGACGAGGCCGTCGCGGCGTTGGCGCGCAAGGCTGGGGGTTCGCAGCGCGTAGATGTGCAGGCTGTTGTTCACGAGGTCACGACGCAGTTGATGGGCCGCATGGCGTACAACATGGACATGCACGCCGACGACGCCTTCACCGTGGCCTTCGAGCACGCCTCGGGCGTCACCGCCGAGCGCTTCCAGAATCCCCTGTGGTTCCTCACCGAGGTCGTCACGGGCGCTCCGCTGCGACGCTCCCTCGCCACCGTCAAGGACTACGGCCGCCGCATCGTCGCCAGTGCCGTGGCCGACCGCGCGGCCGGGAACAAGGTCGCGCGGTCCGACACGCCCGGCAGTTTGATCCAGTCGCTGCTGGACTCCATCGGCGACGAGGCGCTGGTCGCCGACGCCGCGCTCAACTACCTCTCCGCCGGCCGCGACACCGTTGCCCAGGCGCTGACGTGGACGCTGTATCTTCTCATGGGGCACCCCGAGGCCATGTCGACGCTGCGTCGGTCCATCTCGGACCTGCGCGTGGAATCCGGGTCCGGGGTTCTCGACCCGGAGCACCTTACGCCTACTAAGCTGCCCTACGCGCTGGCCGTCTTCTACGAGTCCCTGCGCCTCTACCCGCCCGTCCCCTTCGAGATCAAGCAAGCCCAGGAGGCGACGACGCTGCCCGACGGCACGGTGCTGCCCCGCGGCGCCATCGTCGTGTGGTGCGCGTGGGCCATGAACCGCTCCCGCGACACGTGGGGCCCGGACGCCGACGGGTTCCGGCCGGACCGGTGGCTGGCGGCCGACGGCTCCGGCGTGACGCAGCGCTCCGCGGCCGAGTTCCCCGTCTTCAACGGCGGGCCGCGCATCTGCTTGGGCAAGCGGATGGCGGAGCTGGTGGCGGTGCAGAGCCTGGTGCGGCTGGTTGACGGGTTCGACTTCGTGCCGGCGTATCAGGGCGAGAGGGTGAGCAAGAGTAGCTTGACGCTGCCTATGGAGGGCGGGTTACCGGTGTATGTGCGATGCCGTGATACAGGAGAAGTGACACGCAGCGGGATGAAGTAATGCAAGTTTGGTTCTCGGTATCTGCGCTATCTTGGTATCTCATGCAACGTGCGCCGTCAGTCAAATGTAATCTTGGACCCTGCAAACGCAACCGTCTTTTCCTGCTCTTTAGCCTTCTTCCTCGCCATCCAACTAGGATGCAATGGCCCCTCATCATCCTTCTTTGGCGGCGGCTTTTCCACCTCGGGTTCCACCCTCGCCTTCCCCCTGACGAGCGGGTTCCGGATGCCCTTCTTCCACGGGGTGCGCTGCTCGGCGTCGGCGGCGTCGACGGCCCCGCGCTTGCCGTCCCAGCCGGAGTCGCGGCCGGCCTTGGCGGGCTGCTGCAGGTGCTTGGCCTTTTCGCCAAACTTCTTCTCCCAGATGGCCTGGCGCTGGCGCTGGCCGCGGCGCTTCTTGGTGGGCGCGACGTCGACGTCCGACGCCGACTCGGAGCCGGAGATGTAGCCGCCCATGAGGGAGGGGAGGAACGTGGAGCCGGTCGGGCGGGCGGTGGGCGTCTTCTTCTCCTTCTTCTTCTTGGCGGGGGGTGGTGAGGGTGATGAGGAGGCGGAGGGGAGGTCGTCTGGTTCCGAGTCGGAGTCGGAGTCGGAGTCGGAGTTGGCGGCTGAGCCCGAGAGCGAGATGTCGTCGAGGTTGACCTTTTCCCTCCCCTTGAAGCGATCGAAGCGCTCGTGGCTGAAGTCGTCTTCGTCTTCGTCAGAGGAGCTGCCTAGGAGGTGGTCGTATTTTGAGAACTCATCCTCCTCGGCGTCCTTTCCTTCGTCGAGTTCTTCGACCGTCGGGCTGGGTCCATCGTCGGAAAAGCCCCGAAACTCCGACTCGTCATCCTCCTCCACCGACTCACGCACTTCGTCCTCCACGTCCTTCTTCTCCGCTATTTGCTCCTCCGGCTGTTCCTCCTTCTCTTGCTTGCCCTTGCGTACCCGTTTACCCTTCTTTGGGACGGGCACGTTGAGCATCTCGCAGACGGCTGCGACTGCGCCATCGACTGCCTTCTTAACGTTGTCGCGGTTGTACAGCCCGCTGGTGACGTTGTGAAGGGCTACGCGTTCCTCTTCGGAGAGGTCGGGCTTGGCGAGGCCGCGGCGGATCTCTTCGGGGAGGGCTTCGGATTCGGCGATGGGTTTGATCTTGAGGAGGGAGGCGTGCATGTGGGCGCGGGCGGTCTGGTGGAGGTCTAGTGACTGTACGATGTCAATCAATTGCACTTTAAAATCATGATAGAAACATTGGATGTCATGTACCTTGAGGACAGTAATCTCCCGGTCTAAGCGCTCCTTCTTGTCGGGCGTGATGCCATCGTCGCGGATGCGCTTGCTGAGGCGCTGCCTCTCGAAGCCCTTGGCGACCTTGAGGGCGCGGGAGATGTTATCGGAGAGCTTGTTGAGCTTCTCCTGCACGGTGGGTTCGCCGGAGCGCTTTCGTTTGGGCATTTTGGACTGCGGGTGTAGTTTGCGGCTGGAAGAGCTCGGGTCGTTGCTCTGGATAAAAAATCACGTCGAGTCGAAGAAATTCTTGACAGTGCTGGTGGCTTATCGATTACGGTGCTGTAGTGGTTTCTAGCCACTGTTGGACAGTGCGGCTAGCGATGCAACTGGGAACCTTCGATCCTTGTTGTCGACTCGGCCGCTCCGCGATGGTGGGGTTCTCGAAGGATGCGGGGACAGATAGATCTGCGTCATCCCAAACGAGTTGCATTGTAATTAGTCAACGATACTCAACTCTTCATCACTCGACAGACAAACTGCAGTCATTACATATTTCCTCATAGAGCTGAAGTCAGGTTATTAGTTGGCAACTAACAAGCAGCACGAAACAACTCCTCAGCAAAACCACTCTAACTATCATGACTTCTAACACTGATACCGCGTCCCTCGACGCAAGCTCTCTCTTCAACGTCAATAGACTAGTGGCTCTAGTCACTGGTGGCGGCTCTGGTGAGTTGTCAAGTCCTCGTCCTCGTCCTCTAAGAGCAGACTTGACAGAGAGCAGGCATCGGACTCATGATGGCCAAGGCGCTGGCTCGCAACGGCGCCGCCAAGGTCTACATTGCAGGGCGTCGAGTCGAGCTGTTGCAGGAAGCGGCTGCTTCGGTCGGCCCCAACGTGATACCTGTCAAGTGCGATGTAACAAGCAAAGCCAGCCTCGAAGAGACGGTGGTGTTCATCGAGAAGGACGCCGGATACCTGAACCTGTTGATGTGCAACGCAGGCATCGGAGGACCCCAGGTCAAGCCCATCACGCCGGAGACGACTCTCGAGGAATGGGCGAGCGAGAACTTTGCGCACGACTTTGACGCCTACGTACAGCCGTTCGCCATCAACACGGCCGCGGTGTGGTTTTCGACTATGGCGTTTCTGAAACTGCTGGACAAGGGCAACCAGGCGGGCAACGTGTCGCAGTCGTCGCACGTGGTGGTGACGAGCTCCATCGCCGGCTACAACAAAAAGGCACCCGGAGGCTTTGCGTACGGACAGAGCAAGGCGGCGGCGACGCTGGCGACGAAGCAGCTGTCGGTTGCATTGCCGCAGTGGAATATCCGGTACGTATTACCTTGGCTTCCGTGAGGCCTCCGAGTCCCAAGCTGGATCGTGGAGGATGAGTGATATTCCGACGGCATTGCTCGGTTATATCAACCTGGGTTTGGGCTTGGCTAACCCGGCGGTGTATCCAGGGCGAACTGTATTGCGCCAGGTTGTAAGTGCGAGTTTCGTCTTTGTTGTTGCCATTGTCTCATCTCATTTGCCGCTGAGTAGCCTCGGATACCGAGGACTAAGACCAAGAAGACTGACATGAGCCAGTGTTCCCGAGCGAGATGTCGGCACCCATCGTGGACCTCTACGGAGGCGGGGAGGGTGCGTCGAGCGGCAGCGTGAGCGTGCCTACAGCGGCCGTTCCAATGCGGCGGTTGGGCGACGAGCAGGACATGGCGGGCACGTTGCTGTATCTCGCGTCCCGAGCGGGCGCCTACACCAACGGAGCAGTGGTGACGGTGGATGGAGGCCGGCTCGGTAACTTCCCGGCCGCCTTTTAGGCCTCATCCGTGGAGGAGGAGAAGGAGGAGGAGGAGGAGGAGGAGGAGGAGGCTGATGCGGCGGCTGGTGGAGCCCGTCGAGTGGGCCGTCCGGACATGGAATTGCGGCCCGATCCCTGTCTGTCTCTCAATCTCCAAAGAATCCAACGTCAACACCATTATAGCCTCGGACTGACTGTAACGAATCATGGCCCCAGCTGAACCAGCGTCGCCTGATGGGCTAGACTCCGCCAGGGCTGCAAACACAAATCACTCCATCGTGGTGGCTTGCCCGCACATCGAATGCCGGCCGACCAACCAGCCGTCGCGAGATAGTCCTAGTCCGGAGGCAAGCAGGGGATCTTTTTGCAGCCTGGCCTCCTCCTTTCGGAAGGCCGTAGCTAGACGGCGTGTTTCTTGCTGGGCCGCGCAGAGACGTCGGAAATCTGGCGACTCTGCGTGTTAGTGTTGTGTTGTCCTAGAGCCCCTGGTGAGGTGAAGCCTGTTTATTGCACCAATGGAGAATTGCGTGAGAAGATGGTCCCTCGTGTGATGTTTACTCTGGTTGGGGCTGTGTGATTATATTGCGTCTCGCGTAGGAATCTTGGTTTGTTGTCTTGTATCTCGGGGACAACGGGCCTTGGATCCCCGCAGTCACAAGCATGCTCATCCAGCTGCTGATGTCAAGGTATAAGCGGTGTTGATATCTATCCTTGTCTCACAAAAAGTTGCTCGGTCGAGCTCGGCCAACGACGACCCGAGCCGTCTCGATATTAGCAGAGCTCCTCCGGTGGAATATGACCATAGCATCGGTCTAGGAGAATCTGCAAGCCCTGCATTGGTCTGACGATTGCAAAGTCGAGTGCCCCCAACATCGAACCAAGGATGGGATAAACGAACAAGCACATGCATCGATCCACAGCCCGTTGCGAATTTTGCTGGTCTCTCCCAACGTAGGTCCGATTGCTGGAGGCAAGGAGGCCCTGAAGGTTTTGGGGTTGAGAGGACGATGCGATGAGTTGATGAGCATTGGGGGTTGGGGTATATGGTGATTTTGGCTTTTCCAGCAAGGTTTCAGCTGTGTGGTGTTTTTATCTTCACTCCCTGAGGTCGGATGTGTCTTGTTGAAGCCCCAACCTGTGTCACATAGTAGCATGTTGCGAGTCTCACATTCACTTGTGTCGCATCTAGGTCGTGCAGTTGCCCCTAAAACACGGGCGAACCCCACCATGAGCCAAGCTCCGTGATCCTCTCTTTGTTCCCGGTCCTGGATGCTGTCCGGCTGCTGGCACGCTATAGGACGCGTACTGCAAGCCACGATGAATACATTCCAAATTCCCCTCTTGCAAAACAAAAAAAAGGCCGAGACTGTGGCTTGTTGGGCCGCGGCGGGGAGACTGACTGGGATAAGGGACTATGAATGCCGTGGAATGGAGCCGGGTGCGTTTCTGTGTGACCGGGCTGATGTTGAGCGACGTCATCGTTCCGCGGAGCTTCATTGCAGCAGAGGAGGATGCCGTTACAAGTCCCGTCCGTCTTTTCAGTAGCCGATGCCGATGCCAACGCCGACGCCGACGCCGATAATAACGACCCGACACCGCCAAGACAACCGACAATACCAGGGATAATTCATGGGATTGGCCTGGGCGAAACCGAACAAACATGTCCGGACCCCAAAACACGCAATCCCAATCTCCTCTTGGTCCCCGGACTTGCAACCCCAAAATGACGTGTCGCGAGGGTCCAGTGAGCCCATCGAAGGGTGTTTGCTAGCCCATAACCGAGGATACCTATCCATCCCGTGAACGGGTAGCTAACTAGATGACAAGACTGGGTCCCTTTTTGAGCTGGTTCCTGGCAACGGGGTTGCCCGGGGCATCGTATCCTGGTAGTTGCATGCGTCTTATCCATGAATGGAAAATAGAATACGCATTGCTTGTGGCTTATACGGCGGGACAGTCGTGTGTCAAATGGGAGAATCGGGACATATCGGGCCTTTGGTTCCAGCCGAGCAATTCGTCTCAGTTGGCGAGCCGAGCAGCGACAGGTGGAAGTAGATAGAGAGACGGCTCACAATCAATGAGCCGCCTGTGGATTCACTGATGCTTGTTGATGCTTGTTCGTTCGTCCGTTTTGTTGGGTCCATCAACGGAGTCGTGCCACTAGCGTTGCCGCCAGACACGGCTCGAGGATTAGCAATTCATGTCACATTCACTCAATTATGAGTAGCTGAGGCTCACCACTTTTGATATAGTCCGTAGGTGAGTGCGACGGGACGCTACCCCGACCTCAGCTCCCGTCTCATCTCAGACCAGTATGCAGAATGCAAGCCACTGTAAGAACAACAAGCAAGCACGCATTTCCTCCCTCCAGAGCTGCAAACTGTAAGCCAATACATCCCCGGCCCGGGTCCCGGCTTTGAGGTTTGGGCGCGGGGGTAACTTGCTGGGTTTCTGTTGCGCCGGGATTGAAGCTGGAGATGGAGGATCTGGTGGTTGCGATAGATCATGGCGGTTTCTCGGTTGCACTCTGGGGATGGACAAAGATGGAGAAGATGAATCCCACCCTGACTGGTAATGGCCCTGGCTGTTGATAGGCTTGTCATCGTCAACCTGGTCCATCAGATAGAACTTCAATGTCCGACCTTCTTTGTTCGTCGTTCGTCGCTGTCAAGGGTCGGACTTTTATTCCACCACCATACCCGATTTTAACCACGGCTATCCACACCCGGCGTTGACGCAGTACCACAAGCGTCTTGCTTTCCCCTCTCTCAATTGCCAGCCCCAAGAAACAAGTCTCCGTCCGCCTGGACTCAATGGCGAGTTACGAATAGCAAACGCGCTGCGAATCTAGCGTCCAGAGCTTCCCTCGTCCCCACCGCGATGCATGCACACGGTACGGACGCCTCTCTCCACTATAATCGACCACGTCCCGCAGACGGCAGACGGCAGACGATAGACAGGTTGACAGGGCAATCGAAAACGTACGCACAGCCAACGCCAACTTCAAAACAACGCCCGGCCCGGGCTGTCAGAAGAAGCGACCATGACGGCGGCTTTGGCTACAGTACAAACCCGGAGAGCGTGGGAGAGGGGAAGCAGAACAAGACAGCCATCCATCCCCACGGGCGCCGTGACGACGATGACGCTTCGCCCAGAAAAGAAAACGCCCTGTTGGCAAAAAGTAGCCCGTGATGTATCCCCCAGGTAGCTCTTTGTCAGTCGATCGCCATGCCTCCTCCCGCGTCAGAAACCCAAACCCCGCACTGAGGTGGATGGCCGACTCCAGGCGTGTATGGCTGCGTCCGGTGCGAATGGGTGTGAGCGTGCGAGGTCGACAATGGCTGAATGTGACGCTGTGGCAGCCATCGCCGGCCTGGTTCGCGCGCGCCTTCAGTTACACTACGCCGACTGAGACGGCCTGAACCTTGGGACGCTGGGCTCGGTGAATGGTCGTCCAGCGTGCCATCCACGACACCCTCCGGTACATCTACACATACTCCGTAGAGCGACACGGTGAGTTCGTGGAGGGTCGCCAGTGGATGATATCGATTCAACCGTCGTCATCGCCGCCCTCTGGATAAATATCACAGCTCCTCCTTCCGGAGAGGCCAGTAAGATGTCAACTGTTCGCATCCCCCTCCTTCCCCGCGTCTCGAACTGCCGTATCACATTCCCCGTGGCTTCCCGTCAGTGTCATCTCGTCTTCTCCTCTTCTCTTCTTCACCTCATCCCTCAGATCGACCAAGATCAGGATACTTCTTGCACCTCTCTACCTGAACCCTCCTCGGCCGCACTTCGACGGTCTACGCGAGTGGCATCCCGTTTTCTTCCTCGAATATCAGTTCCGAGGAGCTCCTAGTGCCGACTGTGGCCATTCCGACTCGAACCCGCCACTGAACAAGATATCCGGCTCCCGCTCAACACAACAGAACCCAATCGATCATCGCCCGGCACCGCCCATCAATCTCCGACGTTGAATCTCGTCGTTGAATCCCGTCGTTGAACCTCCGACGTTGAACCTCCGACGTTGAACCTCCGACGTTGAACCTCCGACGTTGAATCCCCCGCCTCATCCAGGCCAACTGTTTGCCCACGGTCTCTTTCTCATCGGGTCCCGCGCCTGAAACTTACCAGGTAAGCCTGCTCTTCCGTCTTGTTGCGTCTCGAACGTCTTTGCCCAGTCCCAAATTCTGCATCAACTTCAAGCCAAGATCCACCCACCGGCGGAGCCCTGTACGGCATTCCACCACCGTCGATTCACACCCCTCCCCTTCTTGTTCAGACCCCTCCCAGCTCTCCCAATGTCCATGCTCCCCCACCCAAGGGCCGGACCCATCCTCCGGCCGAGGTGAAGGCCCGGATCTCTTCGGCCCTGGACCTGAATGTCGTGGATGCCTGCCATGCCATGAGTGTTCCTTCAACCGTGCTCGGCTGTAAGCCACCATCAGCACGTCGCCATGGCGGTTATATTAGACCCTGGTGCTGCCCAGTTCGCAGCACTTATACCAACCCCAGTCACCCTCACCTTACTTCAACCTGATCTATTCGACTCTTGATGACTGATTGTTTAAGTCAAAGATCCCTAGGCTCGATCCAGTACAACAGACAAACACCAATCCATCATGAGTTCCGGAAGCTTCAAGCAGGCGGCAGAGTCAGCTCGGGCGAAGACAAGCGAAGTTATCGGAGCTACCAAGAATAGCTCGGCTGCCATTGCCTCCGACCTTCTTCACTCTCCCGTTGTAAGGGCTGCCCTGCCCTTCATCAACGGCGGCATCAGCGGTATGGTGGCCACCTCCGTCATCCAGCCCGTCGACATGATCAAGGTCCGCATCCAACTCGCCGGCGAAGGATCCGCAAGCGGCCCCAAGCCCACCCCGTTCTCCGTCACTCGACAGATTATCAGCAGCGGCAAGGCACTCGACTTGTACACGGGTCTCTCCGCCGGTCTCCTCCGACAGGCCGTCTACACCACCGCCCGCTTGGGTATCTTCGACACCTTGATGGGGAAACTAGCCGTCCGAGCCAAGGCTGAGGGACGACAAGTCGGCTTCTCTGAGCGAGCCACCGCAGGACTCACTGCTGGTGGTCTCGCCGCCATGGTTGGTAATCCTGCGGACCTGGCTCTCATCCGCATGCAGAGCGACGGCCTCAAGCCTCTAGCCGAACGAAAGAACTACAAGTCCGTCATCGACGCCCTCAGCTCCATCGCCAAGAACGAGGGCATCGCCGCCCTCTGGTCTGGTGCCGCCCCTACCGTCGTCCGAGCCATGGCTCTCAACTTTGGACAGCTCGCCTTCTTCAGCGAGGCCAAGGTTCAGCTCAAGAAAAACACCGAACTCTCCCTCCAAGCTCAGACCCTCAGCGCCAGTGCCATCGCCGGCTTCTTCGCTTCCTTCTTCTCCCTGCCCTTCGACTTCGTCAAGACTCGCCTGCAGAAGCAGCAAAAGGGCCTCGACGGCAAACTGCCCTACCGCGGCATGATCGACTGCTTCTCCAAGGTCGCAAAGCAAGAGGGTCTCACCCGATTCTACCGCGGCTTCGGCACCTACTATGTTCGCATTGCTCCCCATGCGTAAGTACTTTTCTCCTTGTTGATGATCAAAGCTGACTCCCGCAGAATGGTGACGCTCATTGTCGCCGACTACCTGGGCTTCCTGACGAAATGAACGGGATTCATGACAATGTGAATAGATTTGGCGTTGGGGCATTGCTATGGGGTTTTCTGGTTGGAACTGCGGGATACCATTGTTTTGTTGCGTTTCCTTCACTGAGTAGCTGGCCTCTGAATAAAGAATGCCTTTTTCACCTTTGTTCGAGTCATGTGCATCTATGATCAAGTCAAGCTGACACTACCAATATTTTGTTAGCATCATTCCTCTATCAAGGCAGGGAAGAGGCCGCTCGATGTGGATTATTGTATTAAGAGAGGCCAAGTTACGGTTTTCCGGAATTCCTGCAAGATATTATTTGAGCACGTGTGGGCTGCCGCATTTCGTGGTGGCCGCTTGCTCAACCAGAAGAAGTGTCAAAATTAGTAATGCAACGGGTGCATTCGCGGTTTCTAGTAAGTGCTGTTTGTTTTAAAAAGGCATATATACTCACAATTATGTGCGGGTGGACATTCTACAATAACAACCCAACATCAGTAGCAAAGGCGTCTTCTTATGCTCGACGGCGATGATGACTTACTCTTAAGCTAGGATGGAAAAGTCAGTCGCAACGCTATTTGTCTTCGGAATGCAACCATAGAGTTATACTACACAGGCTGCAGCCGCTGTCTTTAGCTTTCTAAAATTAGCCATATTCGTGCACAAACCTTGGCGCAGACCTGTTATTAAGACGTGTTAAAAAAACAAGGCATAGTCAATTTTTATTCGATAAATAATGAAAGTATGAAATCAAAGGGACAAGCTCCTATCTGCAAAAGTACTCAACCTAGCCAAACTTTCCAAGCCTCAGAGTTGCACAGCGCTAGCCTTGTGACAAGCTGGCCGGGAGATCAGATGTCTCGAGATAGATGCTGGTGCGAAAGCGACAATCCAGTGTGCTGATGGATTGGCTTCGAAGGCAGAAGCTAGGATGGTCAGCGGTGAGGAATAGGGACTGGAAGGTAGCGAGCCATTCCACCAGAGCGTCCGAGTGAGCGAGGTTAAATAGGTCCATGGATAGCTTGCGAATGACGGCCGACTCGGGGTGGTGGAGAGTCTTCTGGACGGCAGTGGACCACCAGCATTGGTCCTCGAAATACTTGATTCAGAAGCCATCTACGTCGCGGAACACATTGTCCTTCAACTCGTCTTGAAGGAGCTGGAGGGTAGCCTTGGATGCCATGCTGACGGCGATGTGGTATTGTGGATTGTGAGGACTGTTGAGTGGCAAAGTAATTAGCTCTGTATCAGAGTGCGCGAAGTCCTCTTTGCCTGGATAACAATACCTGTACTAGGAAAACAATACTAGGAAGAAGGAGTCAGAGAGACGTATGAGCAGTGATTCACAATGAAAATAGGAGGAGACGGTGGGTGGTGGCGCCGGCTTGGATGCAGGCTGAACGTTGTCTCTCGGCATTGACCGTTGACACAGACAGACCGTCCTTATGGCCCTTCGGTGAAGGTGTCATCCCTTTGGTAGATGTGGTAGATCTGCGCCCTCACGTTCGCCGCCCCGAGCACTTTAGTGAGGCTCGTGACGCTGAGCACCTGGATCCCCTTGCCGAAAAACCTGAATGCCGGACCTCCGGGTCACCTCCACCAACATCACCGATGCTGCCATCAGCCACCACGACTGTCCATAGTTTGCTTTCATACTTGATCCAAGTCTAAAACTATTCATTACGTACGAAAATTTCTGTCTTCTGCGGGTCATCTACACGACCCACAAACGCAGAGGCCTGATATACCCAGGTAAAATTGTCTCAGTCATCAAACAAGGCCCCGTTCATCTAGTGGTTAGGATATCAGCTTGTGGTCAAGCAATTGATTCAAGCCGCTGAAAACACCAGTTCTATTCTAGCAGGGCTTCGTGAGGGTCGACTCACACTATCAACCCTCCACGAGTGAAGCCAAAGCTTGCAAGCTTGTTCAAAGGGCCATCACTGATGCCACCATCAGCCACCACCGCCGTGCATAGTTCCATGCTTGACCCAAGTGTAAGTCTGTACATCACTTACATACCAGTCTTCTGCGGGTCCTGTGTGGCCCACTCGCACAGAGGGTCCATATACCCAAATAATAATGCCCCAACCATCAAAAAAGGCTTTGTTCATCTAGTGGTTAGGATATCAGCTTGTGGTTTCTACAAGCCGCTGAAAACACCGGTTCGATTCCAGTACAAAGCAGGCCTTATGTGTTGCCATTCTTTTGCCATTTGAGAGCTTATTTTTGCTCCTTTAATGGTTGAGAAGAGTTGTCTTCTTTTGATGGCCGAGATATCACTTTGGTGATGGTGCACGGGCAGCGAACGGCGTGCGGGTCCGCTGTCAACCGAAATATCACGTGATCAGTTTCCATGTACTGAGAGGCGGCATTGGGAAATTCGATGGTGGTCTGTGCACAGCGAACTTCTTGAACTTGCACACACGGACACTATTCACAACGAAACAGCTGCTGTACTGGAAGAATCGATGGTCATTTCTCATTGTATTTCAATGCTGTGGGATATTTGGAATCCTCTATTTGTTTTCGATGTGTTTTTTTGCTGGTGGGTGGGCGGCGTGAGTGTGTGAGTAGGGTGAATTGGTGCGCACGAAGCGACCCTGAGGTTGCACTTTTGACAACTTTACGTCGATGCAAATGATGATGTTAGGATATAGAGAAGCGGCCAATTATATGCAAGTATATTGATGTTAGCAATTTCTGGGTGCAATCTTGGATAACACTTGGATTTGCTGGGTGATTTTGGTGTTGACTGGACGGAGTGGACAACTGGAATACTCAAGTTTAATTGACTCCATGGGACTCCTTCTTCTCCCCTTGAGAGCGAAGTGCCGTGGGGAACTTGGTACATAATGACAAGGTACGCAACGAAATTGATTGTTCTGCCGGCGTGCATTTGAGGGCACGTCGGATAACTTTGTGTGGGCCTGCGCCCGCAGCCACATGAAGCTAAATACTGACCCTCGTCGTCCATCAAAGAAGGCCTTGTTCATCTAGTGGTTAGGATATCAGCTTGTGGATCTCTCAAGTCGCTGAAAACACTGGTTCGATTCCAATACAAGGCAAGCCTTTAGTTTTTGCTATTTTTTTCCTATTTTTGTAATCCATTTAGTTGCTTTTGCGCATTTAAAGGTTGAGATGTTCTCTTTTTCTTTTTCGCGCTGTGATACTAACGTGGGGTTCCTTGTACGTCAAGTACTTGAGCACCTACTGATACAACAACCAAGGGCCTCCTCGAACTGACGCTTGGTAGGATAAAAAACGGAAGGGCAAATATCTCTGATGTTCCACATGAGACTAAAAGTCCGTCAGCCATGAACTTGAGGAATAAGGGTCAATTGAGGAAAACAAGTTGAAGAACAGTATCGACAATAAGCCAGTCGGTGTTTAGCTGTAGCCCATTATTTATGATTCACGTAACTGATGGCAATAAACATATTAGTGTCACGATTCAAGTCGATCTTCGTCATTACCGAAATTCACTTCGACAATATGTCGCTACGGTCAAATTTATGGTCACACGCAGTCTTCGCTGGTATCCAAGCAAACTGACGGACACAACAATCGTCAGTCACCAGAAGCAACACAATCTTCACCTGTATTTTCCCCATTCATCAAGTTAATGCTGGTCAAACTTCTCGCCGATCATATGTGATTCAGCAATGGAACAAAGCAACATCACTGAATCCCAAACTACAATTCAGGTATAAAATCCTCCGCATCTGCTCCGAGATTTCTCTTCCTTCCATCTCACACTCACAAGCTTTCACCTCTTGCACTCTTACTCCTTTCTACTTCTCCACCCTGTGTCCCAGAACAGTCTTACCATGGCAGAGGTAAGAGGGTGGGCGTGCGTGGTCAATGAGAATTGGTCTCCCCCTGCTCCTCATTCCTACCCTCCTAGAGTTCCCGGGCCAGGTTTGGCAGTTCATCGAGGTGATCAGATTCTTGCCTATCAATTTTACAACGGCTATGTGTCAGCTACTGTTTTCAGAGGAGGAAAGCTACTTCAAGGTATGTGCATGATCCATGATGCTTGACCATCACTTACAAGTATCCGGAAAGGTTGGGTTCCCACATCCCATTTGACCAAAGGGAACAGCAGGTAACTCCTCTCCCAATCGAACTGCCGTTTCAGAGGCAGGCGGCCCCGTTCTCCACGGCATCCAACCCGACGGCTCCAGCAACCGTGCTTCTGAAAACTCTTCGTTGCCTTTGGCAGAACACAATTTGTCATTGGTGAGCTTCGATTCCCGCCAATGACTGTGGATGGGAGGAGAGAAGTTGCACCTTCTCATTCAATGTACCTTATGGCTGTAATTATGTTAAGTACCTACGTACTAGTGTAGTAACACATCCGCTGGGGGTCCTTTCATGATGCTGTCGAGCAGGTATGGAAAGTAACGTGGAGTTTCCAAGTGCATTGGAGTCTCGGACATACGTAGAGCAATATTCAAGGAAATGAGCAGTGCTCTTCCTACCTGATACTTAAGTGATAGAGTATGAGGGTGAGGGCATGGGCCGGACAAAATGTTTCTTCACAACCAATGGGAGCATTGGTGCAGATGAAACGGAGGGAAAAGAGTTGGGAAGGAAGGAGCTCCTTCCCTTTGGAGTGGTCAACTCCATGGGACTCAAAACCAGATTGTGCCTCCTGATGAGATGGACTCTTCTCCTTCTCTGCAACCCATCGTTTTAAAAATAAAAATAAAAACGATGCCCTCCAGCAAACCACCACCAGACCATCTCGAGAAGCTCCTCGTGGAGTTTCTGGCTCCGAAATTCGGGCCAGGGCTTCCGGGAGGCCAGTTTTCCCAGGCCAATTTGGCCTTTTTGACCCAGAGCTTGCCCCCAGGCTCGTTCTTCGACTTGGGCCCTGGCCCATTCCCAACCTTCTCCCCCTCCTCCTCCTCTACGGTGCCAATCGGCAACCACAGCAACAACGGTAACAACAGCAGCAGCAATGCCGTCGCCGCCGTCACGCCGCCTCCCCCCTCCCCCCTCTCCTCTCCCTTTTTTTTTTTTTTTTGGCGAAGCCGACCAGTTTTGGGATTTTGGCTTCGCATTCACTTCGACTCCCTTCTGGGAGATGTTTCGCTACAATGACTGAGGCAGGTGACATTGCTGGCTCGTTGGGTTGTCGAGTAAGTATGGGAATTGATTATATGAGCATGGCCTCATCCAACAATGGCTTTGTAGCCAAGAAACCAACCAACGCACTCATGTAAGTTGATAGACCAACATTGAAGTTTCGCCACAGCTTAGATTCCAACTCCGAAACCACAGGCGAGGCGCAATGCATCCGAGACTTCGCTACAGACGGTATGTTTAGTGGAACAGCAGACCCGTTGCGACTTCCGTTCAGATCACGATCCTTTGGAGCCTGCTCGTTTCTTCGTTGGGTAGGCGTTCGAACCTTGGCTCCGTCTGTCCTGTGGCTTTCGATACTTCCACTTAGAAAATGATTCTGACTATCCATCCTAGGATCCTTTCCGCTCACACGGCAATGAGTATTCGCCAAGACAGCAAGAACCAACGATGCCATGCCATGACCCAGGCCACATGGATCCGCAGTGACCAGTAAGAACCCACGAGACCTTGCTGTAGATGGCATGCATAACGGAACAACGGGCCTATTGCGACTGCGAGTCTCTGCTGTGGCTGCCGTGCAAATCAACACCCGTTGGTGCCTGCTCGTCCCGTCCTTTTGTGCGTAGGTGTACCTTACCCAGTCTCCACCCGCCTTCACCTTTACTTCGGAGACGCTCCTTCGACCGTTTCGACTGGCTCCTTAGCCTGGCAGGCTGGCTTCGCCTCCACTTCGACAGTGGTATTTGGAAGGCTTCCCCTCTACCTCGAGCATGTTTGGAGTCCTTTAATTCCGGTCTTTTAAATGGGCAGGCCTCGACTTAGTCTGACGGTGCTGGTGGGAGCTCTGCTTTATTGTTGGCGCCTTGGGAGTTTGTCCCTCTACTATGACCGAGTCTTGCATGGGGTCTTTATGATGAGTCTGTTGTTCTTGCTTGGATGGTGTTTGCTTGGGGTTGTTTCGATGTATATGCTCGGAAAGAATTAGCCATGGGTTGACGAGGATTGCATGAGGGTTGTGATATGGTTTTGATATTTTTGATGGAGTAAAGACAGATTGCCCTGAGTGGCGAAATACAATTTCTTCCTCGTCAAGGGAACCGTTCGTTGAGTCCGTCAATCAACACCATGTGATAGATAGGGATTGCTTGGTTTGTACAGAGTAGTTTCGGGTAAAAAAGCTTCTTTGGTACGAAATTTATTGAATGATTACTCCGTACTAGCAAGGTCATTATCGCGCACTAAACTCCACCAACAAAACCGGTTGTGCCCCGTCCTTAAAACAGGTAGATTACCATGTTGGAAGCCTGAGTAGTTGTGCCTGGAAATTCCGGATGACCCATGCACGATGTCCATGCCACTTGCCCCATGCTCCCACTAGAGGCCATTCTAATCATGATAGGTGACGGCTGCTGATGGCTGGCTTGCAATTTGTTGTAGCATTTCGCTTGTGCATGCCCAGATTGTCAAATGCAGTGGTTTCCGTGTTGTCCGCGAATGTCCCCGCGCCCACCAAAATTGCCCTCACCACCAGCAAAAAGAAACACAACAACCTCAATCGCAACGGAATACATCTCAATCAAATATGACAAAATAGAAAAAGAATAGCAAAAGAATAGCAAAAACATAAGGCTTGCTTTGTACTGGAATCGAACCGGTGTTTTCAGCGGCTTGAATCAATTTCTTGACCACAAGCTGATATCCTAACCACTAGATGAACAAAGCCTTTTTTGATGACAGGGAGCGAAATATTTGCCTCTATAGCCGGAGCATTGCCCACATGCTATGGATTACATAATCCAGCACTAATTTGATTGCTAGTTGGGTTTGGTGGGAGAACCTACCCTTGACCCGCACTGCGAGGAGGACTTGCGAACTTGAGATGAATAAATCAGTTGCGGTGAACACAGATACATGATTCTAGAGGTTGTTTCGACATGGAGAACATTTTCTACTGATAAACCCTGGGTACGTAGATACATGATTTTCCCGGCCCCAGGCTCAAGCAAACATAGCTTAGGCAATTAATTGTCGCAAAGCAGGTTCCTGCTGGCTCTCGACATCACCCAAGCGAGCAACCTCCTTGCCCTGGGAGACCTGTTAATGGAAAGATCAGGATCAATCACTAGTCTGCTTACATTTTCAATCTTCACAACTGTCGGAACGCCTTCGATGTTGTACGGCGAGCTCCGGTACTTGTTCTTTTTGGGGCCTCTCCACTCCTGGAACGAGCCCACGCGGACAATGTAAGCGGTCGGTGCAGAGTCCGACCCGAAGACGTTGTTGAGAGCAGGAAGGGCGTCCCGGCAGTCTGGGCACCACGAAGGCTCGCCAGACGCAAAGTAGACGACGTAATGAGTCTCGGTCCCCGAGGGTGGTGCTTCGGCACTGATGAGAGGCATGGTGATCAGCAAGGAGTGGGAACTGAAATGGGTGAGATGATGAGAGGTGTGCTTGAGGTTGAGTAAATCTGGTCGACGTTCTAATGTGAGAGATTGAGGAGTGGAGAGAGACGATGTGCTCATCGCCGCGACAAATTGCTCAGTCATTTATGGAGCACTTCCCCACCTAGTCATACATGCACGCAATTGTGGTAATTAATTCACATGCAGCTTCGTGTTATGTCTTACAACTTTCACGGTTTCCCCTCCGGGCACTTAGCCGCAGTGCCACCAACAATCAGCTCAGCACTATCCCTTTGAGTGTCGTAAGACTACACCTCCGTACCGAGCCCCACATGACCCGCGCCAAGGCCGAGGTACATGGAGTGACTTCAAGCACCGGCGAAATCAACCCCGCCCAATTCATCATACAACTCATTCTGCACATTCTCATGGATTCCCAACAGCTCTCTAGCCAGGCGGCAGTCAACGCATACGATGACAATAGCTTCATTCGTATTGATGACAGCCGCCGTTGAGACCAGTCAGCGGAAATAGAGGCCGGAGACCCAAGCAGTCACGATACCGCTGTCAGCAGTGTAATGTAGCTCTATGTAGAGCTGGGAATTGTTGGGACTTCTATCACCATATAAATTAGGTGGGGCTAGAAGTACCTTTAATATGCTTTACTCTGGTTGGCTGGACCCCCCTGCTCGTGACCCAAGTGTAGTCTTACGACACTTAAAGGGATAGGTACTTTTTCAAAAACCCCGCCGTGTCGATAATCGTCTGCTCCACTGTGTAACGATCCTGCCCCGTCGCCTTGATGGCTTTGGAGCCATCGATGAACCTGGTTTCGGTGAAGGAAAAGCCTGGATAATAACCCTTCCCGGGCGTTCCTGTCTTGATGATGTCGCGGCGATCGGGGAATGCCTCACGGAGCACATCGGCGGCTGCCTGAGGAGGGACAACTCCCTTTGCCAAGATGTAGCGTTCCCCGTCGGCCTTGTCGGCATGCTCGACTCCGAAGACGACGACTCTGGCAATGTCTCGGACATCGACATAGCGCGGGTCGGGTGAGATGGGGGCGGGAATTTCCTGCCCAGCGAACACCTGCAAGATGAAGGCCGTCGTTTCGCTGATCTTGGAAAGAGATTCGAGTGCGACGGGCGGACCCATGACGAAGCTGTTACGTATATCAGCGGACAAGCGCGACATCATACAATGAGGTAGGGAGCCTTACGTAGGGTTGGTTGCTGTATGGTGAAAGACGGCTTGTTCTCAATGCGAAACTCCCAAAATGCCCGTTCGTTGGCGACCTTGCTCGCCAGGTAGATGAGCGGGCCGGGTTCCCTCCTCTGCGGCCTTGAGGACAGGATCTGGGTCTGCGAATTTGAAGCTGACGGGGGCAGCTAGATGAGCGACAGCGTAGACTCCTGGATAAAGCATCAGACAACATCTTGAACATCATTTGACAAAGATACCGACCTTTGATGGCGCCATCGAAGGCTCCTGGGGCGACAATGTCAGGCACCTCCACAATCTCAATGTCGTTGCGATATTGAGATAGCGCATCGAGAAGAGCGTTCGCGGAAGCCTTGGACCGGGCAGTTCCACGGATGGAGTAGCCGGCTTTGAGAAATACTTCAATGACTGGCCCGGCGATATAACCATTGGCACCAGTCACGAGAACAATGCGCTTCTCAGTCATGATGGAGATAAGATGAGTATTGCCAAGATAACGTAGAGATGAACAATTTTCTAGACCTGTAAGTGACAGCGTGCGAAGATGATGATTCTCAAACTGATGATCTGTACAATATGCTTTATAGCCTCGTTCATTTACAGTGGGCCATGGAAGGCCATACAAGGCGTATCCAGGAACGGCAGGGTCGGCGACGGCGTTTTACTAGACTCATGCGTGTGCTGAATAACGGCAGATGGCGTTCGGATATTGTATGGAAGAAATCCGATCTCTCCAACGGACTTTGCTGACAAAATTGGTGGAGAGGAATCCAAGCGGCTGTATTAGTGATCGGGATTGAGAGACCTTCACCTTGGGAATTGCATATTTCGGGTCCATGACGTGTGAAAAACCATGTTCAAGTCAGTTGAGATTTGTCCCCTCTTGAGCTGTGACTGTGAGTTTCGCAACGATAGAGTGGACTGAGTCAATGCATCCTAGACAGTGCCCGAGTTAATGAAGCCTAATCATCTCTCCAAACCCTCAACATTGAAATGCTCAGCAATTGATGTTGCAATGGCCAAGTGCTGATTAAACCAGCATCCTTGTTCGTGCTGACCATTAAGCCGATGCTTGGATCCACGTGACTTCGCGACTCCATTCCCGCCAGTGCGGCGCGATGACGCAATTGGTTCAGCAAGCACTACACGAACCCAATCCTTCACACGCGACGTCTCCTGAACTGCAACGGAGGCATCCGGAGAATGTTTTGACCATGGCCGGTCGCAAACGGACCGCGACAAGGGCCAGCAGCAGACGGGGCGCTGCAGGTGCGCCGCCGACTGAACCCGATGTCTACCGGGACATGCTAGCTGAGGTTGGCGTGAATGCCCAGGATCGCAGCCCTCCGGAACGGCCACTGAAACGGCATCGTGCTGGTACAAAGCCGTCGGTGAAAGAAAACCTGGAGGAAAAGCCCCAGGCGTCAACATCCGCAGTGGCGCAAGGCGGCCAGGCAACACATGATTCCGAAGACGAATCCGCGGATGAGGGTATCGAGTTCCAGGATGTTATTTTGCCAAAACCCACCATGCAAACCATGGAACTGGAATCTGACGATGACGAAGAAGACGAAAACATCATCTTTGAAGATGTCGATTTCGGTGCACTCCCTGATGATACGGCTGCCGTCCAAGAACCGAAGGAGTTAGTGCTCAACCTGACGGCCCAACAGACGGCAACAGCGCAGTCAAAGAAGGCCGCAGAAAGACGAAAACCTCTTAACAAAGAGGAGCGAGAACGTCGAGCTGATATCCACAAAGTGCATATTATTTGTCTTCTCGCACATGTTGCACGTCGCAATCACTGGTGCAATGATGATCGGGTGCAAGATCATTTACGACCGCATCTGACTGACAAGATTGCTTCGTACCTGAACCCTGGGATCCATCTCTCCCAGTTTGGACGAACTGAGAGCCTCAAGAAAGGGTTGAAACAGGCTGAGGGGGTCTGGACAGGGAAGTTTGAAGTCGTCGAGAGGGGCCTCAGAAGGGCGCTGTGGGCGGAAGAGCCGGGTCATTTAAAAGAGGTATGTATGCGGTTCTCTCGGGGGATTCTGCTAACCTGAGTAGTATGAAACTCCTAGTGACATGGAGTCGTGTCTCGACCGCGACGACTTTCGTGAGACGGCCAAGAAGCTTCAAGGATCCAGAGATATTGGTGCGCAGTTGTATTGTGCCCTTCTCCGGAGCGTAGGAGTGCGAGCACGCCTGGTGTGCTCACTCCAACCGCTGGCCTGTACCTCTAGTGCTCCCACACTCTCCAAACCCAAACCAGCCCAAGGGACATCGAAGACAATGAAGAATGAACAAGTGCGAACCACGATAGCGAAGTACCAGGAGATGGCGAGTGCGGGTTATGGCACGCCCTCCAGCGGCTCGACTGCTCGTCGAAGACTGGGTCATCCCAATGCAACAACACACAACTTTGAGCCAAAGACTGCTCCACCAAAACCTCGTCCTACATTCGAAATGCCAAAAATCATTAAAGAGTCCGCATACCCTGTGTACTGGGTTGAAATTCTCGATGTTGGACATCAGAAGTGGCAACCCGTCGATCCGTTGGTTACCCATACATTCTGGAAGCCCAAGGTACTGGAACCACCTATAACGGATAAAGAGAACTCTTTGTCGTATGTGGTGGCGTTCGAAGCCGACGGAAGTGCGCGAGATGTGACGAGGAGGTATGCCAAGGCGTACACAGCCAAGACTCGCAAGCTGCGCGTGGAGGTCGCGACCGAAGGGGGTGACGTGTGGTGGCAGAAGGTAATGAATATGTATCGTCGGCGACGGCCGACTGATCTCGACCAGATTGAGAATCACGAACTTGTTGGTGTTGAGGCAAGAGAGCCGATGCCGCGAAACGTACAGGATTTCAAGGACCACCCGATTTACGCTTTAGAACGACATCTACGACGTCACGAGGTGCTAGTACCGGGTGCTACGCCTTCGGGGACTGTCGGCGCTGGGAGCCGAGGCCCCCTGGAGAAAATATACCGTCGCAGAGATGTTCGGATTTCTAGAACCGCAGACAGATGGTACAGGTTAGGACGCGAGGTCAAACCAAACGAAATCCCGGCGAAGTGGCTCCCAAAAAAGGCTCGGCCCAAGTCTCGATATGACGAGGAGGAAGATGATGACACACAAGGCGACACAGGCACACCAGCCTACACCGAAGATCAGACAGAACTCTACGTCCCACCACCAGTACGGAATGGCCGTGTGCCAAAGAACAAGTTCGGCAACATCGATGTCTATGTTCCAAGCATGGTCCCCCCTGGTGGCGTTCATATCATCCATGAATACGCCGCGAGAGCAGCATTTCTAGTTGGGGTCGACTATGCACCTGCATTGACAGGATTCCAGTTCAAAGGGCGGCACGGGACGGCAGTTCTCCATGGCATTGTGGTCGCCAAAGAATACGAGGAAGCGATCCGGGCAGTTATTGGAGGTCTCGGGGACCTAGAACAACAATTCGAGGATGAGCAGAGGAAGCAACGTGCCTTGAGAGCTTGGAGGAAGTTCCTGATGGGGCTGAGAATTAGGGAACAGATCTGGAGTGGAGTGGACGCGCAAGAAAGGAGGGAGGCAGACGACAAGGCGGCCAGGGAGGCGCAATTGGATAAGGAGCTTGAGGACGCGGCAAGTGATGTTACGGAGGAATTTAACATGGTTGATGACAACGATGATGACGGGGGAGGAGGATTCATGATTGAGTAATAGGAAATAGACAGTCTCGGTTGTATTGTAGGACTAGGTGATGGGTCTGAATACTCCTGGATATTATCGCAGCTGATGTCGCATTTGCCTCGTACGAAGCAGGGTGACTTGCGCAATTGCATCGCAATTGCTTACCGCTCGGAGATGACTATGGTTGGAGATGGCCGGCGGTACAGTGTTGAACACTGTGAGACGTACGGAGGATCGGAGGTTACAAGGCCATGGATGCGAGCGATTGGTCTAGTTATTGCGCCCTGTCGTATTTCGCATTGGGGCTTCGTGGCCCCTAGAACTCGGGTTCTGACTGGGGTTCCGCTGCCGCACTGGTTGCCTGAGTCGATGGAGGCAGTGCAAAACACCCAAGGGGCTGCTTCGATTTGATCTGCAGATAGTTTCAAACTCTGGCATTTCCCAATGCGGGATCATGGGGCGCTGCGAGGCGTGTCAGTCGGGTTTGTCGGTCAGACGCAGACACGATAATACGGCAGTAGATACGCGAGCTTACGACAAGGGAGTCCTTGCCAAGGCGACCATCAGCCATGATCCAGATGAAAAGGAGGGTGCATGGCTGAGGGTGAAGAGCTCAGCCTTGGATGGATCAGTACGTGGAGCCTCAAAGGGTTTGATGATGGTGAAGACAGCCAAGAGAGCTGGCTTGGCATGCACAGGCCAAGACTATGGAATCGAAGAACATGATATTCTCTTTCTTAGCGAGGACGAAACGAGTCGGCAACACGGCAGATTTACACCGAACGCGGTCGGAGTTCGGGCGGTAATCCGGCCGCTGCCAGAAGGGGTAATTGTTTCGAGGGAGGTTATTGGACACGACGGGGACGGGACAACGTGGGATGGGTCGTCTTGGGGATCGATGCTGTCAGCCCAGACCGGCGGACCCAGTGAATAAGAGTGATGACCGTAAGCACGCAGGGGCGTAAGGTTGACTGGGGTCATTGTGAATTGTACGAGATACGAAGGAGTGCGGAAGATGGAGCATCGTCCAGAGAGAAGCAAAGCCAGCACAAATCCTTCGTGCAACGAGGGATCGATTCACTGCCCTCCTCTTTCCACGTCTTGGCTGCAGGGGTGCCCAGGTGGTGTCGTCGTCACCACCTCCATCGAGAAATGTACGGTTGAATGGCAGGAGGATTTCGCAGTGGGACTGTAGTGGAAGCCAAGAACCGCAACCAAGAACTGCACAGCCACGACGTCCCCGAGATGTACTTGCTATTAGCCAGTCACTGGCAGGCAAGAAGGCGCGAAATGCTCCGATGGTGTCCCAAGAAAGGCAGGGGAGGCTTTTTAGCGGACGACAGCTCTGAGGTTCAGCGCCTGGCTGCACGCCACGGGCCACCTCCGCTGCGGATGCACGCTAACTTTCACGCTGCAGCCAGCAAAACGTCCACTAACGTCCTAGGCGCTGCGGGAGGTGAACCGGCCTAAACTGATATAACCATCATCCATCTCCTGCGCAGCTTCCACATGGAAACCAGGTCTCCATCACCATCACCACCACCATCGCCGTCACTCGATGTTGCTCTTCGACCTCGTCCCAACAGCTCCAACTCTTGAAGCTCGGGGCCGAATGTCGATTCTCTAAGTCGATATTTCTACCTCTATACCCCTCTTGCGACGACGCATTACGCGACAATTCTACCGTCCTTCTCTTGGCACTCATTCTTGCTTCTCGGAGCTCTTTCAACCTCAACCTCGATCAACAAAAAACATTGTAACATCAGTATCCATCAATATCATCACCAGAATTCAATCATTGCTCGAAACCAACCATCAAGTAGCCTCCGGGCTCCCCCCCACCCATCATGACGTTCTACAAGCAGGTCGTGACCCTCATGGGCAAGAACCTGCGCATCCTCCTCTTCCGCCACCTCGCCCTCTGCGTCCTCATGGCCTTTGTCCTCCCCATCATCCTCGCGGCTTTCTTCAGTTTCGCAAAGAATCTCTTCGTTCCACCCGCAACTTTCGGAATAGGCGACCCTCACCGCGTCAAGTCGCTCGAAGAGGCTTTCAAGGACGCCCGTGGCAGCAGCCGTGACAAGCTCGTCCTCGTCAACAATGGATTCTCAGGCGGTGACATCGAAAGGGTCCTCGACGAACTTGAAAAGGAGGCCAAGGATGCGGCCGACTTCGTGGAGGTGGTTCAGACTGACAATGAGGACCGACTCACCACCGAATGCCGCAGTAGTCTTCGCGGCGTTACAACCTGTTTCGGCGCAGTCGTCATGCGTTCCTCTCCCGACGAGGGTTCCGGCAACATCTGGAACTATACTATCCGCACCGACGGCGCTCTCCTTACCAGTGTTGGCAAGATCGAAGTCGACAAGTCCGACAATGACCAGGAGGTTTATCTCCTCCCCATCCAGCGTGCAGTCAACTCCATCATTGCTCGCCTTAACAGCTCGAGCAACGCCACTCTCGAAAACACCCTCGAATATCCCTTCACCACCTTGACGCAGGATGAGCGTGCCGACCGCATCCGAGAAGTCTACCAAGACATCATCACCAGCTGGATGGCCGTTGCCTTTATTGCTACCGTTATTTGGGTCACCTACCATCTAACGGGCTTCATTGCTACCGAGCGCGAGACCGGCATATCCCAACTGGTTGACGCCATGATGCCCGTTCGCAAGCCTTGGATGGCCCAGGCCGCCAGAATCATTGCTCACCACTTGTCCTTCTCGCTCATCTACGCCCCTGCCTGGATTGTCGGCTCTCTGACTATTCGTCAGGGCGTCTTCGCCAACACGAGCATCGGGATCGTACTGATCTTCCACATCATCGCTGGCCTGGCTTTTGCTTCCTTCGCTATTTTCTTTGCGTCCTTTTTCAAGAAGGCCCAGCTGAGTGGTGTCACTGCCATCTTAGCTTGCATGCTTCTAGGTATTCTTGCCCAATCCATCACCTCTCCTGGCACGGGCGCCGTCGCCATCCTGTCCCTTTTGTTCTCTCCTTGTGCATATGTCTTCTTTACAACCCACATGGCTCGCTTTGAGGAGCTAGGTAGGCCAACCAATCTGGTTGAAATTGCCCCCGATAGCCCTTGGAATCTCCCCGGCATCGTTCTCTGGATCTTTCTCATCATCCAGATCTTCGCCTACCCTCTACTCGGTGCCATCATCGAGAACGCGCTATACGGCAATTCGACTAAAGGCCGGAAGATCGTGTTTCGCCCGGATGAGGTCAACGGCTTGCGCGACAATGCTGTGCAGCTGGAACAGTTCTCGAAGACTTATACTCCTGGACTGCTCTCGCGATTATTCCAACGGGGATCTGCGAAGAAGGAGCCCGTCAAAGCAGTCAATGAGCTAAGCTTTAATGTAGGCAGAGGGCAGATTGTTGCTCTGCTAGGTGCCAACGGAAGTGGTAAAAGTACCACGCTAGATGCCATTGCCGGCATGAACAAGCTGACAAGCGGATCAATCACCATCGATGGTTCGGGAGGGCTCGGGATCGCTCCTCAAAAGAACGTTCTCTGGGATGACCTGACCGTGGAGGAGCACATCCGCATCTTCACCCACCTCAAGGCGCCGAATACTCGATCGACCACAGAAGGGATTCACGAGCTTATCAAGGCTATTGACCTCTGGAAGAAGCGCAAAGCCTTTGCAAAGACCCTTTCGGGTGGGCAAAAGCGCAAGCTTCAGCTGGGTTTGATGCTGACAGGTGGAAGTTCTGTCTGTTGCGTCGACGAAGTCAGCAGTGGCATCGACCCGCTCTCGCGGCGGAAGCTTTGGGACATTCTACTGGCTGAGCGAGGCAAGAGGACTTTGATCATGACGACTCACTTCCTGGACGAGGCTGATCTCCTGGCCGATCACATTGCTATACTCTCGAAGGGAACTCTCCGCGCTGAAGGATCGTCCGTCGAACTCAAGGACAGACTAGGTGGCGGTTACAAAGTCAACGTGCCAAAAGATCAAGGATTTTCGCAAAGCCCTGACGTTGACGGAGTAAAGAAGAAGGATGCATTTGACCTCGTCACCTATACTGCGCCCTCTTCTCTACTAGCCGCCTCTGTTATCAAGGACCTTGAAGCCGCCGCCATCAGTGAGTACCGCTTCACGGGGCCTACCATTGAAGACGTCTTCCTCCAAGTTGCCGAAGAGATCAGAGACGAGGAAGCTTTCCGTAACACTGACAAAGCCGCCCCCGTCGAATCTAACGACAACGAGAAGTCGGAAACGGAGGATGGGCCTCCCAGTGGTTTGAAGTTGATGGACGGGCAGAGAGTCGGCTACGTGAAGCAGGCCTCCATCTTGTTCATGAAGCGCTTGACAATTCTGAAGCGGAACCGAATCCCCTACCTTGTCGCCTTTCTTCTCCCGATCATCGCTGCTGGGTTGACCTCGCTCTACATCCAAGGCCAGGACCCGACTGGCTGTTCCCCTTCCGACCAGGCTTCGAACTCGTCGACCGAGGATGCTTTCAGTCAGATAGACTCTGATGACCGGGTTCTTTTCCTGGCTGGGCCAGCATTTAAACTGTCCACGTCTACGGCAACTCGCCTTTTTGGGCCTCTCTTCGCTGGCCTGGGTGGCGATGGCCCTGGTGCCGCGAGGGCCGCATTATCAAACCTCAAGCTTGTTGACAATTTCCCCGAATTCCAAAAGTTCATCAGAGACAACCGCAAGAACGTCACGACTGCGATGTGGCTCGGTGACAGTGAGCAAGACCCGACCATTGCTTGGGTTGCAAACTTGTTCCTCACAAGTCCCATAACGGCTCAGCAGTTGCTCGACGTGCTCCTGACCAACACGTCCATTGCGACAACCTGGGCTTCCTTCGAGGTCCCCTTCAGTCCCAGTACCGGCGACGCCCTCAACCTGATTGTGTACATGGGCATCGCTCTGTCAGTGTATCCTGCCTTCTTCGCTCTCTACCCGAGTATGGAACGCCGCAGATTTGTCCGTGGACTCGAATACTCGAACGGTGTCCGGCCATTCCCGCTTTGGATGGCGTATCTCTTGTTTGACTTCATCATCGCCCTCGTGAGTTCCGCAATCGTAACGGCTATATGGGCTGGCATCTCGAGCATCTGGTTCCACTTGGGCTATGTCTTCCTAGTCTTCTTCTTGTACGCCATCGCTGCTACACTGATGGCCTACGTCGTTTCACTCTTCACCAAGACCCAGCTCGGCACCTATGCCTGGGCTGCTGCCGGACAGGCCTTTTTCTTCCTCGTCTACCTGATTTCGTACATGTGTGTCATTACGTACTCTCCGGTTGCAGAGATTGACTCGAGCCTCCTCTATGTCCACTTCATCGTGTCGGCATTCGCACCCATTGGATCGGTCTTGCGAGCGTTGTTCGTCTCATTGAACCTCTTTTCTACTGCCTGCGACGGCGACGAGCTTGCTTCCAACCCCGGAGGCATTCTTTTCTATGGTGGCCCGATTCTCTATCTCATCATCCAATCCATTATCCTGTTTGGACTGCTCATCTGGCTCGATCAAGGTTCAGCGGGTTCCTCCCTTATCGGACTCTTCGACAGACGCAAGAAGCTGGAGTCCAACCCGGAGCACTCAGACGAGGAACTTGCCAATGAGCTCGCTCGCGTTAGCAGTAACGCCACAAACGAGAATGGCTTGCGCGTGATGAACGTCACAAAGAGATTTGGCAAGAACACGGCTGTCGACAATGTTACTTTTGGAATTAAACATGGCGAGGTGTTTGCTCTCCTAGGGCCCAATGGTGCTGGCAAGTCGACAACCATCTCGATCATTCGCGGCGATATCAAGCCCAGTCGCAACGGTGGCGATGTGTTTGTCGAAGATGTTTCTGTCATCAAGAACCTTGCTGCTGCGCGAGCCAACCTCGGCGTCTGCCCCCAGTTTGACGCCATGGACCAGATGACGGTCAGAGAGCACCTTGAGTTTTACGCCAAGGTTCGAGGCGTCACCAATGTAGAGCACAACGTGAGTGCCGTTCTTCAAGCCGTCGGTCTTAGTTCCTTCTCGACTCGCATGGCGCACGCGCTGTCTGGAGGCAACAAGCGCAAGTTAAGTCTCGGAATTGCACTCATGGGCAATCCCACGGTTGTGCTGCTTGATGAACCATCTTCCGGCCTTGACGCTGCGTCTAAACGAGTCATGTGGAAGACACTGGCTGCTACGGTTCCTGGTCGATCTATTCTCCTCACTACCCACAGCATGGAAGAGGCCGACGCCCTGGCCGGCCGTGCCGGCATCCTCGCTCGACGCATGCTTGCCCTAGGAACTCCGGACGACCTCCGCCACCGCTTCGGCGATGCTCTTCACATCCATCTTGTTTCCAAGACTGCGCCGCGAACCACTGCAAATGACATGGACCTCATCATCCAGTGGATCCGCCAAACCCTGCCCTCCGCCGAGGTCGACGAGAAGACATATCACGGCCAGATCCGCTTCTCGGTTCGCGCCAGCCAGGTCCTTGCCACGACGCAAGGTCGCGACGAGAGCGAAATTATCAAGGCCGGTCAGGATATCACCCAGAGCGCCATTGGTCACCTGGTTGTGCTTTTGGAGGCGCACAAGGATCAACTGGGCGTCGGCCACTACAGTGTCAGCCCGACAACACTAGACCAGGTGTTCCTCACAATTGTTGGGCAACACAACGTCAAGGAGGAGAATTCGGAGGAAAAGGAGAGCACCTGGAAGAGAATAATGAAGTTTGGATCGTCTTAGAAGTGGGTTTGTTGGCCGCGGACTTGAATGCGTGTGCAACCTTCAAGGTTTATTACTCTTGTTCTCATGAACGCCGTTGATGCATTTTGCAACGCGCGTTGTGTTCCTATGATACCTCACCGACGAATCCTTTTTGGACATAGATAGACAGTTATATTTTATTGTTTGTTTGTTACGACATACGCATATTCACGCGTTTCCTTTGTTGAATGTGCCGTATAATGCTGGTGTTCGTTCGTCTGCTGGACAAAGACGATTGAACACTGATCTGCCATGTTCGCAGTTCTCTTTGTAGCTGCTTTAATTGCTCACCATAAAGACGTCCGTCCAACGCTGCGTTGGTCCCATTCTCCGTAGGCTATAAGATGTCGTCGATGCGGCACTTCTGAAGAAATTGTATGTGCAATTTGTTCCGCAATTTCATCAACTACATATATACAAGGTCATTTGACTCTATCAGACTTTCCTTTCACTTTCCTTTCCTTTCCCCTTACGCCTGCACTTGCTCCATTCTAATCCGATCCGTCATCATGTGTTACAAAGTTATAACACACACTCTCGTCTGCGACATCCGACCACTGATCTCCGATGGAAAGGAGTTCCTCGTGGATCCATTCGCTAAGCCGACCGTGTGCCACTGCGGCATCCAGCGGGGGATGAAGAAGTATTTTCGCTGCGACAAGCACAAATGCTGCATGGTCACATGCAAGATGGTATCGTGCCCAACGGACGAAAAATGCGAATATGTTATCCCTATACAGCGGTACAACCAGGCCACCTTCAAGCGTGAAAAGACCTGGGAGGCGTTCCAGACCACCGACGAGTACATCTTCCCCGAAGGTCTGCCGTTCGTCTGCGATATGACCGAGCACTTCTTAAACGCTCTAGTCGAGACGCTCCACATGGGGCAAGCAATGGCGCTGGCCAGGGCCATGCTCACCGAGGCACAGAAAAACATCGAAACGGTACGTCGGCAGCATCGTGCTCGCTATCCTTTGTGCAAGGGGTTACTGAACGAGTGGAAGTGCGCCGATATGCGGGGGGTAGCCAAGGCGAGCGTGCAGGCCGCGACCTACCAGCGGCTCCTCAACAAGCAGGTGGAGTTGTTCGACGCGAAATTTTGGCAACTGCAGTTTAACTGGAAGGAGGAGGCCGACGTGGTGGAGCTGATGCGCTTGGCCGTGCTCGACTTGAAGAAGGCGTTGGATGGGCTGCCGGGATTGTTGGAGATCGAGAAGGCGTTGGCAAAGTCGCAGTTTGAATTCTTTGGTAACAGGGCCAAGCTAACGAAGATCGATTAGTAGGGTTGTTGCATTTCCAGCAGGTTAGGATGGCGTTCGAGCTGGCAAAGGGATTTAATATAACTGTTTCATGGTACTGAAAGCCGAGCACTGTGAACTTGTGATGACATGAATGAACGTGCCAGTGTATGTTTCTGACCATCTGGGTATTTCTTGACCGATGAAGAATCCTGAGTAAGAGCGAGTTCTGTGATGCTGGGACCAGGGCAGGATTCGGTATTGTTCGTCATAATGTGTTGCCCTGGCAAAGTCGTCGGTGTCCCATTGCGCACGGCAATGCTTTAAATCAGGACTCAGTAGCCCTGCATATTTCGGCAAATGTTGCGTTATAGAGAATACTGTGGTCTGTCTGTTGACGTACAGGGCGAGGCTGGCAGGGCGACTAGCTTCGGCTGTGAAGCTGGCATGGTACGGGATCCAACCATTCTCCTCCGCGGCCTCATCAGAGAGGCGCGGAAGTTCAATTTCCCTGCGTATGGTCGGCCGCTTTGAACAGGGACGTTAATGTTGATGCTGAGTCTGGGTTGTACAGTGTAGTCCCTTCAAGGCATTAACCCCTGCTGCAGCTCCTGCCACAAGCTCGCAGGTGGGTGACGTCGATTATGTAAGTCATGATGTGGGCCGGGCCCACATGAACGCGACAGCCCGGTTATAGATACAAGTTATTGAGTTCCTATCACAATCAACCAAGGCCTTGTTCATCTAGTGGTTAGGATATCAGCTTGTGGTTCCTGCAAGTCGCTGAAAACACTGGTTCGATTCCAGTACAGGGCAGGCCTTTCGTTTTTGCCATTCTTTTGCCATTTTAATGCTTATTTTTGCTCCCGGGATGGTTGAGAAGAGTTGTTTTCTTTTGATGGCCGAGATATCACTTTGGTGGCACCGACGCCGTGGTCCGTCGGCCGACTGCGCGGAAAAGTGGGTGCACTGTAGCGCCTACTAGTGCTTGATTCAGTAGACGAACCGCTGTATTCTGCTTTCGCGAACTGGGAAACACGCACAATCGGGATTGCTTTTGGATGAAGAAACGGGGAGTCGGTCGATGTGTAAGGGGATGACGTCAATCATCACAGCCCCGAATAAAGATCACAGTTGGTTATTCGCTTGGTGTGCTGCGATGGTATTAATGGGGAGCTGGTTCGCTGTTGCAGATACTAAGAACATGGTGAGGCTCGTCTGCCGTCTGCGATATTACCACCAGCCATTCTCGAATCTCTTCGGTCTTCGAGGCTCGCGGTTTCATGAAAAGGGCCAAGTGCGATTTTGCCCTGACGGCGAATACCCGGCTTGTCCTGGTCCTAAGAATGCACTGTTACACTGAGATACCTCATCTGCGGCACCTCGTCCAGCAGAAGACTTGTCAATCATCGCATCAATCTAGTACTCTGAATGGATTGATATCTCTTCTTGCCAGAAACCAGAACCAGCCAGAGTCGCGGCGCTGTACCCATCTCAATCCTACATGTCTTGTAGTAAGTAGTACTGTGTGTTCTTTGTTGCAGACTCTAACATAAAATATAACTCCGCTCACATTCAGACTGGCTGAATTTATTCACAGATCAAAAGTGAAGCCAAAAAGTGCAAAAAAAGATTCACGTGTTTCCACATGTGGCGACTCTCCCGCCGGGAATTGAACCCGGGTCTCAAGCGTGACAAGCTTGCATACTGACCACTATACTACGGAAGATGATGGTTGTTGTTCAACCACTGTAGCGAGGATTCGTGACATCGGGGCCTGAAAATTTGCGCTATACGCCCTTTGCTGTTAGTCGGGCCCTTTTGCGGTCACAGTCAGCACCAAGCACGAACTACCCGCACATTCAATCCTTGATACCTGTAGCAATTCACCAAGAGTTCGCATTGGTAGATCTATGAGGTTATTCCCAAGTTTATCATGGTACAGATATTCCATACGCCCGCTAGTTTTATTGAAGAAAATAACGAAGAACCGAAGCAATGTGATGAGACAACGCTTCCATATGACTTGCGTTCTGTTATTTCTTATCGGACATTGGCAATATATACATCTACCTTGAACGCCTCTTTGACCTACAGTCGGCTCCGTGACATGTACATAACAGCCGACAACTACCATAACATAACTTCATCCTCATTTCGGTCTCTGCTTATCCGCCGACTCGTAATAGTTGTCGTGTATCACGGACCCGGCCGTTGACGACGTCGTATGGGACTCGACATCTCGGACGACTTCGTGCGTGACCATGATCGCACCGTTTCCGTCCGTCTTGTGCGGGAACATCTCCTCTGTACTGTCGTTCTTCGTGTGCGGGCCTCCGACGGCCTTGCTGGTCAAGCCATAATCCCTAGAGTACGGACCGTTGCCCTTGGATTTGCTCTGCAGGTAGTCCTTGTGACTCTGGTTGTAGCTTTTGAGGGGGATAGAGCCGTTCTTCTTCGAACGCGAACCGGAGTGTCCGTAGTAGTTCTGGGACGTCTTGTTGCTGGATAGACCTAGGGCGTGGTTGATCCAGGGAACCTTTTTTACGACCTGTCGCAGACATGGGATGGTAGAGCAGATGACCAGCGCTCCGAGTTCGACTTCTGACCAAATCATCGGTTCAACGTATTCGTCTAAGAATGGTTAGTGTGCTGCAATAGGGAAAATGACGGTAGGCTTACAAGTGGTATCTGTTCCGATGCGTGTGACGAATATGATACGGATGATCGAGATAATGCAAACCCTGGATGAATGAGCGCGGAGTCTTGCCAAGTATAACGGCCACTTACAAGAGACCAAGGGAAAGCATGCAGATCAACCCGATTCGCTTCGTCAGAGGCAGTTGCAGCTTCCACATGGCAGGAATGGGTTGAATGAAGAGGAACAAATCGGTGGACATGTTGAAAACAAACTAATAGGTCAGCATCACCCAAAGAACTGATGAGTGAATATTCTCACAGTGCTCCACCACAGGACGTGGATATCAAGGCACTTGGCCGTCTTCAACTGCTCGAGATTCCATGATGCGCTAATCGGGCGGCAGTTGAAAATAACGACGCAGCTTTCTTCGACGGCCTGGGCAAACAGGAAGACAATTAGGCACTTGTTTGCGATTCGGAGTTTCCTACTAGGTTGGATTCGTAGGTAGAGTACGGCGAAGGAGGATTTCGCAAGAGAGACACCACAACTGAAGGTGGACGAGCAGACGGTCGTCAACTGTAAACCGGGAAATCAGCACTGGCAAAGAGATATGATGGACTTGAACTAACCCGAAGAAACATTTCGTAATCTTCGTCGGGGACGAACTTCTCATGTAGTCCGAAGCCAGACTTGGTAGCTATTGGTTGTTAGTTCACCTCCTCGTGGCATCTCCAGTACGAGCGCAGATACTAACCCATGATGGTTGCCACACATAAAGCTATCAAGAACACCTAACTCATGGTTAGTAACGTGTCGCGTTCACGTAAAGAGCATGGCGGATCGCCAATGCAGGGAATCGGAGCGGCGTACCCAAGCGCCTGTGATTAAGTCTGCCGACCTCGTCAGCTGTGCCTCAACTCATTCATGACATCGGGCTCCTACAGTCGTCCACTCCCGTCGTCTTCAGGTTGGCCCTGATCCATAACCGTATGGAAATGGCAGCCGTCGTGATGCATATGATGACGATAGACGACGCCATAAGCGCCCCCGATAAGTCTTGAGCCATGTCGCGTTGGTTGTTGGGTCGCTTCCTAGTTGAGTTGGAGATTCGGGTCGTTCCTCGTTCCTCGTTGCGTTACCACGTTGTCAGGTTGAGAAACTCGGTTTGGCGCCGGCTGCGTCTTAAAAGAAGAGGGACAGTCTTGTTCGCATATCCGAGTCGGGACTAAGGCAACTTGGCACAAACGACTCTGTCGACAAGGCCCTGATGCAGGTGGGAGGAGGTATACAGAAGAACTACGTTGCTTCACTTCCATGGCACCACCGAGGACTAGGTCAACGGACTATGACTAGGGGGTTAAGAAGCTGGGGAAACAGGGCACCTGGTTGCCCGTGAGCCCGTTTCATCGACACGGTAGCAGCGATGACGAGTCCATTCTCGAGATTCGTTCTCGGTCTTGGCAGGCGACGGCGAAGACGGAATCAACACCAGGCATGTCGGTCCAGCGTGATCCCGGGACGGGTCTATCATTTCAGCACGATCATACGCTGGGTTGGAACCGGGGAGGCGTTTGGCATGAGCCGGACAGCATCTAACGGCCATCGACTGGATGTGGGGATCCAAAGCCTGGAGAACCGGGGCCGGCCCTGTACGAGAAACACCAGTCTGCTCCACAGCCGACTCCTTCGCTACTATCTGTACGAGTGTCGAAGTGACAGGCGGGGAGGCCCGTGGGCTTAGGGGAAGCGAAGCCCTAGTTCCCGCCACCAGCTGAACTTAGTTCTCCGACGAGATGCAGTTGTTGATGAGGAGTTGACCGGGTTTCAAGATTGGCTTCTCGGATTTCTTCGGTTGTGAGCAAATCGCAATGGGATTCAGGGTCTACGGATGAGGCGTGCTGTTGGTTTGCTGTTGACGAGCATCAGACGCTTGACAGTGGTCCAGGATGATGGATGTGATGATCCCTTCCAGCCTGAACTCTGGGCTTTTGGTTCGGCCGACCCGAGCACAGGCTGATCTGCGTGCGTTAAAAGTCGAGTCATGATCCACGTCGTTGGCTTCCGAGTCTGGTGTGTTTTCGAATCGGACTGGACGCCATGTGGTTGACCGGCGTAAATGTGGAAGCCACAACATCGATACACCTCTCAGAAGCGCCATACTTGCATCGAGAACATTGTCCGGCTTCCGCGCTAGAGTGTGTGCCTGGATGTCAGGACGGGTGACCAGGAAGCGTGGTGCTGGACTACTGTAGGGACGCCAACCTAGCAGGCATGGCAACAGGCATCCGTCAAACTGGCTCTCCTTGACTGATGGACCCTGGGTAACTGATTCATTAATGCGTGCCAAGAGCTAGCTGAAGCAGGCCGTCGCAAGTAGCATCCTAGATGAAGAACCGGCGTCTGTTAATCACCACCAAAACACAAGGGAAGACTGCTGTTTCTGGATAAGCCACTTTATAGTTGCAACCCTCAAGTACGTAGCCTACCACCATGTTCAGTTCGCAGTAATTCCGCGTTGTCAAGGATCGCATACACGGATCTCTCTTCAGCGCAGTCTGTCTTCAGCTCGATGTTGGTTGTGCACATCGGGGTTGCATTCCATGCAGGCTGTATGGCATCATCCCTGTCTCCGAAATACGTAAACCCATGTCCTGGGACTTTGCTTAGACGAAGTGCAAGAGTTTGACCACGCTGCACCCAGCACGCATACAGCCAATTGTTGGTCTACGCCCCTGAAAACGCGCGCTCTCGCGTGCCAGGGAGATAGCAGGCGCACTCAGCGATGAAAGTTTTATTTGGCCATTTCAGCGAAGATGCGGCGAGCAGCCGACAACGGCGACAATGGGTCGAGAAGCGGAGAGACCTACTGGCTTTAGTCCTATACTACTAGCTATACTACCGTATTCCAAGCCTCAGATCCCCCGTGGGCAGACGCGGTAGCTCCCCTGGGGATCGACGGGTACTGGTAATCAGGAGGATCCCATCTTATCGACCCGCTCCTCTCCGCGCAAGATCAGTCTAATGAGGGGCAGATTAACAGCTAGACGCTCCACCTGACAAGGCTGACGTTTGCCGGGTTTCGTCAAGTCGTTCGCGTTGCGGCGGACTATGGTAGTACTTATTTGATCGATAGAGATGGTCGACTTGGATCGCGACTTACATGAACGCATCGGAAGTGCCAGGCAATTTCCCTCTGCAATCAAGCCGAGTCCCGACCCAAACATCAGGAACCAACAATGCAAACAACGCCCAGCGAAACGCCACGGATTGTCATCTGCATGGACCAAGATCCCGGTACCCGGTCGTCCAGGCCGCCGCTGAGGCTACGTCGCAGTCACATCGCATCAGGAGTCAAATGCCTCGCCGGAGGAATCCATCCTACGGCGGCATATGGCCTGAGAGTCGCTTGATGCCGTCGTCACCCCTGTACCGAGTGGACGGGACGCAGCAGCTAGATCCCAGGCTGGCGTGAAAAGCCGTACGAACCAGATGTAACTCAGTGCCGAAACCGCATGATACTGCCGACGGCGAAGCGAGCCTTGGGTGGCCCGATCAATGAAGGGCTCGCCGACGTCTTCTGGATATACTTGGACGCCTCACATCGGCCGTGGATCGATCCAGGAACTGTAACGGGCGCACCTTGCTTTATGTGCGCGAACTGCGACTATAAATACTGTTAGTTCATACACATTGCAGCGAATTTCGCGTGGCAGAACCCTCCGAGAGACACCGACGAACCCTCCGATTACTGACTCCTCAGAGGTGCTTCATATTGCACTGGCTGCTTGTCCGGAAAATAAATGCTGACGGCCCGACGGTATTGCTTCGCTGGGATTATGACGGGTTATATCCGCCTGCCGAATTCTAGACTCTCGCTATGAAAAGTGCTTCCTTTTTCGTCTGAGAACCGGGGTAATCTTCGTAGCTATGCATAGTTGCGGGTTATCCTAGAATTAGGTCATCGAATACGCAAACCCGCTTCTCGATCACGACCGGTGTCATGACGATAACGATGGGAAACATGATACGTACTAGACATCTGAGTACACATGATGATTGCCCGATAGTCGACAAGCAAGTAAAATCCCTCGTCGACCAAACAGTGGACAAATGCCGGGTCCGCAAGCAGAGGCCGGCTTACAGTTCGTATACCCGCTGCCTCTGCTTGAATCCTAGGATTGTCGCACCATGTCCCTGGCCTTGATCCTGGACACCCCGATGGCCGACATGTAGGAGCACTCCATTTTTCATCCCGATGGGCAGACGTACGTAAGAAGCAGACTTTTCAAGAGATGGACAGAAAATGCCAAGAACAATTGATGAGTGAGTTGAAGACAAAAGTGTCCCTGGAAGGTTGCCTCTTGAGGAGTTGACTTCAACCAGAGAGGGATTCTCATCTTGGATGCTGTGAGATCCGCCTTACATGTTTCATCATAGTATTCGTATGCACATCGGCTACTCACAAGGAGGCTGTCGGGGGGGGAAATCCGAAGCGGTAAAACGTACCCGGTCGACGTGTTGGTTCTGCAACCAACCAATGTAACGTGGGTAAATTGGTAGTTCATCTTCCCGCGAAATGAAAGCTGCTGTTGAAGAACAAGGACACGACATCAAAATCGCATCGATGTAGTGATTTCTCCCTTCGAAGTCGCCTCTCTAACTACCCCGTGCGAGCGTCTCTTTAAGTGCGCGGCGATCTCATCTTCCCCTGGCGGCTCTTGGTGATCCGGCGCGTCCGACGTGACTTCCGTCGGTCGGGGCCGCAAAATGACAGATTCTAGCGATCCTCTCGCGCTCCACCGCGAAAACCATTGACGGGGTTACCTAATCTGTGGCCTTGTCTCTCCACATTGTCACGATACAGTGTTTGGGAGGTGCGGTGTTGTAATGTGATCTGATCTCGTGCCAGTGCCTGTAATTGAAGGTTGTCTTGGCTGGGTCACCATAGCTTCCTGTCAATGGCAGCAAATCCCATTATTCATCTCAAGAAGTTGACATTATTTAGCATCAGGTGAATATAGTCACCCCAATCAATCCAACCCCGCATCAGTCTCCTCATCTATGAAGTCTCTTCAGTCTGTGATGGTGTGTAGCGTGAGGCTGGACAAGGAAAACTCGGCATGAGTAGGGCCTTCAGCATAGGTACAAATACCTGTGCATCTGTCTGAGTGATTCTTTGGTTCTGTTCTGTCCAAAGCCTACAATATTATATGGCCAGTCCTTCAATACTCCGCATGCTTACAGATGATCCTACAGGTTGTGCCTATTAACGACCGTCTAGTGTTAACATCCTTCACGTGTCTATCCGTTACGTTTCTACATCGCCATGTGCTTCAAGGCAGCCCCCCCAACAGTCTACCGGAAATGCGGCCATAAATCTGAGGTTGTGGCCAAAACCTACCTTTGTGCGGATGCCCCAAATGGCCCAAGCTGCAAAGACCCGCCGTATAACAATTCCATTGCAGACAACAAGGTAAATGAATGGTGTGGAAATTGCGTCGCAGCGGGCAAGGGAACGAACCGACGCAGAGGAGTTGAGCGTCCATGCAATATATCAATGAACTAGATACTGGGACTCCTGGTATTACATAATTGAAACATTTGTGTTTGTACGACCTGCTCGCAACCTGCGTCTTCCTCCTCTTCCAGGATTTGTAGGAAGATGTTTAGATATCGATTGTATTCTGTTAGTCTCTCGTCGGATTCGCTTCGGGTGTTGGGCGTCTGCATTAGAAGCCACCGGGGAGGGGACCAAAATAGCTGGAGGGGACCTGCATAGGACTATTCCCAGTCGATCACCGAAACGATCTCGAGGTCTTGGGCGTTATTGACAATCATGTTAGCCGGGCCGAAGTCATCGCAAGTAAGTTTTAATGGCCCTTTGTCGTATCGTGGAATGACGAAACGTGCAATCAGGGATTCTAGGACGCTCCAGTGTAGGTACTGTTGCCTCGCATCGTCCTTGTCGTCGACCGAATTCAGTTGACTGCGAAGATTTTTGCCAATCGTTGTTCGCGACATGGGTGAATTATTCCGTAACTGACGAGAAGGTGGTTGGAGAGCCTATGGTGGCTCGTCAAGACAGCAACTGGGGCGATGCTCCTGCTGGTCACTTACAGAATACGTCAACGTTGAGAGTTTCATGCACCTTCCATAGCATAGGCCGGGCATGAATCGTAGCTGTGCACCTATCATCATCTATTTAGGATGTCTGGGATAAAGTGCCAATATGGGAGAACCGAAGCTTTAAGAGGTGCAGTTTGAAACGAGCAATCTGCCGATAAATCGTTTCGATGTTGGTATGGCTAATGATTTACCCCATCTGGCGACGGTCGGGATCGTCAAGGCCTTGTACAATATCGCCCAAGCTCACGCCTTCAAAGAAAGAGGTCATGTGTAAGGGCCGATGCCCAGTTCATTGTCCGAGGACACTCCCCAGGCCTTCACCTCTGGGACAGGAACATCGGTGCACTCGCGCACGAGGTTCATCGTGGCTACTTCGATCTCGACCTTCTCGTCGGGATGTTTAACCTTGCCGCCCCTCGGGAACTGCACCATCCACTTCTCCCAATTCGTAAAAATGACTTGGCACGACCAGTTGAAAGAGCCGCGCTGGTCGTCTGTGAGTTTGTCGTGAGCAAGCCTGCAAGGTAGTGTCTCGTTGTGAAAAGTCGACACCCAACCGGTGAGCCGTTCTGTGCGGCATCGCGCGAACTTGTCCACTCAGATGTAGGCATCAATCGTGTTGTCGATCCCGATACATTCGTCCCAGTCCATCTCGAATAGGGAAGTGCAGGATCGAGCTTGGAAAGACCGTTTACCGTGTAACACTCTCTGATGTGGAACAAACAACTAGTTCTCAATACAGCACATCGTAAGAAAAGCAAAAAATGTCTGGTCGATCGACGCATGTTCGAGGCACATTTCGTCCGAATACCACCACACTTCACCATCACCCGAACGGTCGATGGCTACTGGCTGATACGCACAGTTATCTGGATACTGTACTAACACTGTATAAGGAGCCCCCTTCTCCGCGGAGAACTGCTCCACCAAGGCGCCCGTCCTCAACACTCACTCGCAAAGTCCGCGGCCAGCGAGGCCAATTCCTTTTGCGTTTAAAACGGGGAAATACGCGAAAAGGGACGAGACGATATGCAGCACCAGGGCCCCAACGAACGTCCGTACCGGTCCCATTTGCGGCCGGCGTGTGTGCCGTGCCGCCGGCGCAAGTCGCGATGTCAGTCCGACGCTACATCTGAGATATGTTTGATGTGCCGAGCGCATTGCACAGACTGTGTGTTTCCTTCCGGCCCCAGCTCTGGATCCAGTCGGACCCCCGATTCTGCTCGACGTCGGCGTCAGACCCGGTCCACCGGCGGAAGCGCCACCCCGGTTCGCCGTCCCCCGGAGCCCGTGCCCGGACTCGGCCCTGAGGACTCAGTCCTTGGGCACCCAGCTCCCGCTCTCGTCCCGGTTATAGGCTCGGTTCCCGGTGCTTCGAATACATCGTCAGGGCCCGCGGAGTGGCCAGCTCAAGGCCAAGACACCCAGGATGAATCGCCACTGGCATTGGGCTCGGCGGATGACCAGCAGCATAATCTCCACATTGTCGGGCCAGCAGTCACATCCGACAATCAGGTTCTATCGGATTATCTGTCTGCGATGCCTGGAGCCACTCGAGGATCGCGCTTGATCATTCCTGTACCAGGAAACCGATCCCAACCTGTCTTGTTCACCATGGTTCAGAAGCGCCCATTGGGCATGGCCGTTAATCGAAGAAGTTCTTCTGCAGAGAAGCTAGAAATGATCGAGAGATTGCTGGAGCCGTTTGAAGCGGATGTCATTGATCTGTGGGTATTACTCTATTGAACTTGGGAGTCAACTAATATGACTAGCTATTTCGACAAGGTCAACGATTCTTTTCCTCTGCTGGATGAAACCTCTTTTCGTCGACAATTCCGCGAAAACAAAGATCGCATATCTCCCGCACTGCTAGCTTGCTTGTATGCGCATTCCATAACGTTCTGGGACAGCTCGCCCGTCTTATGTCGCCACCGGTGCCCAGAGAGGCGGTTCATCTGGAACCTGGCAAGCGAGGCCACCTACTCGGAGCTTCATGTGTCACCGGGGATGTCTATCATCGAAGCCATACTCTTGAATGTTGGTGGCCGTCCCACCACATCCCTCATCGGTAACGGCGTCCTCCTCGGATCCGCTGTTGCCATGGCCCATTCACTTGGTCTACATCACAACCCGATACCATGGGAGATTCCACAGTCTGAGAAATATCTCAGGATGAAAATTTGGTGGGCTCTCTGGGTTCATGATAAGTGGTATGTCGGTCAAGTCCATCTCTATCAGGCTCTAACAAGTCATGTAGGACGAGCCTGGCTCATGGAACACCTCCTCACATCTCAAGAACCCAGTTCAATGTGCCAAAACCCACCCTCGAGTATCTTTGCGAATCAGGCTCAGCCGAGGAGAAGAAACAAAAGGCATCCGTTTTTGTTGCTCTCGTGGGGCTCACGGATGTCTTGGATTCGAACCTCTGCCATATCTATCACTTCGAACCCGGCGAGCCTCGAAACACGACGCATCTCGAGCTCGCTTTGAACAACTGGGTCGAGTCTTTGGACGATAAAATCCGCCGAATCATCATCAGGGGCACCAGCCTTGAGGTCCCTGGGGCCGCAAATCTACGGCTCGCTTATCTCAATGTGCGACTTCTCCTCGAACGTATCAAGCTTGAAGCAGACAAACAACTCCACGACACCCAAGACAGTCGGTTGTTAAACCGCTACATCCAGGCGCGACGAACATCCGAGGAAATACTCATCCTCACCCAGGAATTACAACCAGAGCAGCTTGCCGACTTCTGGCTCCCGAGCGGTTCATTCGCATTCCCAGCAACCGTCAGCTTCTTGCTACGGTGTGCCCTGGAAACTGAGAACTCGCCTTCTGGTCTCGCGCAAAGCAGCTCTCTTCGAATTGCCTCTAGTCTCATATCTGCTCTGCGTTCTCACAAAGAAAAGAATTCTTGGGATCTCGGCGACATCTGCCTGGCACAGCACGCCGAGATTGTTGAGAAGGTCTTGGCCATGGTCCCCACTGAAGATCCGGGTCTTGACGGATCTCTGGATCTGCAGGACTTTATCATGCCAGACGTGTCAGTTATTGACCAATACTTTCCTAGCCTATGGGATCCTTTGCAGAGCGCGTGGTAATATGGAGACGAGATAAGGCATGTTGATTCCCGCGGAAAAGTTTGCCGCGGCCTGTCAGCACTTCCGACCGAAGGATAAAGAGCGCGCGAAACATAATGAATATTCCTTCATCATCTCTTGGCCTTCCTAGCCTACTTTAATTGTCAGTGAACCAATCGGTCGTTATTGCTTCCATCTATCCAAATATCCCACGGACACCGATCAAGAATGGCTCCAGGCGCGATCACCGACGAGAGCAACTCCACTCTGGCTGTTCCGAACAAGCAAACAGCAACTCGAAGCCTCTACAGTGGGGTAAGCCAGGAAGAGTATCGGAAAAAATCAGAGAAGTACCTTCTCAACTACGGCACAAAATTCCACAAAGATGTAATCACCAGAGCCCGGGGTCTTTTCGTTTACACGGCCTCCGGCCACAAGGTCCTTGACTGGACTTCCGGCCAAATGTCATGTCTGCTTGGGCATGGTCACGAGGAAATCGTCAAAGTCATCAGTGATCATGCCTTGGATCTCGATCATCTCTTCTCGGGGATGGTGTCTCCTCCGGTCATCTCCCTTGGCGAGCGTCTCTGCGAAGCGCTTCCTGCCGGCTTAGACAAAGCCTTCTTCCTGTCGACCGGTGGTGAGAGCAACGAGGCTGCCATCAAGATGGCAAAGGTCTACACTGGAAAATTCGAGATTGTCGGCCTCGGAGCATCCTGGCATGGCGTAACTGCCCAAGCCCTCGGCGCTCAGTATCACTTCGGACGGAAAGGACAGGGTCCTCTTATGCCCGGCATGCTCATGCTTCCAGCCCCGAACGCGTATCGGTCCGTATTCCGAAACCCGGATGGGACGTATGACTGGGAGGCCGAACTCGAGTATGGGTGGAGGATGATCGACATGCAATCCTGCGGATCCCTAGCTGCCTGTATCGTCGAATGCATACAGAGCTCAGCCGGCATGCATGTTCTTCCCCCCGGTTATCTCAAAGCCCTGAAGAAGCACTGCGAAGCCAGAGGTATGCTCCTCATCGTGGACGAGGCGCAAACGGGGGTGGGTAGATGTGGCGACTTCATGGCAATCAACCACGAGGACGTTGTCCCCGACATCCTCACCTTGTCCAAGACCCTTGGCAACGGCCTCCCCCTCAGCGCAGTTGTTACGGGCGAGGAAATCGAGCGCGTTTGCGTGGAGAGAGACTTTTGCTTTTACACCACCCACGTCAACGATCCGTTACCAGCCGCAGTGGGAGACAAGGTCCTGGAGATTGTCATGAGGGATGATCTCGTCACCAAGTCGCGGAAATGTGGTGAGATCCTTCACAACGGTCTCAAGGAGCTCCAGTCACGTTACGGCTGCATTGGCGATGTGCGAGGAAGAGGCTTGATGGCAGGAGTCGAGATTGTCAGCGACCGGACTACGAAAGGACCGGCTTTGGAACTGGCTAAGAGGATTGGAGATCGTGCGTACGAGCTAGGTGTTTGGGCGAATTTGAGTAGTCACCCCAGCTTTGGCGGTGCGTTTAGGATTGCGCCGCCGATTACCATTACGGAGGCTCAGCTCAAGGACGGACTCGCAGTGTTCGAGCAGGCTTTCAGGGACACCGAAGGAACGATGCCTCTGTACTAAGACGGTAGCAGATATTGCACAGTGAAATATTAAGTACATAGTATACCAACTCTTGCTAGGACGCTCTACCTAGTCTTTATCATCAAAAATACCATCTAGTCTATTGAAGAAAACACCATAGTCATCATCAAAACGTTCCAGCGTCTTCGGGTACATAGTCCCGCGGTCAATCCCTCCTTTAAGGTACAGCTCCAAGCAGCCACGACAAGTCTGCCCGCCTCGCCTCGGACACTTGCAAATTTCGCACATGACGCGTCGCTGGAACTCGATCCTCACCAAGCTCCGCCTGCTGCCGCACATCTGGTAGAGACACGCATGGCAGCGCGTTTCCCACGAGGCTTGTGGGTATCCAGTTGCCTTGCGGATTTGTGCGGGGGTGAATTTGTCCTTCGGGCGGATTCGACAGCAGGTGTAGCACGGATATGACTTCACGGCGTTGGGCTTGAGGTCGAGAACTTCCGCATGCCATTTGTCCTGGACGAATCGGTAGCGGGTGTGTAGGGCGACCCATTTGGCCGGCTGGACTGTTTCATGGAAGGCGTGGCTGACCTCCGTGAGATGAAGCGCATCGTCGAAGCCAAGAAACGACACAACTCTCATCAAGAGATGCGTAGGAAGCGTCTCTAGTCTACTCTTCTCTCCGGTGGGCAAGACGCACGACACGGTTTCATCGGTAGCCTCTGGAACATCGCCGAGGCGTGGTCCTTTGCATATGGCCGACCTTGTCTTGTACTGGCCGCAGTTGTGGCAAAAGTAGTACGTCAATATCCCATTAGAGATCGGATGTAAGTGGTCGAAAAGGCGGTTCTTCGCCGAACAGTCGAAGCAGAATCGATCGCCTTCCTTCGTGATGCGTCGTCCCTTATTGGATTTCCTGTCAACAGTGGCCTTTTCCGCAAACTTGTGCTTCGGCAAGAAGCGGTAGCATTTATAACAGGCGAAGCGTTCCTCGCCTCGGTTCTGTTCGGCCGTGTCCCGCTCATGCATCAAGTCAACGAGTGCTCGCTTAGGGAGGATAGCTCGCGGGTTCAGAGTATAGTGGAAGAGCCGGCTTGTCGATGTTAGGTTGAGAGCACTCCCGAAGTCTAAGAGCCTAACCACCTCGAAGTGAATGTCGAAGGGCAGGTATTGAAACAGGAGCGGAGCGTGTTTAGAATCCATGGTGGCAGTTTGGGAACAACGTGACGTTCCACTGAGCAAATAGTGTGTGATTTCTGGGGTTGGGAAAAATTATCGGTCTTCGAACTGGTATTGGTGTTTTAATTCGAGATGCGTGGTCGGCGTGGTCGACCGGGATAGTTTAACTTCATTCATTCATGCGTATACTGTTTTGGCGTCTGACATATGGAAGTACAACACAAATGAACAAGGACTTATCTTCTAGTAGCGGTGCTATTTGTATTAAGTCGTGATACTGGGGGAACCCGGCTGGTCGGCTAGCATCTTGACTCATCCGGCACGGTGAGATCAAACCTTGGCCCGCACCAGCATTGGACCTATTTGGGATTCCAACCTGGAGGTCTTCAGGCATACTATATTAATTTCCCGTTTGACGGGCCTATAATAGCCGGGTTAGTGACGGAGGAGTGTGTTCATACCCGACTGACGCGGTGAGAGTTAATCGTTAGCAAATGGGCGTTCAATTATGAGCCACCTTTTGACTCGATCAAGACTAACTTGTTGGAGCTGTTGTAATCAGTAAATACCCGTTTGGATGTATTCAAGATTGTATGTATACCTACGGGGATCACAAAGTGTCGATTTGGCGCGTCTCTATCATTCGGAAATCTCGATTCAATTCATGCACACAACTAGGATACTTCATCTACAATCTGTTCCTGTTACCTTCTTCACACTACTCACATTTTCTCCCTCAAGGTCTAGTCATGGCTACGTCCTAACCACGTAGGCTTACCCCGAGTCACTGGATAGACAGCAGATTGACTTCACAAATACCATGGGACGGCGACTTACACGCTCGAAGACAAGGGTGCGTACTCTGACCGACGACGTTTCCGGCCACGATCTTCTGTGGCCTCGAAAAAATCGATGTGGCTGGCCTCGGCTGAAACGGGGTCATCCAGCTCCTGTACGTCGTGGCTTCTTTCTCCGGTTTGAGGGTTCGGCCTCAGTATTCTGGGATCCAGGTAGACCTCAATCTCCTCCGAATCTTCGCAGACATCAAACGCCGGCGGGGGGCTCGTCGCGCGAGGCAGTAGGTTAGTTGAGGCCTCGCTGGCACTGTAAGGTACCTGAGGGTCCTGGTGAATAAACTCTGGAGAATCCTCGACAGCAGGCACTGGAGGATCCTCGGGAGCAGGCACGTTACCGAAGGGGTCGCCGGGAGCGAAGACTCCCTCGCTTTGCTCGCCGTGCGCTGGCCGACGAGCATCTGGCGCAAGTTCACTTGGACTGCTTGGCCCCTCGGTGTTCCTGTAAGCTTCACTTGGGTTATTCCTATTCAGCAGATACCCGCGACAAGAAACACAGTAGAGGTATCGGAGTCCAGGGCCGGCCGGGATGTTGAAGAGATCCTCGTCGGGCATCGGGAGTGCGCACTGCAGGTTCAAGCAACGCCCCAGGGGGATCATTTGCGCGATTTGCCGTGCTGTGTAGGTCCTTTGCTCATCTCGGGGTCTCGTCGACCGGACAGCGTGGACCAATTCAGCGTTCGCTAGAGAGGAGACGTGTCGGTCGCGGCCATCGTCACATTCGCTGCCAATGTACAGATGGGCCTCATGCTCGTCGTCCGTGAGTTGTGCGTGACAGGTGGCACAAAGACCGATAGCCGCAAACTCGAAGGTGAGCTTGATGGATGGGTCGGCGTGTTGTCTGCATATGTGGCACATGTAGCCATTCTCCCGTGCGCCGCTGGGGTAGGCACGGCAGTAGAGGCAATGCTTGGGCCTGAATACATCGCCGGGATCGTGTGCAGAAAAAAAAAACGTTGGTTCACGAGGACTGTCGTTCTTGCCGTGAGGTGTCGGGGAGTCGTCAGGTCGACGGGGGGCCATTTTGCTGAAGAGAGGCATGGTTGTTCCTAAGTCAGCGTTGAAGTAGTTACTGAGGTCCGTATATTGGACTGTAGCTGTCGAGATGTTCGATGGAGTTTGGTGTTTAATTCGAGATTGGGTGGTGTCGGGATTGGGTGTCGTTCATAGCTAGGTATTTAAATGTTTCTCCATTAAACTCATGAGGTGAATGAAACGCTAGATACAAACATGTTCGTGGTCTCATAAACCTGTCCCAAGGTAGACACGCCGTGTTCGGCCACCTGTTTAACGTCCACTGTCGACGACCAGTCTTACTGTTCTGCTGTCCTACCATTTTGCTGTCCTGTCGTTTTGCTGTTCGGTCGTCTTGCTGTGCTGTTGCGACAGACTCGAACGCTGCATTATTTCGTATCTCGGTTTTGGTTGTTCGGTCGGAATCGTTTTCCGATAGGTGTTATAGTCCGATGTTAGCTTTCTTTGTGCCGTTCTCGATGCCAGAGAGGCATTCTTGGCGATGTTCGTTGGTCATGGCATTTGAGCCTTGGTGGTCCGTCTGGAATTGAACCTTCGCTGAGCCCTAATCCGCCTGACGAGTCCCATCACGGCGACTCCCAGAACCATCAACACCTGGATGCCGAGAAGGCCAATCCAGATGGCGTTCAAAATAGTTTCCTCGCGCAATTGCCCCAACTCGCGCACTTGGCTCCAGAGGATGATCATCCTGCTCGACGGCGTGTGTGTACTCCAATGTCGCCCGTAGAACTTGCAAGCATGATCTGCCAAGGTCGGTCAGCACAATTGACGACCAGGGTTGAGATATTCTTTGAACAGCGCCTCGGAACAATGCGTCTCGTTAGGGCACGCAACCCGCACTGGCGAGGATGTCCCAACGAACAAAGGCAAATTGCGCTCACCTTGAACCATTGATCGGTCCGGCCGACTTGAAGCAGACACGGTCGGTGGTGTTGAAATTTTCACGACGAAGACGGTAAAGACGGTGAAGTAGAGACTAACAAGTTGAAATCACTTCTTAGCGGAGGAAGGCCGCCCATTTGACGAAAAGGTCGAGGCCATGGTGTGCTCCCCTCCGTATTAATAGCCAAGTCCTATGGAGCGGTGCCGTGCGGGGAGGAGGGATGCTTTGACCGCGCAGCTAACAGTGATGGGGATGGATCCTTTCCTTTCTGACCGCAATAAGGTCTTCAATGCAGGGAAATGACAAGTTTCAGCTAGCGTTGGGGGCAAAGTGGTTAGGAGGATTGTGGCCTCATGGGTTGTTGGGCGGGCTTTGTTCGCATTAAGCAGATGATCGGGGGTCTGTCACTCAGTCTTCTCTTCCTGTGACCCCAACAGCCGCCCTTTTCGACGTGGGTTGAAGGCTTTTAGCCCGAAGCCTGGCCTGATGGGGAAACAATCGCGTGAGCAAGCGCCGGCTGGTTGCGAGCGAGGGTCCATCCGTGATCCAGCACATGATCGGTGAAGGCATCCCTGTCGGGACATGGGTGGTGTGGACCAGTTGCGGCCCTCGCCTCTGGGATAGCTTCATCTCGCTAGGACCGAGATGTGCCATGCCGGCGATGAAGAGGGAAAGAAAGCGCGGACATCGCGAACGGGGGATCGTGGCGTCTGCAGGCTCATCCCGGGGCGACCAGCCATCGCCATTTCTGTCTGCAAGTGATGGGAGTCTGTGTACTTCGTATCCGTGGATTGGTTGGATCAGGGGTCATGGGGGTTCGTGGTCAAGAGGATGAGACGAACACCAACTGATCGAGCCTTGAGACTCTGAATCAAGATTCGAGATAGAGTTATCTGTCCGTGTATCAGTAGAGTCAAAGAAAGAAGTTGATTACGGCATTACGGTGGCTGACGCGTCTTGTCTCACAGGCGTGACAGGTTAACAGACTCGACTCGGGACCTCGGACTGAAGCCTGAACTTTACCCAACAAACCAATTCCCAACTGACAAAGTCGCCCCCAAAAGTCCAAGAAACACAAGAAAATGGTCCTTTCACATGCCAAATGCTCCAGCTTCGCGAAAGGGTCTGTCTTCGCCACACATCTACGTAGTCGTTCCTGAAGAGCGTCACCTGGTTGAGAAATGCCACGCCCCGCTCCGATTCTATGCACTTCTCTCATTCCTCGTTGTCGTGTTTGTGCAGTACTTATGTATTCGAGAGTTATTGGCAGTACCTCCCCGTACCCTCATAACGGGTGCATGCACAGCCACACCTGCACCGCCAATCATGCCATCCGTTATCGATGACGTCGCCTGTTGCCCCGCACCAGCTCCCTCCCAAATTTCAACAGAACGCCTGCCTCGTCACAGACAACCAAACAAAAAAAGCAAGACTCTTATATAAAACCAGTGCTACACGCGCGCTTTTGAGCTCCGTTTACCCATTTCACCCCATTCATCAGTCTTGAGATACCCATTTCTCCCTCTTCATCGCCGATTTCACCCCACTTTACACCCCAACAACATCAAACCGAGCTTCTCCGACAGACACCATGGCTACCAACTCTACTGTCAACGTCAAGAACATCGCTCCGGCGACCAGTGACGGCGAGATCAAGGACTTCTTCAGCTTTTGGTATGTTCTTTTTGCTCTCAAACAACCTCCTTCAGAGTGTGGTTACTGACCCTTCGACAGCGGCAAGATCTCCGACCTCAAGGTCACCACCGAGGGCGAGACCAAGTCGGCCGACGTCACTTTCGAGAAGGAGACGGCCAAGAAGACCGCTCTCCTCCTCCACAACACCCAGCTCGGCTCCAACCAGCTCTCCGTCACCAGCGCAGGTGGCGACGTCGCCGATGACGCTCCCTATACCAAGAACGGTGACCGTGACACTGACGAAATCACGCAAGAGGAGAAACCCCGCGCCCGCATTTTTGCCGAGTACCTCGCCCACGGCTACGTCGTCGGCGATGCCGCCATCCAGAGCGCCATCGAGCTCGACACCAAGCACAAGGTCTCCAGCAGCTTCCTCACAACCATCCAGAACCTCGACAAGAAGTACCATGCCACCGACCGCGCCAAGGCCACCGACCAGAGCTACGGCCTCACCCAACGCGCGAGCACTTTCATACTTGGCCTGAACTCGTACTTTGAGAAAGCCGCCCACACCCCCACGGGCAAGAAGATTGCTCAATTCTACGAGACCGGCAGCCGCCAGGTGCAGGAGGTTCACGCCGAGGCCAGGCGCTTGGCTGAGCTGAAGAAGGAGGAGGCTGGCGGAAGCGCATACAAGGCTGCTGGCCTTGAGCGAGTGTTTGGCAAGGAAAAGGAGCAAGCTACCCCAGCCACTGACTCTACCACGGCTCCTCCCCCCGAGGCCGCCCAGACGTCTACTGACTCCACTCCGGCTGTGAAGCCCACCGACGAGAAGGCTGTCTGATGATGGATTAAATTGGGCGTTGGGGACAAATGTTTGAGAAATGGCAATGAGTTGATGGTTTCGTTATGAGTTATCACGAGTTTACGCAGGGAGCATATTCACAATGATTCTCACTCTTTATCCACTTTGGCATGCTCATTCAAGACTTTTAATTTGATATTTCCCGTAGGTTGTATTTACCCACTCCATTAAGCAGCGTCGATGGTTTGGCAGACCATTTGTCAGCCTCTAAATGCAATGCTATCATCTATTTCTTCTCCGTCTTGGCGAACATTTTCTTTCGTGCATCCTCCATGACGTCCTTGGGGTTTGACTCGAGGTTCTGGATGAGGCTTAGTATTCATACTCAAAGCAGCGTGCACTGGTGATGCGTACCTTGAGCTGGTCCTTGGGATCCTTGTTGTCGGTCTCCTGGATGCCCTGACCAGAGCCTGGCGGGTCGTGGAGCTGCTTGCCAGATTGGCGCTCAGGAGAGGGAGATTCGCGACCCTCAGGCATGATTGATGATGTGTACGGCGAAGTGAGGTTCGGGAGTGTGTGGTGGTTATTCGTGCAATTGAGGTGTTTGGGTAAGGTGTCTCAGGTACTGAAGAAGCGAGAGTTCAGTGTGTTGAGGATGGATTAAATAGTGACGTCGAGGAGAACAAGCTGATTACACATCGGAATTTTACCGTATCATTCGTCAATGAATAATTGATCTCAGGTTGACGTCGGGGACGAGTCCATGCCGTCATAGTGAGGATTACATCATAGGTATGATCGACGGTGTCCTCGCCGTGCCGCCACAACGGCGTGCCTTACTAAACTCTATATTTAGCAAACTCTCACGGGAATTAGATATCCATTATGAAAACTGCATCTTATCGAAAGTAAACATAGCAGCCGTAATTCGCAGCACATAGATACTTGCTGTCCATTTGGAGGATGCCAAACCGCCAGATCAAACAAGACTAGCACCACCACTACAGCTAACTAAAGGCCAAAGAAACCCAAGAGTCGACGACCGAGAGAGAGATCTATCATCTCAGAGACATCCTATACTGCCGGTGGTCTGCCAACCTCTTCGAGAAAAACTTCATTCAAGTCGCGCTTGCTTTCTGCGGCAAGATGCACGACTCACCCTCATCATCCCGAACCAACTGATAACGCTTGGAACGACGGGGCTCTCCCTTCTCCACAACTTCTCTCCATCCCACACACCCACCACCCCCAGCGCCGGTTCATTTCAATACGACACTATGGATAATCCAAACTTCTACTTGATTCCAGATAGATCAGCAGGCCAAAACCCCATGTAGCAACCTCAACACTTTATCGCTGTTTCCTATGAGCCGGGAAGAATTGAAGAACGTTAACGGTACATTTTTCTCTCATCTTTCTCGATTGCAAATACTGATTATACTAGAGGAAAGTTTGGACCAGATTCTGGAACGTCAGCTTGTCGGTCGCCGCCGACGATGTCCATTTTCCCTCAGCGTGCAGCCGATTTTGCACTCGTTCTTGCACTCGAATGTCAGTGTTTCCGTCGGCCATTCTCATGACCGCGAATGTCATGAGTGTTTGGCGGATTGGTCCTCGGAGCTGAAGGTACAACTTTTCAGCTCGTTTCAGATACGCCGAGAGGGACTGGGGTTCCACTTGACACCAAGAGAAGAAGAACACTGCTCTCGAAATGCAGGTGTAGACGGAAACCCTCAGCAATAGAAAGTCCCACACAATCCCACATCGACGGCCGAGAGACGGGACTGCAGAGGCCATGGATGCGTCAAGCCTGCAGCTAAGGTACCAATTGTCCAGATTATGCAATCGCGCCTGACCGGGCATAAAGCTTCTAATTCCCTAGGTCCTTAGGTGGCTTACTTGGGTTTATTATGGTGATGATGCTGAAGGATGGGGGAAAGTGATGGTTTAAATAAGAGATGTCCTCGATGAAACAGGCCGAGCATCAGAGCAGTCGCATATCGCATTCGGGGGGACATTATTCTGGAAATGACCGAATTACCATAGGGCGTAGATAATGGATCGCACTCCTCCGCGCACGTCTTTTTGATGCAAGGAACGTTTGTAATATACAGCATTTCTGCGTAACGAATTAACATGTGATGGGAATCTGGCGATTGGCTGCTCGTTTTGAAGGCTCGCTACTCTGGTCATCCCCGAGAAGTCATGGATTCCGGTGATTGCGTGCAGCCTTCTCAACAGTAACCAAAATAATATGTGCATCGTTTATCCGTGAATGCGTGCTGCACCGGTTCCAATTCAGGGACAACTCACGATGGAACACCTTCTAGAATCTAATGTGATGTCATGGCTCAAGATGCAGGGTAAGGACGTTAACGCGGATGTGAGTGTTGGCGTCCGTTGCGGCGTTCCTGACCCCTGTGGTCGCAGCTCCAGGGGATCCTCACAGGCCCGTTTTAGTGCCCGCTCTATCCGATTTAGGGGGCCAACTCCGCACCCATGGAGGACCAAAGCGCGCCCGTGCAACGCGGTCGTGGCCTCCACTGCCAAGTGGACAAGGCCGTAGTCTACTTCGTAGGTGGTCTACCAAATACCGTCCTTCAACACCCGACATCAACAACACCATAAGTTACACACAACTGTAAACACGACCGCCTCAATACAAGCTTTAGAAGAATACATTCATCGACGACAGCTTCACTACGGCCGGCATGCCAGATCTCAACTCGGTCCCCCCGTCACCACACACCCTCGCGGGCTCCCGCCGCCAGTCCATCTCCCAGATGGCTGCTCCGGTGCCAACGTCGCCGTCTCTCAACATCCTGCCGTCGAACCAGAACGCCGTGAACCACCCGTCGCTGCCATCACCGCAGCTGGCGGCTACTCAGCCGGCTCCGGCTCATGCTTTGGCTGCAGAGCCTGGCGTTGGGCCTGGGCCTGGCCCCGAGCGACACCCGAGGCCGTTGACCGCCGCGGAACTCCATCTCCAGCTTGAAAAGGAGCAGGAGGCAGTGGTGAGAACCCTGGGCTTTACCTTCTCGGCATCTATGCTTGGTCTAGTCTAACAGAACATCGACAGGTCAACCGCTTGACGCGAGAGCTCTCCCTTCTCCGCGCTGCCCAGAACGCCTCCGTCGTCTCCAACACGTCGTCTACCTCGGCCACCAACTCGAACCACGATGCCGTCCCCGAACAGTCACTTCTCTCCGGGTCTGGGTTCTCCATCCCGACGGCCCGTCAACACCAACGAACCTCGTCAGCCACGTCCCAGAGCTTCGGTCAACCACCGCTGTCGTCCTCGTACGAGACCCGGATCCACGCCCCCCGGCCGACGCAAGCCACCACCCTTTCGCGACAGGGCAGCTCTGCGTCTCGTCGAAGCCAGACAAACTCTCCCGGACCGAGCTCGCTTGACCCGTCGAGCTACTTCCAGCATCACAGGATCCCTCCACCAACGTCCGTCCCGATGAGCTCCGTCGGTGCCACCCCCGGCAGCGGCAGTGTGAGCGAACAGCTGAGCCCGGGTTTGATGCCCGCAACGATGCGATACGAGGAGACCGCCTTTCACAGGCACGAGCTAGAGATGGCGAAGCGGGAGAACGAGTCTCTAAAGCGCCGCATCAGAGAGCTGGAGAGACATGTCCGACAGCGGAGGGCGAGCGACGCGAGCCGAACTAGGAGCGAGAGTGTCAGCACTACGGCCAGTATGAACGTCACCCCTGCTGGCGGTGTGAGCATAGCAGGACCACGGGAGGGTGCTCTCGCCCGACCGGATCGCGAGCGAGGCCTGACGACCCCGAGTATGATTAGCGTGGCCGGAAGCGTTGGCGTCGGTGTGCCAGAGGAGGAGGTCAAGGTTGGCGAGAGCGCCGCCAGTTCCGGCCTTCCTACCAACTCATGATGACTGGCACCTTCCACGGCCGTAGACATTGATATGCGATCTGGTTCAGCAATACGACCAGGGACGAGCATGAGCTTACAAGTGAGGAGTTTGGCATTGGCGTTAAGGGACTTTAAAGAACAAGATACATTCTAAAACGGATCGTGTAGGGACGAAGAGGTCTTTGGCATGGTATTTTGTACTAGGACACTGAATACACAACAAGCCATAACATTGGCCTTGTAATGTTGGTGAAGCCGGTTTACTATCGCAATTGTACATGTGTATTGTTTGTGACAACCGCTCCCTTCCTGACACTTTGGAATACCTCCACACCCAGGCACCCAGCTAACAAACTCTTCAAGTCTTGTTGACAGCCAGCTTCCACACAAATAGTTCAACGTCGACCCTCCATAATTAATAGTCCAGCACTCCCAATCCAGCATTAACTGATTCGAGCAAATGCTGACAGTTGCAACCTGCGTGACAGGGCCTTGGATGGATTTCGTATCCCCAACTCTAGACTGGTGTCATACACCTAAGAGACCCATTTGTAATGATACTTCCTAATGAGCGATACCACGATAATATTACCGTCGTTCTCAAGCTTCCGTCCATGTGGCCCGTCGCTTTTTTTGGCCGCCGACAGAGCTAGGTGGGGGGGCCTCGACTTTCCGGAAGGACACGCCGATGCTCTTTAACGAGTCGTTTAGTAGTTTTTCGACGAGCTCCGGACGGAGGTTGACGGCTTCTCTGCTTCTTCTCAGAAGGCTGTTGAAGACCACTTGCTCGTTTATAGATGGGAGGTAACGGTACGTGCTTTCGGTGCCTGTTCGGTAGGCTCGAGCCTCGCGGATGAGCTTTCGGAGAAGGTTGATGAGCTTTTCGATTCCAGTGTCCAGTTCGACAATGCGCTTCTTCATCAAATCCATACTGCCTTTGGAGGTTGCTAGTTCCGCGTGCAGAATTCTCCCTCTGTTCTCGCTCTCAGTGCAGACCTTTTCTAGCACGTCGTTGCGCATCTCTTTGTCTGCAAGAAGCTCGCGACACTGGCCAAGCTGGTCTTTCAGGTCGGCCGTCTCCGCCTTCATGCAGTTGATGAGGTGCTCGGCACCAGCGATGTCCCCCCACAGCCTTTCGCGCTCGCGCTCGACGGTAGCGAGGGTCTCCTGGAGCTCTTCGTTACGCATCTTCTCCTGGTCGTGAAGCTGTTGGTGCTTGACCGACTCCGCCATGTACTCCTCGAACTTGGCCTCGTGCTTATGAACGGAGTCTTGGAGGAGTCGTATCTCATACTCGTCGCAGCATTGGTGTTGAAGCAGGTTTGTGATCTCGTGGTGCTGCTGCTCGAGTTTGACGCGTTGCTGGTCGATGATCTCCCGCAGGGTGGTGACCGTGTGCTCGAGGGCGGCGACGTTGCCCGACAGAGCCGACTCCGACATATTGCAGATGAGAGATCGAATGAGTTGAAGTAGGAGGGGATTGCGTTGGGAGATCAAAACTGGCTGGAGCGAGGGGCCCAGCCATGTTCGTTAGTAATTCGTCGGAACGATAGTGTTTGATGACGAGTGTCTTACTTGAATCAACAGAACCCGGCGGAAAGAGTGGTGCGATCGATGTCCTTCTAGGAGGGAGAGTAAGTGTTCTCAATGACTGGCGAGGTTAATAAATGCTGGTAAGCAAACAACGGTTGGCTTGACAGCGTCTGGCAGCTGTCAGGCAGTGCCATGGAAAACGTGGAACCAATGGCAAGCAAGGAAGTGCACTAGGAACTCTTAAAAGCTTCAAGAGAGACAGAAATCGTGCTTGAGAATAAACTAGATATCAATAATACAGACTGTTGACGTCGGTGTCTCCAAGGCCGAGCGGTAGGTCTCCTCAAACAAATGCAGAGAAAATGATCTTTCAAAGGCTAGCAAGGATCCCGGTGCAGAGAATGGCCGACTATTTGAGCCTGGTTATGGAACTTCAAGAGCGTCGTGACGAGATGGCGGAACAGAAGGGCGCCATGACTGAAAGGTAAGTTGTGTATGCAGAGGAGCACAACTCAGCTGACCAGCTGATCTCCGATATCCGTCGCGACTTGACCATCGCATCATCTTCGCTAGGGAACGACGTCGATTTGTCCCCGGTGTACATCAGTTTCCATAAGACTCCTGCCTCACGTTAACACTTATTTGGGCTAGGATCTAGCATACTCGCATCTGCCCTCCACCATATTTCGTGACTCGATAGCAATGCAAAGTGATGTGCTTTAGGTTGGGTTCGGAATCGCGACAATCGCAGTCGACCAAGGCCTGGCAGGGGGCGTTCTCTGCGAGGATCTTTCCCCGTGCGTGTAGGAAGTCTTTCGTAAAATCGAAATCACGACCTAATAACTTGGAGCACGCTGCTTTAGCGACGGCGATCGGTTTGTGAGGAGGGTCTCCAGGAACCAGGCTCGTCTGCAACTGGATGAAGATGCGACACGCCATTGTTCGTAATAAATTGGCGAGGAGATTGCCACAGAGCGTGATAGGGAGGTTTTGGTGGAAAGGGGAAAAAAAGTACAATGTCAGAAACGAATGGGCTCAGTCAGAGTTGCAGGTCTGCATTGGCAGAATGGTTGGGCATACTCATAAATCAGTCCGTAGAGCTCTTTTTTCAGGGGAGGGCGATTCCATCCAATGACGTACTCTCGCAAGGATTGAACAGGATCATCAATGACTGGGTAATGTCTGAGCCCTCCTTTGTCTTTCATTCTTCCGACTTGACGAAGCTTCGTCCTGGTTACCAGCTTGCTCTGTACGGGCAGACGGGAAGGCCTCATCTTAACCGGGGAAGCCGGTGTCGGAGCGAGGACCGACCCCATTGGCCTGTGAATTCCGGTGTCGATGAATGACCACACATCCAAGAGCAATTCCTCTTCATCGCCTTGCAGCTAGCCCGGTTTATTCCTCATCAAAGCCAACGTCCCTTGAAAATCGAAACCGGGCAAAAGAATGAACAGATTTAGTGGTCCTCGATTCCCCCAACTTACCAATCAAAACCACAAAATCGAAGCCGGGCAAGAAAACGAACACATTTAGTGGGTCTGCCCAGCTACTAGACCCAGTAGTTAAATGCCTTCCATTTTCCTCCCCGGTTTCGATTTTCGCACGAGCTGTTGGAGCTTTGGCTGCAACGATGGAGGACCGATTACCTCATCCCAATGTTGTCTCTTAGTCTTTGTTATGTTGTTCTAGGCCGGATGCTCTCTGGCCCCGAGAATCTCTCCACTAAAAGCCGGCCAGTACGACTCCTCCACCCAGGCGCCCAGACACCGCAAGGCCGCAACAATGGAATAGATGCCCAGGAGAGTCTCGGTCGTTCCCAGCGGTACCTTAGTGTAGAGTGCGGCTTTTTGACCTCCCCTCCCGTGGCCGTCCCTACTGCCTTGGCTTTGTCGTCTAGACGCGCCGCCGTTGCAGGCGTGCTGGCGATGAAACTCCAGTCGTGGCCGTGGTCGATTAGCTTGGGGTTAATGATTCGCCGTGAGCGAATACCGATAGTGTGGGCGAGCGCTAAAATGCTTGTTTCCCCTCAATCATCGACAGGATCCACCTTGCTAAAGCCTGTCAGGCAAGCATCATGCGTCACGAGGACTGAATCCGAGAACTTGAAGCTAACAATCTGGGAAGAAACTTTACCCGCCGGGACCTCCGGGTATCGAAGCTGTGAGAATCGAAGCACATCTTCTGCATCAGTTGGCTAATAGACTCCGCGACGGAGTACTGGGAGAGATGGTAATCGACGAAAACCTCTACCGACAATTCATAACGACGTTTTGCTTTCTTCGTTTAGGGAAGGCGATGGATGACGACCAAGGTCAAGACGATGACATCAAAGCCGCGTATGGCCTCACGTTGCTGGCAAGGGAAAACACTGCCCCACCAAGACCACCAGTCGCGATCGACGTTGGCCAGATCGACGTTGGCCAGATCGACGTTGGCCAGATCGACGTAGGCCATCATCAAGGAGCACTCTTCACTTCAACAGCATGGTTGTGGAAGAGCAACCAATTGCACATACGAGCTGCCGAGAAAAAACCGAAAGCCGCACGGGAAAACTGAGGAGTGGCGTGAGCTACGGACACTTCTCGGACAGCCATCAAACGACATGAATTGGAACGTCATGCGCCGTGGAATGGAACAATTTTGCAATTACCATATCCTAAGACGCCAAGCCATGGCAGAGGAGAGCTTGGAGATATTGAAGGCTGAGGCAGCTCAATATGAGCAAATCATGAATGGACTCTGCCGTGCTGCTATCCGTATAGTCATAAATAACGACGATAGCGACGACAGCGACGTCGGCGACGATGAAGAAATTATCATCTAGAACGGGGCGAAAATACCAATCTCAATCACTCTAAAGTTTTCGCATAGAATTCGTCTCGCTATCAGTGGGATGGAGGGTTGATGTGATGAGTGTCTTTCATGCTTAGGATCGAAGAACGAGCTACGAGCAATTGACGAGGACGTGGGAAATATTGCTTGAACGGCGTTTAGTTTAAAATACAACTATTACTACAGCTATCGTCTCTTAAAAGTCTTTCTCAGGAATTAATGTTGTGCACGATTGGGACAGAGCTTGTTTCCGCGAGTGAGCCCAGCCGAGCAATTCCAAATGAGGTCCAGGCTTCCGTAGTTCCTCCTGAACTATAGCACAGACATCTCAAAGCCATCTCAGGCTGTTCTTGTGAACGCCCTTTATAACATGTTTCCATGGGGAAACTGTGACGCGAGTAGTCCAGCGTCTCTCAAAGGTCGCTTGGACGTGATTGAGAGCTTTGTTTAGTGCTAGCACTCATTGTTGTTTTGAAGCTTCGGTATTCGTTTGGAGTAGCATTTGGATAGCTTTTTGTAAGTTCTTAAAATGGTATATTGCTGAGAGACGAAATGTTAGTTTATATCTCTAATTGAAGATTCAGTAACTTACTCTCTCTAGCAGGCATGTGCTTGCGCCCCGTGTTAGTTCGCAGTTTCCATCATAGAAATAAAGTAGTAGTGAACGAAATCAGATAACAAAACACATCCGGCAATTGCGAAAGTAGTTTACTAGAACAGAGAAAAACTCGAAGAAAGACTACGTTAGCCAACATAGAAAGTCACACAGAGAAAGGATGAAAACAGCAAGGTATAACTAGTACTTAACGTAGGGGGCTGGGACAAGAGGCTTCGGTGAGTAGGCCTTGACAGGATCGGTTCAAACTTACTTAGCAAAGATCGGTGACTACACAGCGCAACCCATCGCCCGATAAAATGCCAATTGCTGGATGATTCACAGCTACTGCAACTGTGGGCATAACTCTAACAGCTGCAGACACCTGTTAAGAGCTGCACACACAATATGTATTTACCTATATCTTGTTTCCCTCCCACTCTTTCAACGCACACATCTCAACAATCATCAGCGATTCAATCTTGGGCACAACACAAGAACACATTTTCCTCATTCCAAGATCAGCACCCATACGGAACCACGACAAGCACTAGGATGCCTATGTCCACGAACCTGCCCAAAACAATCGCCACGTCCGCCGTCGCGGTGCGACCATTGATCACCAACGACAACAGCCACCACGCCTATATCGAAGAAGCTCAGGTCGACCACTGCACTCACAACGAGGTGCGACCTACGCCCATGATCAACCAGTCCACCTCGAGGACCCCACCACCACGGCCACCAACGAGGTAGCCCACGGGCCCATCCGGCGCGTCAATGAGGTCGGAACTAGAAGAGCTACCAACTTAGCATCAGACCCTGTGCGGGGATCTCAAGCATCTCCGACTCCTTTCCTTCTACGAAAAGGGAATCTGCGTCGGACGTTGTAACGTGGACTCTCCGGAAGAAACCTAAGACTGGCGACACAGAAACGGGTTCAACTCCAGAAATCAAGCGAGTGCGGGAAATGTTAGGCGGGATTGCGGAGAGGATGGAGGATTGCGGAGAGGAAGGAGAATAACTACAGACAAGTCATGAAGCAGGCGGAGGACAACCATAGACAGGCCATGAAGCGGGCGGAGGTCAACCACGGACAGGCCATGGAGCAGGTGATGGCCAATGCCAATAAATACAGCAAAGGTTAGACAGGGTGGAAAATTCTGTGTGTATCATCTACCAAGCAGCAACAGCCATGAATCAGCAAATGGGATTAGGGCTAGAGCTGAGGTGAGAGCAGCAGTGATGGACGACAGTTGTTACTGAGGACGGTGATAAGCACAGGCATCACTATAAGTACAAAGATATGCACGAGAACATAGCGACGGGGTTTTGAGAACAGGTATTAAGAACGCGGGTTTCCATAAGCTTTCGCATTGCTGATTCCATATAAAAACCACTATTCACCCCGGAAGAAAGCATTAAAGAGAATATTGTCTTGATTCCTGGTGTGTCAATTAGCTCAACAAGTCCGATCGAGAACTTGTCGCGGTCCGAGTAGAAACGTAGGGATGCGGTCAAGGTATGTCTCCGGATCTGGGCTCACGTCGAAATCCCCGGAAATTTTACTTGCATAAAAGAGGATCGTCTGCCATCCTGAAGCGCTTCGGTCGAGGATGACTTCATTATTGTGGCTATCATCGAGTGGTTTAGCGCCTTTTCTAATCATGGCCGCCAAATGCGAGGTGGGATATCCAAGGCTTTAATGCGCTCGCCTACATTATTGGTATTCGCACACAGCGAATCATTAGTTGACCTCGCTCTTAAGTATATTGCTGACTGTCCGAATCGGGATTCGCATGTTCTCCTTATCTGTGATGAGCCGGTTCGGGAGTGAACGAGGGAAGCTGGGGAATCGAGGCGAGGTCACTACTAGAACGCCGCAACCGCGCTGGGAATCCGATGGTAGGGGTATTACGATGCTATCTCCGGCCTTCCTAGAAGAAGTTCCAGTCTAAATAAAATATATAGTCAATCGAGAGGCAAACGCCTTGATATCTGCGACCCGATTGTTGACCAGCGGCTTCCAAGCCGCTACGCTCCATTGCCGATATGGCTCGTCACAATTGCACTGCTTTTACCACTTAATCTAAAGCCAACTTCCCTTGCTCCAACGAGGAGTTTCCTGACATGCCTGCGGACGCAATTTTATGCTCGTACTGGGTGAAGCAGAAACACCATGATTTCGCTCATTCCCGCACGCATGGTTCTCTAGTTTCCCGCTGCGCGGTCTGCAAAGCTTCGAACAAAACATCCAACGAGTCACCGAACGGATCGAGACCGTCGCCGAGTGCGCCCAGAAGCACGTGCTTGCTGGGAGCAGGCGATTCAGTCACAGACGACGAATTTTAATAAAAAGCATATCGAGCAGGATTACCCAGTGGGACAAATTGCTGGGGGCTCCGACGATCTAGCACTCTTTCAACCTCCCGCCGCCATACATCATTTTGTCACCGTCACCAGAGACATCTTTTCCGAGTCATACCACAATAACCTTCTCCGCCAGACTCAGGGCTTCGACGCGTTTTGTCAGCTTGGTGGTGCACATGAGTGCGGCATCTCGGACGCACTTATCCGCGAACAATTCATCGTCGAGGAGATTGCCCTCATCATTGCCAATCACTCTAAAGAGGTTGCCGAACTGCTGACTGATCAAACCCAACAGGGAGGGCATGATATAATACCCAAGGTTATCTTGAGCAATTCTCGGCTGCCGACCAATATACACGGAAACAACTCCTAGCTGGAATGGAATGGCCACATTACGACCAAGCGAATGGAAGTTAATTTAAACCTCCCCATATATTCAGGTGAACCTGACGAGCTCATTGCCCTGCTGTATAGTCGGCCATAGCACCTCTTAATTATGTATTATGTTTCGCCTTACTTCTCAGATATAAGTATGTATGTTGGTGATGAGGGTGTACGTTAGGGATAAGGATCTACATCAAAGATGAGGACGCATATCAGGGATGAGAACGTATACTAGGGATGAGCATATATATTAAGCAAGAGAGTAAACATTAGGGATAGGGGCGCAAGGTAAAGATGAGGACATATGTCAGGGTATATGTTGATGAAGCTATCTACATCACTAGTTCCATCTGGAATCGTCCTAGACCGCCTAGTTTGCAGGGCGGTCCATGATGACGCCTTGGGGATCCTTGGTCTCAGCATCACCCCAGGTTGCGTTCCAACCATGGTCAGCAAGGTACACCTTCCACGCCGCATCATCATCCTCGAGCCGCCTCGAGACATCGGGGATGACAAACCAGGCAATTAAAGCGCCCAGGACGGCAAAGGCAGATCCGATGAGGAACGCGGTCTGGTTACCCTTGGACGCGTGCTCTTCATCGTAGGAGTTGAGAATCGCCGTAAAGACTTGAGTGCCAATTGCGGCGCCGGCTTTGGAGCAAGCTGCAATGAGACCTAGCATCTGGCCACGGATAGAAGTTGGGAAGCACTCAGATGCGAGCAAAACGACGGTACTATTTCACTTGTCAGATGATCCCTCGTGTAAGTGATCATTTCTTCGTGGGGACTTACCTTCCAGGACCGACTTCACCAAGAGTGAGGAAAACGCCATATAAGACGACAAATAGCGGGAAGATTTCCTGAATCGGGCCCATGGCACCGCCCAGAACAAAGCCTAGAATGGCCTGGAGCGAGAAGCCGAGAGCCATAGTCTGGCGTCGTCCGATCTTGTCGGAGAGATATCCTCCCAGGAACGGGCCGGGAATGTAAAAGCAGTTAATAACTACTCCCCAGCCGAGGTTCTTGACCAAGCTATCGCCCACATTGGCACGGGTCATGATGGTTGAGCTGAAAATGCCGAAGGGGATGGAGATCCAGTTGTAGAGAAACCAGGTTGATGCGACACCGATCAAGGGGCGATAATAGCGCTTCAGAGCCAACTTATACGGGACCCTCTGCTTCCTCATAGAGGACTTTCGGTAGGCGGTGGCGACAGCCATGCGAATTCTGAACCAGAAAATCGCCAGAGGTGGAAACGCACCCAGGGCGAACGAGGTCCGCCAGACGATGCCGTACTTGTCCTGGTCCTGGCCCACGCAAAGCAGGAGGAGCAAAGGCACCAGGCCTCCCCAGACGTAGCCCAGGGACGCGGAAAGATCAGCAAGCATGGCGAACATGAATCCACGTCGCTTGCGGTACTTGCCGCTCTCGTCGGTGGCCTCGGCGGCACCGGCGCCGGAGACCGGGTACTCGCCACCGGCGCCGACGCCGGCAACGCCCCGGGCGATGATGAGCATCCAGAAGAGGCCGGTGGGCGAGGTGCCGCTGGCGCCGGCGGACAGGGCAATACCGACAACTAGCAGGATGGTGGTGGCCACGGCGCCGGTCTTGCGGCCCAGCTGATCGACGACGACGCCGAAGAAGAGCATGCCGACGATCATGCCGATGAGGAAGGCGTTGCTCAGGCGCGAGTAGATGGAGCTGGTCAGGGCATCTGGGTAGAGGATGGCCAGCAGCAGCTCGACATTGCCAATGACGGCAGCGTTACTGGAGGAGACATCGTAAGCTATGTCCTTGACCCAAGATGAAGCAAAAAGAAAAGAAGCAATGGAGTCGTTCTTACTATCCGTCGGAACCAATGGCCAGACCCGAGAACAGGATCATCAACCACACGGAAAGCTTGCTGTAGTAGCTCTTGGCGGGCTCGTCAATACTGCCCGTTTCGACGTCAGGAACACCCTTCTCCGCAGGCATCTTCTTGTCCATGTCGGCTTCATTTTTGACAAGATCGTCGACGTTTGGCAGGGTTTCTTTGGGCTCGATGGCCAAGCTGGTGGCCGTATCTGCAGCCATTCTCGAAAGCTGCAAAGTGCACGAAAGACTTACAGGAGCAAAACGGAATTCGCAAAACGGGCGACGGCCAACCGGCCTATTAACTCGGCCGTTATCGTCCAGTTGCGCGACAACACACCCAAAACAGGTCTACCATCCGCTGATCGCCACCTTTGGCCGAAAGATAGTCTACATCGGCCAAGATACCACCGAAGTTTGGGAAGGTTGAAGCGATATCCGCTAACAAGAGCAGAGCTTCTCCACTGTACAAGGGGTCTCGTATGGCGCCGTGCAGTTATCTCCCCCAGAATAAGCCCACTTGCCTCCCCCTCACCATGATCATAGCGCGCAATCCCACTATTCGATTGGGATAACGGTTGGCAGACTAGGAACCGGGCCGGAGCAAGAAGTTGCTCCGCCGGAGGGTGTGATTGTCTCGGATGGAGATGCCTTTTCTTGACGAGCAGCCGACTCGCGTCCTAGTTGAACTGGCGTCTTACATCACCGCAAAAAGAAAATGAGTTTGAGAGAGTTTGACAGCGAGAAGGGCCAATTGCTGCACCAGCCGCTTGGTGCAGTTCCCAAGCCCAAACCCAAGCCATTGTCGCGACTCGCCACGGTAGCCGCCGCGGTTGTGACGACGCTGCTGTTGCTCGGCGGCTTTCACCACCGATGCTCGCATTCCACTTCCACCGTTCTCGACGTGGCCAAAGTCCAGCAATGCTCGATTGACAACCTCAAGGCCGATCTTTCATTCTTGGATTCGGCTCGACCAATTGAGGCCGAGGAATTTATTGAGCGGCGGGATCGGCTGGCGAAGGCATTGGCTGTCAATGGTGTTGACGCCTTTGTCCTGGAACCGGGTTACACGTTCCAGTAAGCAACGAATATCGCGATCCGGATGCGCAGAGATTGACAGAGCTTAGATACTATGGAAACATTTCGCAGGTGGATTGGGAGCCCTGGGAGCCGGAGGAGCGCCCGTTCTTGATGCTCATCATCCCCCAGACTTCTGCTGACGGCGAGGTCTCGGCCAAGACAGCGTTCCTGTCTCCCCATTTCGAAGAAGGCCGCGTCCGCATGCTGGGCATCCCGTCGCGAGACGAGACACTAGACATCGTCATCTGGGAAGAGCACTGGAACCCTTACGAAACCCTGATCAAGTCGAGGCTGTTCGAGGGCAAGACGGCGCCGAAGCTGATGGCCGACGAGGAGATCCGCGACTACATCGTCCGCGGCCTCGATTCCGTTGGCTTTGAGACGGTGGGCCTCACGCCAGAGGCCGAGCTGGTCAGGCAGCTGAAAAGCCCTGCGGACGTAGAGCTGCTCCGCGCCGTCAACACCGGGACGGTCGTTGCTGTGCGGGCCATGCGGCCGTGCCTGGTCCCGGGGTTGACGGAGGACCAAGTCACGGACATCCTCGACAACTCGATGCTCGCCATTGGCTTCAGCCTGTTCTTCAACATCGTACTCTTCGAGGAGCACGGCGCCCTGCCCCACGGCGGCTTCGTCACCGGCGGCAAGAAGCTCACGTACGACAGCATGATCGTAATCGACGTCGGCGCGCATTACCTGGGATACTCGTCGGACATCTGCCGAAGCTTCCTCATCGACCGACCGGAGGGCCAGCGCAGCGCCGTTCCGGATCCGTTGCGGGAGGAGAAGGAGAACGTTTGGCAGATCGTGCTGGATGCGCAGACGGCGGCGGCGAAGGCGTTCAAGCACAACAACACGGCTGCCAGCGTGGACATTGCGGCGCGGACCGTCATTGAGGACGCCGGGTATGGATACGGCTTCACGCACCGACTTGGCCACGGCATTGGCATCAAGGCCCACGAGTCGCCGTACCTGAACAAGTGGAACACGGGCGTGCTCTTGAAGCCGGGAATGACCTTCACCAACGAGCCGGGCATCTACTTGGAGGGCAAGTTTGGCGTGAGGCATGAGGACATTTACTTGGTCAAGGAGGATGGCGAGGCAGAGATGCTCACTGGTCAACGGGCAAAGGGTCTTCGTGAACCTTGATGGGTATCATTAATTAGATGATTAAAGATCTAAATACTATGGCATACATATATGGTATTCAGAAATTACAGCCCAAATCTTGGCTAAGTGTGCTGCGATGATTGCGAGTGGTTAATCGGGAAGCCATTCGCAATGGCAGCACCTTGCAACTGCTTCAGCCACGCTGCCCCGTCGCCTTCTGGCACAGGCCGATGGGATAAGCTGCAATCAACATAGATCGAGTCGTCCATATACGTCCAGTCCGAAACCTCGACAGCGCACTCCGATAGCGCGCCTGGGAAAGGCGAGGCGCTCAGGGCCGCGCAAGTCCAGGCCATCTGCTGCAGGATCTCGATCATGGTATGCGTCCACGCGGACACGCTCAGCCTGATAGACCCGTCCTCGACCTCCAGGTGCAGAAGCCGGAGACTCGGGCAGTGGATGTCTTTGCCGTCGGTGCCGTCCCAGAGCGACATGCCGGTGAAGGCGTGTCCTTCGCGGCACGAGATGGAGGCCTGCTTGACGGCCTCTTCGATGCAGCCCAGGAGCAACGAGCCGCACTTGGGCCATTGCTTGGAGGTGTACTCGGACACGGTGGTGTAGATGCAGTCGTTTGCTGTTCCGGTGATGGCGGGTAACGATCCCATGCTGACGAGTTGGGGATCCCCGATGCCTTCAAGGGGGCCGAAGAGTTGACACTCGAACTTGAACTGGATGATGTGGAATCCATCCTTGGGCGGTCGAAAACAGCGCTTCATGAGAATATCCCAGACAGCAGACTCCATTAGGTGCATCTGGACAAAGTGAGGGGAGATCAAGACCTCGCGGATGCGAGCAATCAGGGTCTTGGCGGATTCCCCAGTGGTGATGTAGGTGTGTAGCGAGCGGGCGATGTCTTCTGGCGATCCTCGGGGAGAGCGGCCGGGGAACTCGCGGTCCCAGTAGCTGCAGAGGAGCTGCAGGGCCAGCGGCAGATCAATGCCTCGCGCAGTCGACGACCACGTCGCAGGCCGTCGCGTGATGCCGGGACCGATCTTGTCGAGGATACATCGCGGCGTCTCGGGCCCATTGAGGATAAGAAGCAGCTGGCAGATGGGGCCGTCGAACAGGAGGGTGACTTGGCGCGCGGCCTCCGGGTTGGAGTCGCAGTAGAAGCGCCACAGCTCGTCCCAGAGCTGCTTGGTGAAGTCGGCCAGGAGACGGTCCAGCACGCGGTCGATGTTGATGCGGACCTTTTGCTCGGGGAGGTAGTAGTGGGTGAGGAGGTCGTTGTTCAGTCCGTCGGCGAGCGCGGTGGCGAAGGCGGCGACGAGGGCTCCGGCGACAAGAGGCGGGACCTGGACCTCGGCATTGTTGGGCGACTGAGCGGTGCGCGGACGGCGACTGGGCAGCGGCGGCTTGATGCCCAGGACGACGGCATCTAGACCTACAGAGGCAGAAGCGGACTCGGTCTCATGGGTGGTGGAGGACGGCGTGTGGTTCGGCGGGAGCATGTCTCCTCCTAGGCATGGCTAGAGAGGGCGAGCCTCGCGGGGCAAGGCGCTAGAAAGCTCGAGACTAGGAACTCGAGGGAAGGGCTTCGAAGGTACGTTTCATGACGGTGATGAATTACCAGTGAGAGTAAGTTATCAACAGGGAAGCGCCCTCGAAAAGGGAGGGCAAGATTGCTCTCTTTGTGCGGGCTGTTGTTGGTGCGAGAGCTGACGTTGCTAGCATTGCGCGTCCCGCTGACAAAACGGGGCAAGGCGACTAGTTAGTTCGGGGCCTCCTCACACAGCAAAGCCGGATGACGCCACCAAAAGACCCCGGGTAGTTTGGCTTGTGAAGGAGAGAATAAAGGTCGTAAGTAGTCTATTCGAACGGTCCCAGGAAAGAAAGAAGTCCAAAGGGGGCGATGTTTATAAGAAGAATGGGAGGAGATACGCGATCATCCTCCGCCGTGTCGCTGGGCTGTCCGTCCTTTGCCACTTGCACGCATATTCCGTCTTGTTGTCCAGAGTACACAAACCAGAAAGATTTCAAGGGGGAGGCCGCGTCATGGACGGGATGGGGCCACGGTTGATCCACGCGGCCCTGGGCCTTGACTTTCGTTGATTTGAGCACTTGCTTCTCGTAATGCCGCGCACTTGCGAGTGCCTGGAACTGGGGGGGGAAAGGGTCCTCTTGACACGGGGTTTCCGTTCGCTTCGTCACACTCGCTTGAGTGGGAGAGGCTGGCGTGTCGTCTGGACGAACTCCCGAGAGCGCGCGCGGCCGGCCAGGAAAATTGGAGCATCGTTTGGCGACCTGCTAGTAAGCTCAACTCGAAGACTCGCTCAGGCAGACAAATTTCCGATGCTGTTGGTTCTTCGTCTCGTCGGTGGAGGGCTCACGACCCAGCAAGAAAGGAAAATAGAGAAGAGGGAGAGAATGGAGATGGCGGCGCAGGAAATGTCGGGGATTGATGAATGTTCCATTGAGGCAGTGCTGACAGCGTCTGGCCCGTTGAAGCCGATTTACCCCGGCTAGATACCAAGCGGTCCAGCCTCTAGCACAGTCTAATCGCTGCGTCCACCCGATACCCGACGTTCCGCTGCTGCAAGGTGAATTCCCGGCGAACTGAGGCCTGTTCTGAACCATTCACTGGCATCCTAACTGGCTGCGTCCGTGGTTACACAAGCGGGTCATCATCTCAGCATTGTCTCTTGCGGCGGGTCATTATTCATCTCTCTGTGGAGACTCCCTTGCTCCCCAAACTACAGGCACAGCCCAAAACATGTGAAGCTTGACGCCGTTCCCAGTCCAAAACTCCGCCTGGGATGGATCCCTAGTTAAATGCCGAACGTTTCAAGTTTCTTCTCGGCTGCCTCAACGTCAGCGGCGCATTCAATACGAGTCGGTGAAGCAACCTCGGCATTTCCTAATCTATTCACGCAACGCCCACCCCGCAATGGCTGTGCGAAAAAGCAATGCATTCCGAGATGATCGCGCTCGAGGCTTCATGGCAAGGGCTCATTGATCTTTTAGCACACAGCTCTTCCACAAACTGCCGTGTAATTTAAACACCGGGAAACACACTGCAGGTGTGTACGACGCGCTTCAAACTAAATACACTTCATGTATGGTGGTGGGTGATTGCAGATTCCTCCAAGATGGCTCGATGGCTGAGGCTCTAGGGTAGGCTATGAAGAGGCATCTAACAGCCAAGACCTACAACGAAACGAAGACACAAACGACAAATCTGTAGAGGCCTGGATGACAATAAACTGGACATTAAATACCGACCCCATCAGGCAGATAGATAACCAGCCACTCTCTTCAGTTTGAGACAAAAAGGCATGCAAGTCAAATGTGATCTGAAGACTCTCTCAACTCTCCAGCCCGTCTCAGTGTCTCTTCACCCCTTTCTCATCGTCCAAACGCCGAAGTAACGGAGCAAATGGCATACTACGACGAGATCCTTCGGGCTGACAATGACCGCGAGTACCTACGGTTGCTCAAGAAATTGCACGCGGCAAGACGCGACATTGTGGCCTTCGTCAACGACCTTCTGGGATGGGAGGGAGTCGGGCGATACCATCACTTCTTGAAAGGCTCGTTCAATATCGGCTACGTTATTAAGCTTCCTAGAGGAGGCTGCAATAATGCTAGACCACGCTCAGTGTTGATTCAATTCCTTATGCCTAGCCGCACGTACTTGCCATAGAGTCTCAAGAAGGTTGAGAACGAACTTATAGTGCTTAAATACCTTCGCGAGCATACTACCATTTCCCTTCCGCATGTGTACGCCTAGGGACTGGCAGAAAAAAGACTGCGGCAGTTAGCGCCTTTTATGCTTATGGACTTTATGGATGGGGTTAGCCTAGACGACCTTCTGAAGAAGCTAATAGAGAGCGATCAAGACCTATTGATCCTCAATCTTAAGATTGACTAAACGAAGCTCAAGCTTGTTTACGCCTAGGTTGCTAACTATATGCTGCAACTATTCCGCCTGAAGTTCCCCAGCATTAGCGCGATATCTAAGCACTTGGACAAGTAGGCCGTCACTAGATGCCCTATGACTTACAATATGAACGAGCTTATGGCTAATACTGGCTTCCCTATGCACATGCTCCCCTCCAGGCCGTTTAGCAGCTCCAGCGAATACTTCAGGCAGCGGGCCGACGAGTTGTGGACGCATCTCTGCGTCCAACGGAACATTTGCGAAGATAAGGAAGATGTCTGTCAAAAGTTTGCCGCCCGGCGCGGCCTCACTGAGTTGATTCCGAAGCACTATGTCGACGGCGGCCTCTCCTCCAGGCTCTTCAGCGACGACTGGGGCCCTTTCAACATGCTCGCCGACCCCGAGACGCTGCAGATCACCGCCGTGCTCGATTTCGAGTTCACCAACGCCATGCCGGCGCAGTACCTATACGATGTGCCCTCTTGGCTGTTATTGGCGTCCCTACACTGCTGGCTAGAGCGCGACGACAAGACCAGCTTCGAGAAGCTCTTCATACCTCAGATGGAGCTTTTCATTCGCGCCGTGCAGCGATCCGAGGCAATGACTTCGCCGCTTGATAAGTATGAGTCGCCGGTCCGCTTGTCCTCTCGGATGCGCGAGTCGTGGCGCAGCGGCCGGTTCTAGTTCAACTACGCGATGAGGACGAGCATTGACGCCGACGTTGTCTATTGGAAGGCACTGGACGACGGGAAGGGCAGGGGGCTATTAGAAATGGAGGAGATGGAACAGTTTGCTAAGGCAAAGATGGAGCAGTTTGATGCATACTTGGAAGAGAGGGACAACGACCCTCGGCTCCAGTATTTGGGAAACAAGTATGTCCGGATCGAAAGTGTCGGTCCACCGCATTCGAAATGACTGGAACGAGGACTGTTGAGATACGATTGATGAGATAATGATATGTGTTAGGTAACTTTGAGTCTCTCCGAGCCTCGCGAAGGATTCCTCATCTCTAAATAAAGCCCTGCGCTGCTCTCACTGAGGTAAGTAATGGCCACTCTTCCACGGCAGATCCGTTGGACGCGTGGTGACGTCCTAATACAGTCAGCTTCGCTTGCATAGCACGATGAGGCTCTTATTGCGAAACTGATGTATCTTCTTGAATCCTTGACGGACCTTATCGGTCGCCATCTCCCTTCGGCTCAAATGGACCAATTATTGAAAGTGGCCTGGGCCAATGAAATAACTATGACGCCCGCACCTTATTTGGACCGCGATGTCTGCTGTCTCTTAACACACCATGGCTCACTTTACGAGAAAATCATCCTATTTCCCTGCCTCACGTCTTCATCAGATTCGACAGTGCATCCAAATTGCGACCCCTTTTGGAGATAGTTCCGCAGTGGCTGAGTAGGCGCGACATTCATGTCGTTACCATGCTCAATCCTTTTTCCTTGGACGAGACCGGTGTACGTTGATCCTTCTTGGGTGGCCATTGTATGCCCAGGCACTCCAGCGTTTGCAGGCTTGTCGCTCTGAGTGTACTGCTGAAGGATTGCCTTTGCAGTCGCCGCCGCTGTTGCTGCTGCAAAGTCCTGCCGCCTCTCGTTCTTCTGGACGTCGGCGTAGTCGCAGAACCCCTTGACGACGAGGCAGGGCAACTCTGGCCACGCTCTAGCCCCCCCAAACGCGAGGGCACCGTCGTATTTGGCCAGTTTTTCGTAATGTACTTGGGACTGGATGACCAAGCTACCGGAAGCAATGGGGCCCAAGAAGATGGCCGGGGGAGAAGCATTGACAGCGTTGCTCTGGCCGGAACCCTCCGTGTGTGGAACTTGCCACCTTTCGCCTCGATTCTTGGACCTCGCTTTCACCTGGAGTTGCTCAAGGGAGACTGCCGTCCTGCTCTTGAGTCGCTCCAGCCCGTCGTCCGTCCCGAAGATCTTGAGCAGCCCGCGGATATCCTTCGCCGCTGGACCCAACCCGTCCTCGGTAGTGTCCTTTCTTTCCAATCTATCGGGATATTGTCTTCCGAAGTCGTGCTGAAACACCGCTTTGCTGATGACTACATCACCAAAGCGCACATCGACATTGCCCACCTGAGGGACGTCGCGGCATACGCCGACAACGAGAGCCATCTTGACGCCTGGGAAGCTTATTCGCAGACTTGTCGTGGCGCTCGCCAAGCTTATCGGGCCCTTGGGTGTAAGAAGGAGAACGACGACGTTGCACTTGCCGATGCGTCCTGTCGTGTACTGGTTGAAGTCTTCCGAGACTCTGTCGTATGAATCGCCTTTTTCGTCCCAGGAATAGTCAAAGATGAGACAAACGGCGTCGTATTCGCGCTCTAACGCGCAGATAAAGGCAACCTCAAAGTTTTCGCGACCAGGAGGCTGCTGGTAGTCTGCCATTGGAGCTGGAAGGTCTCTAGGGGTGATGAGGTGTGGGCAGGGTGAGGGAACTGTTGATGTCGAGAAAATATGCTGGATAAAGTTGGATAAAGCTGGGATAGATATCTGGCAGAGTGTCTCCTTGACCGGGCCGCGTCAGGCTGTCTGTGTGATCACATGCAGCATATGTTTCGTAAGCTGCAGACCCCCCCCCCCATGTCCCCATGTTGGCCGCTTCGTCGATGGGCTTTCTTGGTGCACTGTGGTTGTTGGCGATTGGCTAGGGCAATGGCAGTTCTAAGGCTGAAAAGCAGGCTGGGCAGCCACCTTGCCACCGGGGTGGAGTACAAAGCGCTAAATAACTCGACGAGAGCGTCTGTTCCGGGAAACCCCGAGCCTGATCAGGACCGGCCAGGATGTTTCGGGCGCGAGAAAGTCATGATCACATATCCCACATTCAGTTATCCTGCGCAAGAGATTATGAAGTCTAAGCGGTAGCTTGTAGTCCTTATAATCTCTTGTGTTAGCCTAGTCACAACGGCTCCTATCAAAGGCCGAGATAAATCAAGTGCAGGGTGAGAGTCTTGGAAATCACAACTATCATGGGATGAGACAACCCCCATCCCCAACCAACCACATACAAATCCCACGCAAGCCACCACATTGGCAAGGCAAAAGCCCCCCACCAGTTGGCAGCTTTTACCGCCGTCCTCAGCACCGATGCGGGCTCCAATAACCAAAACATTCGGCTGCCCAATATAATGCTCTTCGTCTGTCTGCATGGCATTTTGAGGGTCGCGTGAGAGCCACCCGGGCATGGAGAAGACGCAGGTTGGGAGGTTAGGCTTGGCTTCATCAGCTACGACCCCGATTACTAGACTAGTTAATCCACGGCTCGGCTCAACCTGCCCAAGATGACATCCGGCGGTTTCCTAGTAGCCCAGGAAGGTTCTGACTTTCACGGCACCAACACCGCAGGACGCGACGACCACCTGGGCAACCACTACCACAAGCATACCCATACACACTACCATGGGCGCCAGTCTCTAGCTCTAGAAGAAGACTGGGGATCGGCCAGGAGTCGAAAGGCGAAATGGAAACTGGTAGGCCTTGTCACCGAGAAGCACGCCCCGCTTATGTACTTGTGCCGTGTGACTAGCAGAGACATGAGTAGGCGTGGTAGAGAGGCCACGCGCAGCTACGAAGACCAGATATCGAGCACGGCTCAGCGCCCGACAGAGCCATCTGCATTACCAGGCCCGGGCGGGGTAATGGTAATGTCAGGAGAACAGACGAGGGGGATCTGCGGCTGGAGTAGGACCAAAGAGCAACGTACCGTCGACACCCTACTTCTACGGCCTCACCTCCGTCAGTGGCCCCAGCTATCAACCTAGGTCAGCACCGATTTAAGTACTGGATGGGTGGTGATGACGGCAAGCAGATATGGGTGATCGACTTACTCGCAAACGAGGGATTCGACGCGACCCGAATCTCCATCTTTGGAGCCACTGGCTGGAACCAGCAAGGCAGCCCAAGTGACGACTCGGAGAGTATCAAGACGGAGCTCCCTAATTGCCTTGGGGAGTTGCGGAACTATTCTGACTCAGTACGCCGTCTTCATGTTGAGATTCGTGGTTGTGTCTTCTAACGGTCTACAGGGACTCGGTTACTCTGTCATTCTCGTCGAGTTTCTCGGGCCAACCACGACCATATCCCTAAGCAATGAGGCAAGTCGACCTGCCCCTGTGACTGATGGTTGCTGAGTCGTCCAGCACTAATAGTTCTTGACAGGTTATGCGAAACCCGAAGGATCTTCCTCTGGAGAGACTGGCCGTGGTCCAGGTCAGAGACGCGGCATCTCCGTTGGAGCTTATTAGGGGCTCCGCACCCTCGATCTCCCGGAGGGCACGCTTGAGGGAGACTCGGCGCTCCGCTTCACGCGCAATGATGACACCACTTACAGGGGCATCGTGGCGTGCCTCTGAGAGCTCGTCCAGAAGCTACGCTCAAATTCTCCGGCATAGTCTAGTTCGTGGTATTTGTGGTTTTGCCCGAAGCCAGACCCGCCTATCAAGCTCGAAAGGGACCAATTCCCTCAGGCAGTCCAAGGCATGTGCAACCTCATCGACAGCTCCAAGGCTGTCAACCCGTCCAATCATCGTCGCGACGCCATCAAAGACGACTCGGCCTTTTTCGACTTGTTGAACAACGAAGACTTCAAGTCCTGGCTGTGCGACGCCGACTCCTCCTGCCTCCGCATCGTCGAGTCGCTTCTCGCTATGTCCCCCCACTTCCAGTCTGCGTATCGGGACCTGGAGAGCAAAGCCGTAAGCTCGGAAGACACAAAAGGGGTCGAATGGACGCAGCCTACGCTCGGGACCGTGTTCAATGAGCTGAGGGGGCATCGGTTGAGGGATACCCTTTACGTCCTAGTTGACGGCCTCGACAAGTCGCGCAATGGAGTGTCCTGTGCCGAGTGCCTCGGAATATTTTTTCTGGAAAAAGACTCAGGGCTTTCTCTCAAGCTGCTTGTCGCGACGCAGATCAGCGTTCCGGCGACCAAGAGTCTGAAGAGCTATTTCAAAGAGAGGCCCACCATCGTCACAATGACGCTGGAGGACTAGAACGACCAGGACATCAAGGCTTATACCAAATCGTTCCTCAACGAAGACTGTCTCGCCGAGATTGATGAATGAACACGGAAAGATGTGGACGATTATCGCGAAATCCTTTGCGACAAGGCCGACGGCATCTTCCTATGGCTCAAGCTGGCCAGACAACAAATTGACAACTATTACCAGGGCACGCAAGAAGCCAACATCCAGGACTTCAAGGAGTTCCTCAGGAGCATCACCGGCGACATCCAGAAGCTCTACAAGAAGCTATTCGACCGCATGATGGACAAGGTCTTCGAGATGGGCGACAAGAGGAGGCGCGAGGAGTGCGTCCGAACAGTCAGGGGCATGCTCCAAGTCGCCGCCTTGCAGGCCCGGCATCCTCTGCTGCTCGGCGAGTTCTGCGATGCCTACGTAGTCCCTAGCCCCAAAGAGTGGCCTACATTCTCCATCAGGAAGAAACGGCCCTCCAATGCGAGCAAGACCATCCCCCAGTTCACGGCCAACTTCGTCAAGGTGCGCTCGGACGGGAGAGTTCAGATGCTGCACCAGTCGGCAGCGACTTTCCTCTAGGGGGAGGACATTGATGACCAACCACTGCGGGAACGCGACTGCCATGGCTACCTTTCCACTATGGCATCGGCCTGCATCTTCTATCTCAAGTTGGTGTCGCACGACCTGAACACGTCGAGTCCTCGTATCTCTCGCGGGACGAGGTAGAGCAGTTCGCCGGCCTCATCAACTAATATCCTCCTCTGCCCTACGCTCTCGACCACACCAAGTCACACCTAAGTGCCCCGCATAATAGGCAGAAACTGATGGAACTGGGAGAGACCATGAAGGCCAGCGGGAGACGACTTTTACTAGGCCCATGGATCAACGGGTGTGTAGATTCAGAGGAATCAGCAGACTTGACGACAAAGGCTGAACGGACCCGGTTCGCAAACTCGGTGCTCCACGTTGCGGTTGCCCAACGACTCGTCACGGCAGTCAGTATCGCACTCAAGGCGGGCGCCGACCCAAACTCGCGCGATCTGTTCTTCACGCGAGTGGTGAAGCCGCCCTGTGCCTGCTGGCCATGTCCTCGTCCAAGGAACCCGAGGCAGACGGCCCAGCAGCGAGGGCTGAGCAGACCATCTGCAGGCTCCTGATAGCCTACGGGGCTGAGGTAGACGGGGACAACCAGGGCCACATGCCCATCCACTGGGCCGCCGGACTCAAGAACCGCACGTCCATATTGGAGCTGCTGATCGAATGGCACACTGCGGGAGAGCGGGAGTGGCCCAGGAAACCCTCCAAGCAGACCAAGCGAGCCAGCCACCTGAGGTGTCTGTCTGTACAAGGACCAGGCGCCGCTGCACTGGGCAAGTGGACATGGCTACACTGAAAACATAGAGATGCTCATCCGCTATGGAGCCAGCATTACTGGGGCTGACGAGACGGGAGGGCGGCTCTGCATTGGGCAGCGAGATATGGACACACATTCGCCCTCGCCGAGCTGCTCGACGTCCTGAGGCTCAATACCCAGCGCTTAAAGGATGCCGTCGACAAGAAGGAGCTCGACGGCCGGACACCGCGCATCTGGGCGTGCCAGTGGGGTCGCATTGAGTGTATCAAGCTGCTCATCGAAGCCGACGCCGATGTGAACCTCGGCCAGGGTGGCGACGCCGGGGGTACGCCCCTATCATGGGCCGTGACGTACTGCCACTCGGAGGTGATCAGAATGCTTATACTTAGTTTATAAGTTTAAGATTTAGTGCTAACTGGCGGAATTAGATGACTTTCGGGCGCCAACTGGTGGCTGCTACGGTATAACTAGACTCTCCCTGCACGAGCGTAGGAGAGACCGGACTCCCCGTAATTCTTATGGCGGTACGATCGCAGTCATTCTTTATGATGGACTTTTGGTAATGGAAAAAGTCGGTAATCTGATATTTGGATAATATGTTAATATCCTCTACGCTCGCTGCGTATTGGGAAATATCCATTTGGTAGGGAATACTGGTTGGTAGGAATACTGAATTCAATCTGATAAGTAACTTACGGGTATTGCTACGCCGACCACCCCACCCCCAGTTGTTTTACACAACCCCTCTATCAAACTCCCCTCCCGCAATCATCATTGTCACCAGTCATCCAGTCGGCCCACAAGCATCCAAGTTCAGAACGTCACATATTCGTACAGAAGGAGAATGCCACAAACTCCAGGAGAACCACCAAACCCATCCCTTTTTATTGAGAGCTGGCTTGAAAGCCTTGTCCCACCAACGAATTGCGACGCGCAGTCGGGATTCGAACCAGCCTGTCCACCCTTCGCCCTTCGAAGCCTACGACGACACCGCCTCGCGATGCCGACCCCAAAACAATCGCCACGGAAACGCCCCAGGACAGTGCTGCCAACAGTGGTGGATCAAGAAGATGCGGTGCAGAGAGGCGCATCAGCTACAATAAGCGCTGGTGGCTTGCAACCGACCGAAGCCGCCCAACCAATGGACGAGGAGACAGCTGAGGAAACGCCGCGATCATCAAGAAAAATTCTCCCCTACCACATCAGCTCCCGCAATTCACTCTTCAGTCAATCGAGCTTCGCGCCAAGAAGCGGGAGTCCGCAATCACGGAGAGTCCGTGACGCGTCGGCATCAGAGCCTCCGTCTTTGTCGCCCACGCGCTCAGAGTCCAGCACGACAACAAGCAGAACGACGACGACAGGCCCGTCTCGACGACCTAAGAGTCCCGTCAAGTCAATAGCCGATCTGCGTCTGGATGCGAAGCCGTTCGAATACAACGACGAGGCTGTGCTGCCTCCGATACTGCAGGAACTTGGAGACGTCCGAGACCACATAGGGATAATCCCAGCTGTCATAAAAGTAGGCCATCCGCTGGCCACACATTTTTCCGACTCTAATCTTTGGTTTGGTAGGATGATGTCCAGGGGGTACTTGGAGCCAACGAAACGATGCGGCCCTGGATGGTTGACGACGGCCAAACAATCGATCGAGGAGAAGCTCTCCAGCAGCTTGACGAAATGCGATTGATCCTCAGCGAATCGAGATACTGCCAGCGGGAAGGTGCTTCAGAGGCAGCCTGGAACGACGGCGTGACAAGTCGTATTCTCTTTCTTGCATTACGTGGGTTCGACAGCGTCAGGCATCACAACATGTATGCCTCCCTCCCTGACCTTTTAAATTCAATGGCTAACGATCCCGGAAAATAGCATAACTGCCCGCCCAGAGAGCTCTCTTGTGCCCAGAGACCTTGGCGGCGACTACTTTGACAGCAAGCTTGTTGACTACTCCGTCAACCTTGTGACCCAACCACAAGGCCATGAAGATAAGACGGAAGATGATCTGGAGCAGGCCATACGTGTCGTCCTCTCAAACGTACCAAATAAGCGGAAGACCATCAACCAGACATTTTACGGACCCGTTCGGTTCAGTCCTGCTGGAGTGAACATCGAGACGAAGGCGAACTCAACGTCCGATGGGCGTGCACAGCTTTCCATATGGATTGCCGCCTGGATGGAACAAATGCGTTACCTTCGCGCTATACCGTTCAATTCTAATCAGTCACCGGATTTTTTAAAAACATCTGGGACCTTACAGAAGCCGATCGAGTTGCTAATGTCTTTGGTTGTGGCCACGGGGAGTATCTGGAAGTTGCATCTTGCCACGGACACTAAGACTAAGATTATCATTAGTTCTTTGTTTACGATTGGAGATACGAGCTCACTTATTGGGATATTTTGCCTACTGAAGTCATTGCGAATCCTGTCTACGTGGGTTGACGGGCCGTTTCGCAAATACATATATGAGGAGATTTTAGCTATTTCACTATAAATTATAGACTTTAACCCCCCCCCCCCCGTCCAGAAACACCAAACACTTGCAATACAATATACAATATATTCAGAAGAAAGCGAGAACACCAGAAAGAAAACCCAGAGAAAACAGGGATTGGCCGAGCCAGCATCATGGGAGGCCGCCTACCCCTCCCACAGCTGTGCAGCAAGGGATCGACAAACAAAAAGACCCGGCCGAAAGCCGAAGCGGCTTGTGACGACGGCCGTCGGTTGCATCGCCCCCTCCGTCCTAGAACGGTGGCATTTTCCCTGTTTTGGGGACATGAGGGCATCAAATCGCGCTGCGCTCGTTTGGCAGCTCGTCTAGCTTCTTTCAGGATGCCGAAATTCCCATCTCCACTGGGGGGTTGGTTGGTTTTCTTAGACGCAGGGCTGTGTCGTGGATAGACGGTAACTTTCATTGGTTGTCACTCGCTTGTTCCCGCAAAGCTTGGCATCGCAGCGAAGTACTTTGTTCGCGAACATCAACGACTTCACCTTCGCGACAACCCGCAACTTCACCACTTTCTGGTTATGAGCGATTTTCCCTCAACCCAGCGCCCGTTGCGCTCACAGAAAAAAGGCCCTTCGAGGGAGAAGCCGTCGGATATTGCAATGGGTCTTGTGCGCGCAATTGGCTGCACTGTGAGGGCGTCTCCTCGTGCCGCTGCTGTTCCCCTCACCGTTGTTTGCGTGTCGCCGTGCGCGCACTTCAGTCGAAGCCACCGTTCTTCGCTCTTTGCATCTTCTGTCATCTCGTGAAGACATGCGTAATTTCGTCATGTCTCGAGGGCGTTTGCACAGCCCTCGACTGGTCTGGATCCGTAGCCATCGTGTAGTTTGCGTATAAAGGCGGCTTGAGGTCAGATCGTGGGCATGACCGGCGACGGTGTCAACGATGCCCCGTCGCTTCGGGCTGCGGACGTGGGCATCGCGTTGGGCTCCGGAAGTGACATCGCCACCGAGGCAGCGGACATGGTGCTGCTGGAATCCTTTTCAGCGTCGTGGAGGCGCTGCGGTATGGAAGGATGATGTTTGACAACTTGAAGAAGACGGTGGCGTATCTTCTGCCGGCCGGCAGCTTCAGCGAGTTCTGGCCCGTAATTACGAACGTGGCATTTGGAATCCCGCAGATCTTGAGCAGTTTTCTCATGATTATTATCTGGTCATTCTCCCACTCGCGGCGACGAGGAGATGAACCGAGCTAACTGACCCGAATAGCCTGTTCACCGACGCCGTGGCCACCATCGCCCTCGCGTACGAAGCGCCCGAGGCGGACGTGTTACTTCGGAAACCGAGAATCCCGGGAAAGGACCGACTCGTCGACTGGCAGCTCGTCGTGCAGGCCTACGGCGTCGTGGGCATGATAGAGACGGCGGCGTCGTTTGCCATGTCGTTCTGGTACCTGGAGCGGAACGGCATTCCCTTTTCCACCATCTGGTTATCGTTCGGAAAAATCCCCGATTCGATCGACCCCGACTACTACACCCAGAAGCTGTACGAGGCCAGCTCCATCTACTTCGTCAACCTGGTCGTCATGTAAGTCGTCTCTGGCGCCGAGATCGGTGGCGTGCGTGTCCGCGTGCGCATTTCTCTGACACATGGCAGGCAATGGTTCAATATATTGGCTGTCCGCACCCGACGTCTGTCCATTATTCAGCATCCTCCGCTGTTTAATAGGGCCACGGAGAATTGGTACCTCTTCCCTGCGATTTTGTTCTCGCTGGTCATGGCCTTCCTTTGGCTATATCCACCCGTCTTTCAAAACGCCCTGAACACGGCGGCGGTGCCTATCGAGTACTGGTTCCTTCCCATGGGTTTCGGCGTCGGTATCATTCTCGTGGACGAAGCGAGGAAATTCTGCGTGAGAAAGTGGCCGAAGGGTGTCCTGGCTTGTATGGCGTGGTAAGTCCGATGCGGGGCGGGGAATGCGGCGATGCCTATGTTGTGAGAGTCGACCTCAATACCTGTATCCTCAATTCCATCCCGGTTTCGGATCCTTTCCATCATAACTCTCGCTTCTCTCCTCTTCCATGATATATTACACGACTCATAGCAATATGCCGTTGAAGTGTTGGGTTGCCTGTCGTTACATCGTCCCCGCTCTGAATGTACTGTACATGTAGAAGCCTGCAGTGCCGGTCTCGGAATTCGCCTTATAGGTCTCGTAACTACGAAGTAGCCGCAAACTCGGTTGCTTGTTGGATAGTATGTTTCTCAAATCGGACACGGAATCTCGGATAGAATCATCGAAGGGACGAAGGGAGCTATATCGACGCATTTTTGTTGTCACATGAGGCCTGCATAAGGCTTGGGTTGCGAGGGCTCGGTCGGCGCTGTTGCCAGGAAACGAGATAGCCTACGGTGAGGGAGGGGAGACACCTGCGACGAGGATTCCTCATCAGTTCTGCACACAAATTCAATTCTTGCCTTTCTGTGTCAGATTTGTAATTGTTCTTCTGCCATGTATGGACTGTTCCTTGATTCATCCAGGGGCGTGCTGGCTAGGCCATGGTGGCTCGTTCGCATTCCTTATGTGGGATACATCGGAACCTTGCTAGAAAGTCGGTGTCGACAAGCAGTCTGCAGATGGTATGGCGGCAGGTGGTCATCGGACCCCGGACGGCGGCTGGAGCATCGCGGAGGTCGACGGATACGAGGTACGAAATCTGGAATCGAGATTTGACGCTCTGGGGGGTTGATGCAACTCACTATCGCCGAGACGTCGCCGGGACGACGGCATTAAAAGAAAATCGAGTTGTCACGGTCCGGAAGATGCATCCTGGTTTTCAGTGGTCCTAACTTAGTATTCCTCATGATCAAGGCCAAAACATGCACTCCTTTTTATCGATTGCTGGTCAGCCGCTGGTCGGTCGCGCCCGGTGCCGGCGTCGCTCGACGGTGGCATGCTGCGTGAGCTGACGGGAATGCCAGCCAGGGATCCATCGGGGGCTCCACCCAAGGTCGCCTGTTCCCGGCCCCACTATCGGATGTTGGCGTTCATGATGTAAGACAAGGGCGGAGTGGAGAAGCTGCACAGGGTAACGCTGAGGGCAATTGGGAAATGACGATGACGATTGAGGACGGTTGCGGATAGAGAAGAGAAGGGAAAACGGCTGTGGTTCGGGCCAGGGAGCAGGACATGCAGCAGACGGGCGTCCTTATACGGGCGAATGGCCGGCGTCGAGTTCTACCAGAGGAACATGCCACAGCACAGATGGCCATTGGGAACCAGGCACAGGAACGGGAAAACAGGTACGGAGCCGGGGAGAAGTCACAGGGGACATGGCCACGCGCGGGGGGGCCGACGGAGCGTCATGGGGGGTCATGGGGTCGGTTGGCAGTCGCCATGACTTGTTGCAGTCTGATGCTGGTACGATGACGATCGAAGAGGGGGGAAGCGAGTCAAAGATACAGTGTGTTAGCTGCAAAGGTTGGGGTAGGATATCGAAGAAAAGACTCCGATTGCAGGCTTGTCATGAGCTATGGCATAATCAATTTAGCCAGTTCCCTACGGTAGCAAGCGTCGAACACTAAAACCCCCTCCGGCAGTGCATTCGTAGTGTTGTAGAGCGATTGCGAAGCAGCTTGCCAGCTCAACATCCAGCTCATCCATCGCCAGCCAATGGCCCGTTCGCTCTGTGACTCCCTTCCACCCTCCATCCCACCACAAGGTTTCACGCGGGCGTCGGCGAGAAGTGGTTGGTTTGCATTGCATCACATCAGGTGAGCAGACCGGGCGCCAGACGAGACGCATCCGTAGCCGAAGCCTCCGGGGAGGGGCAAGGCCTGGCGATCGCGCGTCATTTAGGTGGTGATCGGGGGTACTGTACAGTGTACTCCGTGCCTACAAACAGCACCCTACCAAGTAACAGCACAATGGAACACGACACAACCCACGACAGCCGACAAGGACAAACACGACACACCATTCGTTTCCCCTTGCACCCACCCGGCGTCTCCCCTCGGGCCTCACCTTGAGTCACCCGCTGATCCTGAATTGGCAGCATTTCGCATCGCTCCTTTTCGCCCTGGACTGCACCCAGCAGCGCTCCCAGTGCCCGCTGCCGCTCCTCCGAACCCCCCTCAAAGCGTCCACGACGCCGTCCGTCGCTCCAGACGCCACCAGTCCACAGCGCTCCGATCGCGGTGGGGCAGCGACAAGCTTTCCCCGGATTTGCGCCCCAGCGACTAGTCCGCAGTGGGTACCAAACGTGCTGTGGTGCACAGTGGTGGGCACTGGTGGCCCCTTCCGCGCTGCGTGGGCCGGGGGCGCGCTGCGTCAAGCCCGGGGCTAAACCCGATACGGTAGCACGCTTGGTCGCCTGAGCTTTTGCGCAAGGGGCGTCACGCCTTCCGTCAGGTCAAAGTCACGCGATCGTCCCTGGTACCTCCCGGACCGCCTGTAGCTCTCGTACCTCCCCGACCACGAACGTGCCCACCAATCCATCACCATCCCACGGGAGTCGGCGGAGGCAGGTTGTCCTCCGGGTGGGCAGTTACCCCGCCCGGTCTGACGACAGCCTGATGGCGGGCCCGGCGCTTTGCAATAAACAACCCTCTTTCCCTCTTCACTTCCGTCTTCTCCATCTTTCCTCTGCATCCATCACAACCAACAGCATCATCGCATCTCAGCAATCACCTGCTTTCCTACCAAAGGTGCGTCATCGTCGAGTTCATCCCTTCCCTGGGAGTCCCTGTGGCTTGATCCCATGTCCAGATCGCTTCCCTTGGCCATCTGAAGCAAACCCTCGCATCCCATTGGATATAAGACACTGACCTCCCACATCAGGACAGCGTATCGAATCAAACAACAATCTTCACGATCTCTTGATCAAACACTTCACAAACCACCACCATGTCGGAACCACTCTCCAAGGTCGACTCTGCCGTCCAAGGCTTGTCATCATCTCCCCCCACGGACACCAAGATGAAGGGACACCGGAGGCAAAGCTCAATCTCACCTGACGTGATGAACGTCACTGACCTCGGTAAGCTACCCACACGCTGTCCCTCCCTGACGACCTCCCACTAACATACCCCTTCAGAGGAGAAGGGCATTGACCTGGAACTCGCACCCGAGACGCAAAAGACTGGATGGTAGGTCAACATGCATCCAACATCTTGGAGTCCGAGGTGCCTTTACTCGTTAACATTCACTAACGACACCTGTGTTACAGGAAGATCAACTCAAGCCCCAACGGAATTGAGGACCCCGCAATCCTCAAGCTGCCTCTGACAAAACCTCTCGTCAAGAAGATCGACCTCCACTTCCCCCTAGGGAAGGAGGTGACAGCTCGAAACCTTAAGGGAGTAACAATCAAGGATGCGCTAGACGCCATCCACAAGTCATACAAGAAGCGTGTATGTATTCCTCGTTGACAGACTTGCTTTACTGGGAACCCCGACTGACTGAACAATGTTGCAGGCCGATGATGAGCTTGACAAGCCTTACCTCTCTGGATTCGAGTGGGACAAGGAGGAGTCATGGACTCGATTGGTTGTCCACCTTCAGACGCAACCTACCGCCACGACCTTCGGCGCTTCATCAGGCGGCAAGAAGAAGAGCAAGAAGAACAAGGACAACTAATGAATCCACGGCACCCTGATATCTGTTCCAATAATTCCTTCAATTCTTCTTAATCGTTTCGCTGGGTTCGTTGCGATCGGCGCCCCGGATATTGCGATTAGATATTCTTGGCCGGGCCATGTTCAGTGCGACGCTGGGAGCGTCGCCTGGTGTACTCCTCTAGTTCTATTCGACCGGCCGCTTTGGCCGGTCTGTTATGGTCCCATTCAATGGTTCCATGAATAATTGAGACTTATACTCTCCGATCCTCGGATTTAATTACTGATGGTGTCTTGTGAAATTTGCGAATATCGATGTCGTTGAAACTAGCAAGTTTGTTGTGACCACACTGTGGGCCCCGCACATCCACGCTGAGATCCACAGTGTATGCACTGGGTAGCGGGATGAGGTCAGAGCTTTGCCGTGGGAGAGAGTGACATGCGGTGGTAATACCGAATGGCAAGCTGAATAAAATGATTTGGGTCATGCAAACCATAATGTAGAGATCCCTTACTTATGCAAAGTGATGCAATAGTGACGAGAATGTGTTGATAGTGTTACATCTTGACTGCTGTCTCTTGTCGGGCGTGGCTGTTAGCACAGCATCGACGGCTTGGACCTGAACCTGGAGGCGGAATGTGAGCGCGGCACACCGGCTACCGTCGGAGCGCTTATGGTCGCTCCGTGATCTGTACAACGACCTGACGGCTCAAACGTCCTGTGAACGTCATCCGTTAACATGCATAGCCGGGCGTAGTTAAAAGATGGGGTATTGTCGCCTCTCGAGGGCTGTTCCTGGGCTTGTCATCAAACGGTTCTAAGCTAGCTGGCTACCATCTTTCAAGATGCCCGTCACTCAATTCGACACGAAAGAAAAATACCGATACCAGAATGGCTTCAATTGCTATCTTGAGTAAGTGAAGCTCCCCGATGGCTTGAAAGGTACTCGGTGCTGACACTCTCGTCTAGGTCCGAAGCCGTCGACGGCGCGCTGCCTGTAGGACACAACTCGCCCCAGAAGCCGCCGCACGGCTTATACGCCGAGAAGCTCTCGGGTACGGCATTCACGGCTCCAAGACACGAGAACAAGCAGACGTGGCTGTATCGTGTCCTGCCTTCCTGCGCCCATCCTCCATACCACCCCGACTTCGAGTCAGCGCTTGCCGAAGGCTCCAACGAGACCGTCAGTGGCACCAAGGAGGGCAAGCTGCACTATATCCCGAATCAACTTCGCTGGGATCCCTTCGACCATGATGAAGCGAAGCACCTCGACTTCATTTCCGGCCTGCGCCTCGTGGCTGGCGCTGGTGATCCTACCATGAAGTCGGGTCTCGGCATGTACGTCTACGCGGCTGGCAAGAGCATGGAGGAAAACGATGCGTTTTACTCGGCCGACGGGGACTTATTGATCGTAGCCCAAGAAGGCGCCCTAGATATCCGCACCGAGTTCGGATGGCTTCTTGTGCGGCCCATGGAGATCTGTGTGATCCCTCGCGGCGTCAAGTTCCAGGTCTTCCTCCCGACGGGACCGGCTCGGGGCTACGCTCTCGAGCTATATGAGGGACACTTCAACCTCCCCGAACTCGGCCCCATCGGTTCCAACGGCCTCGCTAATCCTCGCGACTTCCAATCTCCCGTTGCCTGCTTCAGCGAGGGCTTTGGCGCGACGGCGTCGGACGGGCCCGGGTCTTACACCGTCACCGTCAAGTTCGACAACTCGCTGTTCAAGACGGTCCAGCCGCACACCCCCTTCGACGTGGTGGCATGGCACGGCAACTACTACCCCTTCAAGTATGATCTCGGGCGCTTCAACACCATCGGCACCATCTCCTTCGACCACCCGGACCCGTCCATCTTCACGGTGCTGACGGCGCAGTCGGCGGTCCCCGGCACAGCCGTCGCCGACTTCGTCATCTTCCCGCCGCGGTGGCTGGTGGGCGAGGACACATTCCGGCCGCCGTGGTACCACCGCAACACGATGAGCGAGTTCATGGGGCTGATCCGGGGCGGGTACGACGCCAAGCGCGGCGGCGCGGGCGGCTTCGTGCCCGGCGGCGCGAGCCTGCACAACGTCATGAGCGGGCACGGGCCGGACGCCGAGAGCTGCGAGGCGGCGCGGGACGCGGCGCTGAAGCCGGTGAAGGTCGGCGGGGGAAGCTGCGCGTTCATGTTCGAGAGCTGCTTGATGGTGGGCGTCACCGAGTGGGGGCTGCGGACGTGTCAGAAGGTGCAGGAGGGGTACAACGAGGAGAGCTGGGGAGGGGTCAGGACGCATTGGAAGCTGCCGGAGGGGATGAAGGTGAAGTCGCATTTGGTGGAGTGAGGAATTAGGTGGGTAGGCAGGGAGAAAACGTCAGGACAGACTGCTTGTTCCAAGGACGCGTTCATAATTCAGAGAGTTTGACAAGACGCTGAACCTTTCATCTCATAGTCTGACTTTAAGTGATTCCACAGCGACTGGCAGGCAACTCTTTAACTAAGAACACTTTTTACTCCATCTATCCGAAGCCTCTCGAGTCTAAGCACTGACCGAACTGATACTAGCCGGTCATTGCTTCTGATTCCGCATAAAGACATTAGACGGCAGGTCTCGGTCCGCAAACTCGGCATCAACATGATACTCAATTTCCCCCTCGGCCCGGAACCCCAGCTTCGCGTACACACGCCTGCCCATTTCGGACGCCTCCGTGATGGCCTCCAGCCCGTCCCGGCGCTCCGCTTCGTCGAGCCCCCACCGCACCAGCTCCTTGGCGATGCCCTTGCCCTGGAACGCTGGGTCGACCACGCACAGGTCCAGCACCATGACGGCGGGCGGCGACGCCGCGGCCTTTTCCTTGATGACCTCGATGCGGCGCTTGTGCAGCGACCGGTCGAGCTGGCAGGCGTAGCGCTGCTCGGCCTCGTTCCCGGGATACACGGCCTCGAGGTCCATGACGGCCCGGAGGTCCTCGGCCGGGGCGTCGCCGTGGCCCGCGACCGCGGACGCCTGCACCCAGATGGCGACGCCGACGAACACGCGCTCGCCGGGGCGCTGGGCGTCGGGCAGCGTGGCCTTGAGGAACATGGTGTTCAACTCGCCGGCGTTGTTGCGGGTCACGGCGGCCCAGCGCTGCACCAAGCGCTGGGCGCCCTTGGTCTTGCCCTCGGGCGTGTCCCAGCCTGGGTGCATGGCGATCCAGACGCCATCGTGAGTTTGGTGGCCGAAGGTCTTGCACGTGCAGTCGAAGCTGGCGACGATGTCTTCGGCGGTGGTGATGAGGTCAATGCGGAGGTCGGAGGGGTTGGTGGTCATGATTGCGGGGTTGTGGAATGGGTCGGTGGTGTTAGAGGAGGATTAGAAGAAGCAGAAGATAGATAGAATAGAGGGTAGGGATGGTGAGTTTAGTTTCTTGAGAGAGCTGAAGATGAAAAGAAAAAAACCACGCACTTATATATATGGATTAATTCTCTCTGTTCACTGTCCATCGCGAAGCCTTGGAACTCATGATTCACTCCGCTAAAGAGAGGGGTCAACTAGTTGTCACGCTTTATTAGTAAACAGCTCCGCTTTCATCTAACATGAAGCTGTGGATGTTTCAGTCTTGGCAAACCCCAGAGTTATGATTCACAATATCCACGTCTCTCTTAATGAAATGGCAAGGCTATGAGGAATTTGAGTCTCAGTCTTATGAACAAGACCCCAATGCCGCCGGCAAAGCGGCGTCCTAGAGGTAGGCAAAGCTGTTGACTGCTTCAGCCTGGACAACCCTCTTTCTGCGCTCTCTCTTTCTCTCTCTCTCTCTCTCTCTCTCTCTCTCTCTCTCTCTCTCTCTCTCTCTCTCTCTCTTACATTGTGATGGTGCTGAATGGCACACAAGGCGTTTAATGCACGTAGGGCTTAGCTGTCTGAGGTTACTACTTAAAGTGGTTGCTTTGCCCAGTCTTAGGCAGGGCACGCTTTTCCACTACTTACAAATGAAACCCACCTTTTGTCTCTTTGCCTTATCTCGCCCAAGCTGTTGCAGCAGCTCTTATTGTTTGAATCTATTTTTATCTGTTGGATGACATCTAGAAGCACTTTATCTAGTGTCTAAAGGCTGTTTGGTCTCAATCGCGCTACTGGCTGTTACTTGAGCTTCGATTTTATCAGTGTATCTCTATTTTAAGTTGACAGCTTTGGTCGGGTTGTTGGTGTGGCGGGGGTCCCCGGACAAGTGGGCTAGCAGGTTGCTAGTAGGGATTTAATGGGATAAAATGGATGGTCAGAAGGGGATAGAGATTTCTTTTCATTGATGATGAGGAAGAATATAGAGGGAGAGAGAGAGAGATGCGCAGAGAGATTAGAGAGATTTTTATTTTACTTGTAGAGTGATTATTTCCTTCTTATAGAGATATGAGAGAAAGAGAGCTCTTCGAGCTTGAAGCTTGAGTTCTTTGCCTTTATTTATAAGAGAGAATTTAAGATCCTTCTTTTCTAATTGCATTATAAACTGACGTCCACCCTTTGTCCCTTGCATAACGATCTTCAAGCCGGCGGTAGGCCTCTTCGATGCCTTGCTAACATTCTTTCCTGCCACCGACCTAACAATCATTCTCATGAGATGCTTTCCTGCTAGAGGGTACTAAACATAAGACTGCTAGAGTATATACATGCGATCTAGTGCAGCTTCGGGCTGACCGATGAAGACGCCTATACGATGCGTTTCTATGTACCTTTTTAAGGGATCGCCATTGCTTTAGAGTATTATTTCTAGTCCCTTTCTGCCGCTAAATTAGTAATTTGGCGGCGGAAAGGGACTGAGAACAACACCCCAAATCGATGGCAGTCCCTTAAGAAGGTACACGGTAAAGCGTCGTACAGGCGTCTTTATCGGTCAGCCCAAAGCTGCACCAGATCGCGCGTATGTACTATAGCAGTCTTATGTTTAGAACCCTCTAGCAGGAAAGCATCTCATGGGAATGATTATTAGGTTGGTGGCAGGAAAAGAATGTTGGTAAGGCATTAAAATGGCCTACTGCTGGCTTGATGATCGGTGTGTGAGGGACAAAGGGCGGACGGCAATTCGTGTTGTGATCGGAAAAGAAGGATCTCAAATTCTCTCGTAAACAAAGGCAAAGAACTCAAGCTTCGAACTCAAAGAGTTCTCTTTCTCTCGTATCTCTGCAAGAAGGGAAGAATCTCTCTGCAAGCAAAAACAAAAATCTCTCTAATCTCTCTTCCCACTGATAATGATCATAATGATGGTTGTTCATCATTGTTATCCTCTCGTCCCTCTTCTGACCGTCCACTTTATCCCCATTAAATCCCTGCTAGCAACTTGCTAGCCCACCTGTCCAGGGACCCCCGCCACAGTAATAGGAAAGAATATTAATAAGGCATTAAAGAGGCTTACTACTAGCTTAAAGATTAATATATAAGGGATAAAAGGTAAATATTAATTTATAATAAGTTAGTTATAATTAAAAAAGAAAGATCTTAAATTCTCTCTCTTATAAATAAAGGCAAAAAACTTAAGCTTTAAGCTTGAAGAGCTCTCTTTCTCTTATATCTCTATAAGAAGGAAAAAATCTCTCTACAAGTAAAATAAAAATCTCTCTAATCTCTCTCTGCGCGTCTCTCTCTCTCTCTCTTCTCTATGTCTCGTCATCAATGAAAGGAAACCCCATCCCTTTCTGACCATCCATTTTATCCCATTAAATCCCTGCTAGCAACCTGCTAGCCCACTTGTCCGGGGACCCCCGCCACACCATTCGACTTCCGTGGTCTGCTAAGAGGCTGGGCACTGTCCATACGTTGGTTCCTTGGCGATGGTGCATAGGCGACGCCATAGTCTGGGCCCAGAGAAGATCCCTGCTTGCCTCCGCCTGGCGACAGGGAGGGATTCGACGCCATCGTTTTCAACGTTCGCATATATATCGTGTCTGTAACCTCGGGCTGGTCGTGTTGGATCCCACGAGGCCAGAGCTGCCAGGCTCCACGAAGCTGACGATGCATCTAGGAAGTCGAAGAGTTGGAAATGCTCTAAAACGCCAAGCCGTCATCGGCGTTTGCATCTCGCCGGATGTCGAAGGTCGCATGAGCTCCTCTGGCGCAAGACCAAAGCTTGCCTCGTTGACGCGACCTCCCCCGCGCAGATTCTCCATCCTCTTGAGGATGCGCACCGGGGGCTTCGTGAAGGTGATGTTATTGACGTCCGTAGACGCCATCAACAGGCGGCGGCAAATCGCGCCGTTCCGTATCATGCGTCAACCTTGGCGAGATGCGACACTGCATTATCATCGACATCTAGGGTCCGTTTGGATCGGCCGCCTTCCCAGTCCCTTAGAACCTGGCGAGATGAGGTAACAGGTGAACCGTCAGGGATGACTGCTTGATTGCAGCGACTCAATGACGAGGCCGTTTGAAATGCCAGTCCGAAGTAGCAGGATGATAGACTGTCGACGGCGCAACCACGAAACCCATGGGCCGTAATGGCCACGCCTGCTCGTATTCCCGTTATAGCAGCCCACGTATAATATACGGCTGATGCGTCATGCCCGGGTCGTATCTCTTGCTGTAACTCGGTGAATGAGAAGCCCCAGGACTGTTCGCTCCGTTGTCAAGTTGTGATGGAAGGGTCGAAGACTCCAGGGCAACTGCTGGTGCGTGCGACGCTCTCGCACCCAGGAGAATATGGGCCATGTGGACGACGGCCAAATGTCCCAACAAGCGCCGACTTGCCGTGGGATGCATAGTGAGGAGCCCGACCGATTAGCGGTCAATGCCATCTAGAGTCCTAGTCCATAGCTTTTCGACTCGGGGAAGTATTGTATATAGTACGGTGAGAAGAGAATACTGAGGCTATGGCGGGGGTTGGAGGCTCAATTTATACTTGCAATGTGGGTGTTTGGGATCCTGCCTGTGTGTTGCTGCTTGCTCTCATGATCAGTAGATCGGGTTGGTTAGGGGTTAGGTTTGAATAGGGGTAGCGTTAGTAATAGTGTTAGTATCTCCTAGGGTTAGAGCTAGGGGGTAGGGCTAGGAGTAGGGCTCAGGTTAGAGACAAGCATTCCAGTTTGAGTGATACCAAGCTATAACAGCATCCAAGTTGTCATCGTTTTGTTTTCATGGTTATGAACCAAGTGCCTTGTTTCAGCCGTGGTCCAAACACTGATGACTGGTATTGTTTGGTAGTATTCTCTACGTCTGGGACTAAGTAGATGAGTCCGACTGGAATCGAATATACAAACAAACTCTTCTGACTCAAAATCTCAGATTGTTCTCATTACCCTTTACCTCAAACCGCTCCAGGACCCAAACTTCGGCTTGTCCACAGACAACCCTCCCCGAAACCGCTTCCTACTGCTCACCATCCGTCATACTCCAAGGCACAAACGTCCCATAGGAAACAACCCGTCGCACCTCCCGGAGGCCAGACCGCGCTTCATCGTCCAACCTAGCAGCATCGGTCTTCCAGACCACCACGGCCCGCACGAACCCAAACAGCGCCAGCCCCCACATGAACATGTTGCAGCCTATCAGGACGCCCTTGACGGACCGGCTGCGCTCCTCGATGCACTGCGCCCACAGGATGAGGCTCGTCGCCGTCGTAAACACCAGGATGAGGCATTGGAGGTATAGGAGTGCCACTGCGGAGAGCAGGTGAACTTCATGTGCTAGGACGGTGGCTGAACAGATGATGAGGATTCCCACGAGGGACGGGGCGGCGAGGTTCCAAAGCCTGTGAAGGAGTTAGCATATTCGAATGTAAAGTGTTGGACATCATTGAGAAACTCACCATTCCCAGAACTGGGTATCGCCCTCGCTCTTCTTGCAGACAGCAACCCACATAAGAGCACTAAAGACCGCCAGCGCGACAACAAACTGCAGCAACAACACGACGCCGTGGAGGATAGAGCTGAGGATCCACTGGCTCTCAAAGCCAACAATAGCGAAAGGCGTAGTTCTTTCGTCGTCACGTTGCCGCTTCGGCGAGTCTCGGACGGCGTTCTGCCACCCGCGATGCTCCCACTCATCCTCGGAATCGCCTCTCCACGGCGGAAACGGCGTCAGCGGCGGCGGCGTCGCCTCGCGATCCCTCGTGGGCCCGCGGATGGTATCCGCCGACGTAGCCCGCAGCGCGCTGAGCTCCGATCGACCTTCGGAGGACGTCGGCGAGGCGGGGTCGAGAGACACGGGGGATATTCTCGACGTGAAGCGCGGATGCTGGGGCGCCAGCGCCGCGACGCCGGGGAGGTCGGGAGATGCCATCGACGGCGGGCGCGCTGAGCCCGGGGCGGAGATGTTTTGTACGAAATGAGGGGAGCGGCCGCCTGGGCCTGGAGGTAGCGAGAGGGATAGCGTGGTCTTTCGGTTTCGTTTCTTGTGGTGGACGCGCTGTTCTGGTTGCGAGGTGTGTATGTTAAGCCGAGAGTCGAACGAGGGAGGTGGAGCGAGCGAGTTTTGTAGGTGAGCCCTGGGGGCAGCAAAGGACGAGTACATTCTTGCACTTGAGTGCACTGGTTAGGAAGTTGATTGTGAGAATAATCTGAGTTGAAAGTGATGTTACGTGCGGGACCTGGTCTGAAGCTGTGGTGAGGTGAGAGTAAATTAGCTGGCAAAACACAAGATCTATTGGCAGCGGCAGCTCTGCGCATGCTCCTCGCCGAGTCCTTAAGTACGACAACATTGTGTAGTTATTTGCCGCCATAGTGCGAGTTGTACCGACCGTGTTCTTTGTTCTAGTCCGAGGGCATCGTCGCCACGCATATGTTCCACCATCTCACCCCTTTCATCATGAGGCAATTGACGACGGGGCTTTGTTCCAAAACCTGTCTTCAGACATGTATACCCACTCTAGAGAATTCAAGTCATACGCACAGTAGCTCTTTGTTCCGCAGAGTCAGCCAATGAAGAAGCGCTCGTGGTGAGTTTCATTCCCGTAGTCTTACACGTCCTTTGTCAAAATATTGCGCCAGTCCATCATTCGCACCCATACAAGTTCTTGCCAAGTCCTTCATTGCCCAAATATACCATCAAACGCACCGCAAGGAACAAAATATCAACGCCGCTTCCCAGTATCCGGGTATGAATGCATGTTTCGTCAGTCAGTCAAGTCGGCTCGCATTACTCCAGACTCATCCGGGCCTCGTCGCCAATTCCCCACTGGCCTCCGTCTCTTCCTTGTTTCTGAATCTCCACCGCCAGCTCCGCCCCGAGACTGCTGGCGGCGTCATCGTGGCGGGCATCGCTAGTCCTCCTAGTACGCTCTTTATCCATGGCGGATCGGTCAGTGGCTCGCCTTCGCGTTAAGGGTGACCTGAAGAATGATCTCGAAGACGTCGAGAGTACTGACAGGGCATCGTCTGCTCTGGAGCTCGCGTCGTCAGTGCTGAGGTCCTCGGCAATGGTTTGGTCAACTACGGGCGCAGCCTCGGACCGTGAGGTGGAAACCATCCTTTCGTTCGTGGTGTTGTATCCTTGGCCTGAGAGTGCGGACGAGGCGGCCTTATTTTCTGTTGCATCCAGCTCATGGGTAACGGGCTCGTCGACCTCGACCAATTCGGCGTCACGGTACCACTTTCTTCGCCTCGTCCATCGACTCCAAGCATCCTGCCCCCTCTGACCATTCTGCCACTGTGATGTGTTAACAATGCTCTTCACGAACGATGGTCGACCTTCGTACCTTGTTATCATAAAAGATCCAACCATTCTTGCCCTCCTCGCCATCATAATCCACCGGCCCCTGATCATCCGCAACGCCGTCCACTCGCCACCTACTTCCTTGTACCCATCGCCAATGCATACGACTTCCGTCTTCGACTTCTGGTAGCTCGAACTCGTCTCTGGTAGGAACAGGGTTGTTGTGCTCGTCAGTCCAGGCGGGACGCTCGTACGCGAATAGGCTGTTTGTCCATCCCAGGCCGAGCCATCGTCTCTGGTTCTCATAGATGATAAAAGTGAACTTGACCCCTGCAGTTCTAGTGCTGCCAGACCTTCGATGGTTTGTTTGAAGGTTGGCTGGGCGTCGAAGTGCCTTTGTGAGCTCAGACTCTATGCGACCCTGGTCATCCTTTGCTGGTCCTTGCACGCCGTTTTCAGTCGTCTTCTCCGGGGTATCGAAGTTGAGACCGGTGATTCCCGCTGCCAGTCGCCTGACCGTCATACTCCTCCAGAGGATAGCTCTGAATACCCTCATGACTCTGGCATGCCATGTCAAAATGATGGTGCCGGCTAACAAGACAACACGCCTTGTGGTGATGACTCGCCATGGCGGAATGGTCAAGGCGATCCAGATGGGGGTGATGATGAGCAACCGCATGAAGATGACTGTCAGGGCTGGGCGGGTAGTGGCGCTTGTCGGAGTTCTCTGGGTGCTGAGGAAATCCGTCAGCTCCAGCATGGGCTCCAGAAGAACGTTGCAGCGGCCAGTGAACTCCTTGAGGGTCTCGACGATCTCGTCCAGCGTCTTCTGATGCTTCGTGTTTGTGATTTCCGAGTTCCCCCTGTTGTGTTTCGCTTGCTTCTTGTCGCTGTTGACGGCCTTCTGGGGAGTCGCATCGCCGGCAACCTGGCTGGCCTTGCTGGAGCTGGCATCCCGGAGCATGGCTCGAGGCTCTGCCCATCCGCTGCTACTTAGAGGGCTGTATCTCCTGCCATACATGCCGCCGATGAGGGCTGCACCCACCAAAACAGGGCCAGCCCAAGTCACCACGACGTCTCCATATAGAACAAAAGCCCAGAAGGCGCAGAGCAGCAGGAAGCTCTCCCACGGGTCGCCGGTGCTCCAGGTCAGCAGGCCGGCCAAGGTGTTGAGCGGGAGGAGGAACGGGTGGCTGTAGGCAAGGGCGCGGGTGATCTGCGGAGGCGTGGCGAGGAGCAGCGGGCTCTTCTGGTGGACGAGGATGGTGGATCGACGCGAGGATCGAGTCGGAGTATTCCCGGAGAGAGTGACGGGCGAGAAGGTGGCGAAGGTCGGAGGAGCGCCGTTGGCAGGATGGGAATCAAAGGAGGGAGGTGTTGCGCCGAGGGACGCGTCGTCGCGTGAAGACATGGGTGACGAGAGGTGCGACAACCAGGGAGTGTCCTGTGAGAAAGAGTGAAGGGTTCACGTTAGTGAACGATGACTTGCGCGGAGCAGGACCAATGGATGGATGAATGGATGGCCGCGTCGCGATGTGAAGCACAAGCAGCCGAGACTGCGCGACGTCGTGGACGTAATGGACAGAAGGCAAGACAGAGCAGAGTTTCGCCCTGGCGCTGGCCGGATGGGACGGAGGCTGAGGCAGCTATGTCATTGCGCGACGCCACCTTTTTTTCTTCCTTTTTATTAAAGTGGATGGCCTGTGGTGTGCTTTGCTTGCTTGTTGTGTGGGGAAGAGATGGAAGCGAACCCTGGAGAGATGAACGGTTGAAATGAAAGAAACGAAATGAGGAGCAAATGAAGCAAAAAGACACGATGATGACGAGACGAGAGAACCGGGCACTCACCAGGGCCGCCATCTATGACCGTCCAGCGCCGTCACCCCAGGAATCCAGACGTCATTGGTATTTAGACCCGTGCCCCGCGACAGCCCAGCTAGCGCATGTACGTAAAGGTACTGTAGGTACCTAAGCCCTGTAGCGGAGCGTTACAGCAGCACAGAGAGGTCGCGTTCGGAAAGATGCAGGATAAATATATGAACAAAAAGGGCCATGAGTGAAGGATTACGGTCCAAGACCACAACCGGAGAAGCATCGGTACAAGAGCAAAATCGTTTCTAGCCCCGGGAACCTCCCTTGAGATGCCGTGTCCCACGTGAGCCGTCAGATGGCGCAGTCATCCCTCTGTTTCGGCAATCACATGCTAAATCTCGGCCATCCATCACTAGCAACACTAACAAATGCTGCTGGCCACTACGGTTACCCAACTGTAAGCCGAGCCCAGAACAACCAAGATGTCGCCGTTCCTGTCCGTCCAACCCAAAAGAAGTAAGCTGTAATCACATCAGGCCCTGGTAGCACGGCGTTAATTTGATATTAAGCCAAGGCTGTAGAAAAGGGGCAACCCTGTCGTGTCTGTCGACTTGCCACGCCAGGTTCCCCGGATTTGTTCTCGGCAACCAACCGAGCGGTCTCCTGCTCCACATACGTCACTGCGCGAGCCAAGAAAAAAACAAGGAGACACGACACAATCGTGGCGGAGGACTATGTTCATGCGAGCATCAGATGTCTATGTGAAGAACACAAATGGATAGTTACCGGTATGCGGCGGCCAAACTAGGTCTTCCCTTCCAAGTCTTCGGGTTGCAAGATCTCGTAGGGCTGTCCACGAGATCTGGGCCAATGCAGCTACGCGATCTCGAGTGCAATCGATTAACGAACTCAATATCTAGGAACAGTTCCGAAAACAAATATGGCATTCAATACTAAGCGTCTGGCAATATGGGGACGTCATTTACTCCCTCCACCAGCCGAGGATTTGCGTCAATCACGGGTCGTACTGGCCTTTCCCAATTAAGGCTCAACTCAGCGTGGCTGCCTGTGCGTCGCTCTGAGTCTTCTATGTCGAGCGTGCCACGTCTTTATTATGTTAACCACCATTCAGTACACGCCGATGGCAATTTCTGGCTCTTTCTATCACTACGATGGTTTGATCCGGATTTCAATGTCGATATCCTCGAGACTAAAAAAGATATAGGTTGCATCACATCTAGCTGTAGGCTGTACGGAGCACAGTTTGTTGTCAACGAATAGATTTAGCATCAAGGATGGACTAAAAGCTACCAAACACCATGTTCCACCAACAAGTCTGGGACTTCATCCCAACACTCGGAAACATAAATCGTTTCGGCAAGGTCCGACTAACCCAGATATGAAAGGCAAATGCATCAGACCGAGGAAGAACGGTGACAAGTGCCACCGTGGTATCTCAACAATTTCTGGTCATATTGGTTGTTTGACGAAGAAAAAGAGGGGTTTACTTGCAGCCGGAGCAAGAGCCTGAACACAACATGTCAGTTCCAAGTCGAGAGAACACAAGACCTAAGGGGTAGTGGATACTAACAGCTAGAGCCACAGTTGCAGCTAGAAGCACCGGAGCATCCGCAGTCGCCAGCCATTGTGATAGTTGTTATGGGGGGGGGGAAGGTAAGAACCGGAAAGGAGTTGTCTGAAGATGTAATGGAATATATTTCGTTTTGGCGTGATTCTCAAGCAAGGAGAAAACCGCTCCAGCAGGGTCATGCACCGCCTTATATAGATGTGTCACGGCTGATCGGAGCAATGCGGGCTTTGTGCGTAGCTGCGGGCTTTGTGCCACTTTCTGGGCGACCCCCACCCGGTGATGAGGGGGCTTTGAGTGGGACTCAGAGCTGGCGATCTGGGAATGGCTTGGTGGAGAGCACGAGGCCGCGTGCAGCGTGTGAGTGATTTTGGCGTGAGCTTAGCGGGTTGCCGTGGCGGGTGGTACGAGATGGTTCGAGATAACGCATCTGCCGTGAGCCGTCTGGAAGCTTCTGGACGTGAACGTGAAGCCGTGTTATGGGCGTTGAACTGCCGGACTCACGAGTCGAAGCCGCACAATCCCCTCAACAACGGTCGGCTTTCTGGCATTCGGTTCCTAGCGTCCGCACTCAGCTGACGATCCGTTGATGGTTAGCGTGTTGCCACTGATGCTCGTTACGGAGTCTTACGATGTAGTTCGCCATGCCTGCGACCTCCAAGCGTGTCGCTCATCGGTAACTGGGCACGGGCTTGGTCACTTGCAGATGCGAACTCGCAGGAACCCTGTCTTTCGTGGGATAATTCATGCATGGAGCCGACGCTGGACCAGCCAACCGTAGCTCTTCTCAGGTCATCCAACACTTCATTACAAAGTACCGGTAGGATAATGTGAAAACGCTGTTGGCTTCTCTCTTTGGCGAGGTTGCCGACGCAAAATCCGCGCTGTCAGGTCAGCCGTGGCAGAACCCCACTCTTCTGTTCTGGCTTGTGAGGGGCAATCCTAATCTAATCTGATAAGCAACGGAACTCGGTGCCAGTTATCATCGTGTCTGGCGTTATTGACAGGGTTGCGTTAGTTGCTCAACCCATGCATTCCTTTACTTGGCCCCAAAACGTCACTTGTGACATATCGCCAACTCGGTTTCAGAGTGTCCTGGGATCAAGAGAGTCATCGAACGACAATTGCATCAAAGATCAATTAACACTCGTAGTTTATTAATAAGAACAAGCTTGAATTCGCCAATGTTATAAACCCAGCATTAAACAATGGTATAACGATTATCATAAAAAAATGACCAGCCAGTTGCAGTAGTACTTAATTTCCAGGATCCTGATGATGGAACACTGCGACTGGATGAAACACCATTTCGCCCAAGATACGAAACTACGTCTGAGACATGATCATACAAACGCATACCGCTCGCCTTCGAAAGTCGAACCACGCAACAGCCCCTTGACAAGGTCAACCCGATTATAAACAGAACTTCTTTTCGGACTTTACAAATTCATTGCAAGAACAACTCCCAGCTCCGAATCAAAACAACACCCACAATGAACACCCCGCCACGCGAAAACTCCGGAGCCTCCCGAAACTCCAAGCCATTCGAGCGTCGACGGAGAGGAACTCGAGGGGCTAAGAGATCAGGCTCTTCCGCAAACAAACAGAAATCCAGCAACATCCCCGCCCAGGAGGGCAAGGAGGTTCACGATCCTGCCGCCTGCCAGCAGATGAAGCAAACCATGGCAATTGCCCTCATGACCAACCCTGCAATCCCATTGCCGTTTCCTCTTTCTACACTCCTTGGGGTAACCACACTCGTGTATCGTAGTGGGACTCAAGACCGCGAGTAGTAGCGCTCATTCATCAAGAGCTCTACTTTAAGCCCTGGACTACGGGTGAGACCAAACGTCAAGGGCTGCTGGGTTTGAAAGTCGACCAAATATTTTGAAGCAGCACGGAAGAGCATCGTCAACACTGGGGATAGAGACTGGAACTAGAGAGTAATCGGGCTCTTCTGAGCTATGGCTTCTTATTCCAACACCAACAATTAATGTCAAACAAACTCGCGCATCTCTATGATCGTAACCATTAGCCCATAGCCATCAATATTGAAGCCCAAATCCAGCCAGGAACTATATACAACCCAATGTGAAGGCCAATTCGCCATTTGAAGATCGTCTCCAATGTCCCCCATGTTGGCAACTGGTGCCGTTCCTTTCGAAGAACGCCACGGCTCAGTCCGAAGTTTCTTCTTTCGATCGACGTGGAGTAATTCGCACCGCGTACACTCCCATGGCTTGGGACGGGGTATGAGGGGGCCGCCCTTCCCCATGGTTCTCTGAAAGGTTTCTAGCCTCACCTTTGCCCCATCCCAAGGCTTTTCAGTTGGACCACGGTTGATAACTGCCTGCCTGGCCTGTGCCATCTTGAAAATTTCTTCGCGCTTTCTTTTTCTTTGCGGCTCGTTGCTGGCCTTGAGGAGGGAGCCCTTAGCTGCTCGCTGGGGCTGGATTCGAGTCGGTTTCGGAGGCGATGCGTTCTGTTCGTCCCAGCATCTTGTGGGTTTATCCTTTTGCTTGGTTCTGAGAGCTTCGATACTGATGTAGTAATCCTGCATGAAGCTGAGAAAGTGGTTTAGACAAAGAGTCTTATTGAAAGGGATGTTCTTTGCGTCCATTCTAACGATACCTTGACGAAGGCAGATCAGGATTGTCGTAGGTTTGGCTTTTAGAGCTATTGTGACAGAAGGCGAGATGAGCTGAAAGGCAACTCCGATGGTTTAAGTGGTAATTTGTGTTGACTGCTGCTGCCTGTGCGCACATAACGACTGTGAACGTGCAGTGAATTACCGCTGGCTTCTTTGTTCCTGATTTGAATTTTCCACCACTAAAGACAGAAAATTCCTCTCCTGTTCATTGTTCTTGTTCAGCAATTCACACTGTTCTAGAAACAGCGCACGGTTGGTAGTCTTTGTTCAAGACAGGGGCATTGAAGGGCGGGCTTTATCTATCTGGAGTACAATAATATGCTATGCTATATATATCTAGGTCGCTACTGTGCTTTAATGACCTTTGAAAAAACGAGGTTCTTAATTACGAACTAACTCCCAGGGCGCATAAAGGTTTTAATACGTGGGGCGACAAAATTTGATTCTACACAACTACCATTGATCACACACCTCGTATCATACCATTTCAAGTTACTGAGTAAAGATCCTATATAATTTAAGCTAGGAGTATGTTTGTTGTGAGGCTCAGACATACAAATATCGTACCGGTCAGTCACAGCTTCTCGTAGATTCGAAGTTCATCAACACTGGGGCCCTTGGAAGCCCAATGAAAATTCTCAGTAAAACGCGGTTTCGTGCAGCAGATGCTCGGTGGGCGACCCCTAAGAACTAGGTGCTGCCACTGAGTCTCGAAGAAATGGAGTATTCTTAGCTATAAAGTAACTTTTCCCCCTCTTCCCCGAATAGAACCAAGCCCTTCATGCCCTCCAGTCATCAAAGATTCATCCATCTCTCCACTAGGTGCAAGTATATTAAGTACACGAAGAAGTACATAACCTGCAAGGAAGGCCATCCTGAAACCATGCTCATCATCACCGCGTGCTTTGCTGGTAGTCAATTCGAATGTTGCTTTATTTATCTTTAGAGCACCCATTATACTGGTCCATATATCTCGCGTATCGTCGTTCTGTTTAACCTCATCTAGAGCCACGCAATAGAGTTCGTCTGTCTTGAAGAGATGTTGTTCCGTGCTGCACCAGAGTGCGGCAATGCGCTGCGATGGAATCCTCCCGAGCCATCTCTCCACGATCTACACGGGCTTATCCGCCTATCTTGGCTAGTTCTTCGTCGGACTATTCTAGCTGTACTGTCTTCTGTCTCACAAACTCTCCCACCTCCGCCTGGTCAATTGCCCACTACAGCCTTTTCTACTTGTCGACGCCAATGTGCTGTCGGAGTTGCGTGAAGAGGAAACTGTAAGTGTCGTTGAAGCCGCACAAAAGAAGCATGTGAAACCATATGGCCCCGGAGTCCTCGGACCACTTGACAAGTTTAGAGGCTTGTCTCTTTTTGTGACCCGGTCGCTTCGATTCTTCGTCCTCTAGAACACGCGTGTAGATCTCTAGGAATTTGAAATACCGAGCGGCCACGTCAGAAGGCTGGTTATCATACTACCGAGTTCGGTTGTCGGATTAGTTGCTCCCAGTCTTGCCCTAAGACGTACTGGAAATACTCGGTAGCAGTTGAGAAGCCTTGGGCTCAGTCGCCTGGATTGCTTTGATCAGTTAAGCTGTATTTCGATAAAAGGAGAAGGAGGCGATAGAGGAGATTTCTTTTTATGATACCGAAAGTATTTACCCCTCTAGTCTGAGTAATATCGTATACCTTCCAGGCTAAGGGGCGTGCTGGGGTCGAGAAATTTGTCTTTGGTATTAGTAGGCTACCAATCTGGCTAAAGCTAAGCTCAAAAAGCTAAAGCTGGATATTAGAAACCTGCCGGAATAAGAATTCAATGTTGCTACTACTGATGTCCTCTCGCATCAATTGTGTATTAACTGTGGCTTTATGGTCCTTGAGAAAGCTATTGGCGCTCATGCCTTCGATGAAGTCCATCAGTATAAATGCTCCTAGGCTAAGTGGGTTGAGCCCCTAAGTACAAACTGCTAGAACTGGAATGCTGGTGCGTTCGCGGATGAGACTCAACACTTCTACCTTCTGGCGATTTTCTCGTCTGTGTATCTCTCGAAGATAGCCCTAACGCGAAAAAAGCGTAGTATCCTAGTTGTGCCATCGCCAAAAATGAATTTCTGGCACAGGTTGTATGCACAATGCAAGAACCCGCCATCGAGGTGGCAGGGCAATCGATCAGGATGAAGGGTCGAGACCCAATGGCACATGCGGCCGTCGACACGGGCGGCATTCACCCGGTGTACCCACGCATTCTTCTGCACCTCGTGGATCAAACCGATGCACTTATTGTAGTCCATGACGTCGGAGGTTGCCAAACCCGATGCTGTGTAAGAGATGCTGAGACATTACGCGCATTAAGGGTTAGTTACGCGTAACACTTGCATGCACTGTTGCCTGATGTCAACCTTAAGCCATCAGTAGATAAAGGTCACGGTCCAGACCGTTGTGAATGATTCTGCCAACCCGCCGTGATCGACCCTCGAGATGGATGTTGCCAAGTATGCAGCCGGGCCAGAGAGCTATGATATATCATCGCGAGCACAAATTTCCAACTTCTTCTCTCCAAATCCTTCTGGAATAAGAGACCCATGCAATGGCCTTGCTGCCGAACTTCTCGGAGGTCCCGTCTCCGCCACGCCAATCCAAGGAGGGAGCAACTACAATGTAGAAAGAAAGGAGGTCCCCAAGGTAGTCCAGCTTCAGTCCTCACAGCTTGACATGGCAAAACTTGGGCTCGTCCAACAAATCTATCTCGATTTTGTGCCTGAATGTGTGTATCATGGCTCTCTAGGATCTCTCCACGTCTATATTTGGAATCGTATACCTAGGCCGACTTTTTACCAGGAATGCCAACAGATGTTCAACTTTGACATAGGTGTAGACCAGCATCTAAGGCAGACGGTTCAAGATTTTGCTAGGTTAGTTGATACAGACTACGTATTTCCTTCTGCTTTCTATTTCTGCTGCGCACCTGCATTATTCTTTGATCTCTAACAGTATCATCATGTTCTTTGCTTTATCTTGGATTAAATAGACTGGCGTTGGAGCCACTACCGCTTGGGTTGCAGGATGAATATGAAGCTATTATCAACAACCTCTCGCTCACGCTTCCTGAGAGCTTACGCCCAACAATCGATACAGTCAGGCAAAATCTCTACATCGTTTTTCGCCCCGACTTCCCCATTGCGCTCCAGCACGGCGATATTCTCGAGAACAACATCCATGTCGAAGAAGCGACCGGCCACATCACCGGAGTCGTGGACTGACCCGATGTCTTTATGGCCCCATTTGGGTTGTCACTTGGTGGAGTAGAGGTCCTGTTGGATATCCAGACACGTAAGGATTGGCATTTCCACCCCTCTCACGTCCTGCGACAGCAGTTCTGGAACACGTTCTATAGAGAGATCGGGCAGGTCTCTGAATTGGACAAGCGGTCGATAGAGGTAGCGAGGCTGATGCGTTTGTTTCGGACGCATGGCTTCGAGCCAAATGGAATGTTAGGAGTGTATCTTGAAAGACTCATTTACTATAGATTGTCAGAAAACACTGCCGACTTCCACCCTTCCAACGACACAGTTCTGTTCCAGATATTTGTACAACCAGGTAAAGTAACCGACAATAGGAGAAGTTTGGGATAGCTATTGAGTCTCAGTGCCTTGATAATATTCCTTAGAGCATCACAGCGGAAGATATCTCCAGAAATTGCCATGTATAGTAGTTCACCATCAAGCGAGCAAAGCAGGAGTAAACGAAAGAACTCCCTCAAAACGGGCACCTCTAGCGACATCAACATCACACAAACCTTAAACAATCATGAGCATCTCTTTCCCCATCTTAGTTCTCAGATGGCAAGTTTAATAGCTTTCAGAGGGGACATGCTCACCAAATGGCAGTTGACATACCACTCCGAGTAGCATCGCACGATTATACCAAACGAGAACTCCGTAATGGGCCATTCGTACTTCATCTTACTAACTTTCATGCGAGAAGCTTTCTAGTTGACAAATACTGGAATGTCACAGGCTTGATAGCCCTGAGGTGGATATGCGACCTCCCAATATCTCCTTGGCGGTGCTGATGGAAGACACCGAGATTTCAAGCCGTACGGTGCGTGCACAAAGTGGAGCTCGGTTGCTGAGCTTTGGTAGCACCGGGTTTACGTTTGCCATATTCGAGCGTCATCCTCCATCACCGTACATTGTCCGAAGTTTCTACCGGACCGAGAATGCGATCTTTCTAGAATATTCCACAAATGGAGACCTCGCATCAATTCTCAGGGAAGACCAGCAGAGAGACGAGTCGTCATAGCAAGTGGTGGAGGATACGAAGAGATAGCCTCTAGAGAATTGCACTCGGTAGATGAAGCAGCTTGGAGCAGCTGCCGTGTGGCTTGAAGAACTTGGCCTGGCTCAGTATGACATTCGTCCTGGCAACATGCTTTTGTGTCAACCTGGGCATGTGAAGCTGGCAGATTTTGATCGTACTCTCAAGATAGGAGAGGACATGTTGTCTGGAGCGGAGCCATTGCAAGAGGACTGTATCTGGGATCGAAGGGGAGGAACAACGATATTGATTCATGTCCTAAAAAGGATAAGGGAATATTTTCTAAAGAAAAGGAGGTTTCCTAAGGTAAGAAGCCCTAATAATATCTACTGGAGTATCTTAGGGCTATTCTATGACACTAAGGGTTGTTAAACCACGCCCTTAGTTGTTGTATCCTGCTTTCCGATGCTGCAAACTCTTCAGATGGTGAGCCATTAGCGTTTCGCCGAAATGCCAATCTGAGTATGGCACCAATTCTGCATGCTGCGTCAGCCAGACTCCGTGTTTTACGTCGATATTCCTCCCCTTCGATCCCAGATACAGTCCAAAACTCCTCCCAAAAGGCGTCTTATAGCAATTACTTATATGCGTAGTTATGCTAGCCATCGCGAGTTATAAACCCTATAGTTAAGAATAGGATATCTAAATCCATTCTGAAAGGCATAACTGTAGTAAGAGACTAGTCGATGATGCCTGTGATCTTGAAGCTTTTCTCGTCAATTAGAATGTTTATTACCGAGAAATCGCTATGCGTTAGGACTTGTGGGTGATCTTGATAGAAGAGTGAGGGAAGGCTCATAATGAGATTAAGTAATATCTTATTGGGTAAGATAGAAAATGTTGATTCATCCATAAGCCGGGCAAGTCTTCTGCGAATTGCTTCTTGTTGGTCCGCCTGGATTTGACGGTCAACTGGCTGTGGGATGGACCAATATTGTGCAAAGTACCTTAAAGATGTAAGCAAGATGCACCTGACCAGTTCTCATCCTGTATTTACCGAGCTGGGTGCTTGATAAAGGTTTTATGACTAGCTTCCTCATTGGGATTCATTTCAACTTGGAAAGCCTGGACGTTGATGCAGGATGAGCTTCGTAAATAAGGCATAGAGTAGATAAACAACGGCGGATCAGCGCCCTCCGCACTCCCGTGATAGGTTGACTCGGGCATAAGGTCACCGTGGATCTCCTTGGCTAACTTGACTACATGCTAGTTGAGAATGGCTTTTGCTTCTCTGAAGGATATAATGAGATCCCTTTGTGGCCCAGGGCACCCGTTGCATACGACGGTGTAGCTCATCGAGCCTGGGCTGTCCATAGGGCTGACAGCCGACGTGTCAGAGAGGGAGTGTGCAATTTCATCACATCGCATCTGAGAAGGCGATTTGCGGCCCTCAAAGAAGCGATCGGTGACATGTTGGGCCCAAGACGTCATTTCCAACGATTGAAAAGTTCAGGCTGAGGTGCGCGTTGGAATGGCCGTGAGGGAAGGTGGGCTTATAACCTGGATGTGAAGAGGCCAACGTTGGTTGATGATTGTCTGACCGCCTTCTGGTTACACAGTACTGTCGCACGTTGTTAGCGAAGGCAAAGTGCATAGGATTTATAACCCCGCCCATTTTAGGCATCAGTCCATGTGCATATTACATAGTAAGACTAATCCTAGAACCTTTTGATCTAAAGACGAATTTCGCTATGAAAGGAGAAACTTCCAAATGGCCGTCGATACCAAGACCCCGTCATGTGGTTGTTGCGCTCTGCCCATACCATCTTCAAACATCGCGTCGTCAAAAACCTTCTGCTCATATCTGGTTTGCAAAATTGTAGACATGATGAAACTATCAAACTCAGGATGGCCCTGGAAAGAGATGAAGCGGCCGGCCTGGTAAAGTCCTTGGATTTCACACTTTGGGCTACTGCCCAGGCACACTGCTCCTTGAGGCACCTCCAAGACAGCGTCACGATGCATCTGATGAAGCCCCTATGATACCTATAAGAACCTCCTGGAGAACAGCGGGAGATTTGATCTTACCAATGATGAGACTCCTAGCAGGCTTTTGCCGTCTTCGTTGAGGTTGACCTTGTCAACGGATACCTCCCATCCCCCTGGGCTAACACCGACTTTCACCCCAAGAGCTCGGCCAATGATTTGGTGACCAAAGCAGATACCTACAACAGGGATCTTTGTTGTAGTAAGAACCTTTTTGACGAACTCAACCAGCGAAATAATCCAGTCGTCGTCAGCAAAGGCAGTGTGTTCTGTCGAGATTCGAAATTAGCGGTCTTGCCCTCGTTCCTGTAAGAAATTTCAACGCACTGCTTCCTGTCAACCAAAGACCGCCGATCTCGTCAACATTTGGGAACGATTGCGATGCAACGACATCCCACTTTGATATGTCTAATTCGACGTTGGTGCCTTTGGGCCCAAGATCTTTCTGACCCTTGGCTAGGAGGACACGGAACACCTCGCCATACGAGCCACGAGCTGCTTTGACAGCTGGGACAGGTGTGTCGCACTCCAGAACAGCAAGACGAAACGTGCGAGCCATGTTCTCAATCGTGATGTGGATTTCTGTGTGATTTCGAGTTGCCAATCTTGAAAATGATTCAAATGTTGTCTGACGGTCACAACAAGGCGCGCCCACATTGCAATCTATATGCCCATGCAATCGTGCCTCCTCGGCAATTGATCACCGCTGCGCCCTACAAGACGCGGTAGGTTGATTATCTCCCGTCATATTACCGGAACCGCGATGGCGGAAACGACGCTAATTGGATTGCAACTATCGTCGCGGTCCGCCTTTGCCGCGACTCCACACCACCGTGATAAGTGCGGTTGAACCACCACTCTTGACCCCAGGAATGACTCCATCGACAACTCCGCAGACAATACTTACTCATGATCCACCACGCTGTCAAACCTCCGAGCTCGTGGGGTATCGATAAGGCACCGCGGTCTTGGCTAAATTGCAAGGACTTAGCAAGACAAGGTTATGATTCAAGTGGCTACTTGGTTATCACAGGTCGCTGCTTTGCTGTCTCTTTAAGGCCCGACTTTTAGGCTGAGCAGCCCTTGTGAGTCGGGATATTAACTTCACCGAGCCCCGTCTCCAGTTCGAGTCCAAACCAGCCCTCACATCTGTGTGAGCCTTCGTGACTGTCAAAGGATGCCAAGTAAAGCAGCACGTCCTCAAGGCTTTACCAACGAGATCGTTCAAAGGCGCATTCACCGTGAACGCGACCAATTCCTACAACACATCACGAAGGAGAAAGTCCTTGCCATCGCATCATCACGGCGCTCAGGACTCGCATGCGACTCCTTCAAGGACCCGAAGCGAGGCAGCTATAACCTCCTCCTTCGCTTTGTCAATGAGGACTGGCTGGACAAACGTCTCAACGACGGGCCGTTCGTACTGGTACATGGCGACCTACAACCTTTCAATTGCATGGTAGATGAGCAAATGGAGGCTACTTCGCTCCTCGATTGGGAATGGAGCCAGGTCGTTCCCATGCAGTACTTCAAGCCTCCGCTCTGGTTGACGGGCCACAACACCGAGTTCTTAGCCTTAGGGTACCCATACCTTCGATATTTGGAGAGATTCAATGAGTTTTTCAACATCATGAAAGAGCTAGAAGATCAGAAATACGGGAACCAACTTCTGTCGCATGAATGGGAGCACCGAAAGAGCAGTGGAGGGTTCAGAACCATGTCGTGGGTTATATCATCTGCAGACTGAAGGTTTTGGATGACCTTGTCGGGCTTGCCACAGATTGTCACAATGACCAAAGTTGCCTTGAAGAATCTGGTCCACTCATTCCGAAGCCGGTACTCACGTCTGCAATTCCAGACTAGATGTTTCCAGCCCTGCGAAGGCCAGTAGGCGGGAACTTTCTCGGTATCGTCTATGCTCTCGAGCGCTGAGTTGGGATTTCGAGGCGCACAATAACGGCCAGTTGATTTGGGTCCCGTATCTTGGCGAAGTAGGCGTACTTGTTTACAACCTCAAAATCCACTACCATGTGAGAAGCGTAGGCTCTTGGGCTAAAGTCCCCCCTCGGTCCATTGAAGAGACCAGCTAGGCTCGTGGCTTCTCTTTGAGTTCCTTCATGGCGTGAAAAAGCTTGAGGAATAGCTCTGGAACGCCCCCGCGAAGCACCTTCGATTTTCTCAAGGGAGACGTAGCGTGCCAAAACAGTATCAAATATCCAATACTTGCATGATTCGGTCAAGCGAACATCTCTGCATTGTAGAGTCATGATCGCAGCTTGGAGATCTCCGTTGATGCCAATACTTGCCATAGAGGCGTACCAAGCAGTGTCATCATCCGAGGTTGTGTCTTCTCCGGTTCCGTTGACGTAGGCTTCCGAAATGCTCAGGAATGTTACCGGGCCCACATCGACCTCTCTACCTTTGTCAAGGCCCCAGTAGATCCAGTCAGACCAAATAATATCAGCAGCATTATCGTCGAATCCAAGACTATTGAGCGTCTCGCGTGAAGTTAGACATTCAGGAATGACAATAGAGTCACCCGAACTATCGGTTGTCAATGTAATGCGCATATTGTAAACCTTCCCGGGGAAATAGTGGTTGAAATGAAGGTCTAGATAGAGAGACTAGTAAAGTAATAAGGGCGAAAGGAAGTGAATAAGGAACGCCGAGCGACAGATCAAAAGATATTAAATGCTACTACTAATATAACCTTTTTATTCTGCCAACTACCTAAGAACATGTACCCTAATACCTACCTCCGAAGACCTAGAGGCTTTAGGTTTTTTTTGTACTTTGAGCACAGAGGTATCTGGCACCGTGAGAGAACTGCCTAAGTTAGCATAAGCCCAACGAACATGAATGTATTATTCAATATAGTTAGGGAATAAATTATACAGGATGATATTCTATTTCCACATAGATGAATTGGGTTTGTGCACTCACCCAGAGTTCAGAGACAGGCTCCTATGCTATCTGCCATGGGTGATAAAGTGGCACAGTCGAGCCGGCAGCCTCCGATACCAAGGCAAATGTCTGTCGCCGTCGAAGGATCCATGTAGATCTCTGCTTGTCGCATTCTGGCTTTATGCAGCCACTTCTGGGCTTTTGCTTGCCGCATCTGGGCTTCTGCTAGTCGCTTCTGGGCTGCTTCATATGCCCTCAGTTGCGCCAGGATCTGGAGGCCAATGTGCTGCTCAGACGCAGGCTCAACCCGAGGGGGGGGAGCGGGTGCCGTGCTCCGTAGCTGAGCGAGGGTCCGTTGTACTTGATGAGGGGGGGTTGCAATAAAGCGACGGAGTTGGCGATGTCGCAACATGATAGCGATGACAGCAAGATGAATGATGAGAGGGCTGTGGAGGAGGTCAGCTGTAGAGAGATGGACGGGGAAGAAGAGTAGAGGACCTCTCACGTGTACCCAAGTAAGGTACCCCGATGAAAGTTTAAGATGATGGATGGAAAGTTCACCACGAATTATCATCGCAGGTGTAGGGTTCGCAGGTGTAAGGTACCCTAATGGAAGGTTAACTGTGCCTGCAAGGTACACCTTATTGTCTTAATTGCTCGAGCTCGAGGTCTTCTACCCAAATTGGCCGGGATATCTTGAGCCACTGGCAACCCTAATATCACGAGACCTCTTGCAAGAGTCATTGACGGTCATTCGACTATGAGGAGTATAAATAGTCCTTAAGCGGATACAGATGTAGTGTAGGATTATCGTACAACATGAAAGTTTCTAGTTTAATAGGCTTGGGTTCTTTCTTCTATCAACATGGCTCATTTTTGTTTCTATTCCAACATATCCCAACTCCAAATCACTCCTAATCATCTTGCTTCCAATGAACCCTGAGTCTATCTCCTTATTTATTTTCGCCGTTCTCAGCTATGCTCGTCATCGAAATATCCTCGTTAGTGCCGTTAGCTAGGCATTCAAAGGGTGTATCCACGCCCTTCGTCTCCTCTGTGACTTCCTTCCGGTTGAAGGCCATTCCTGGATGGCCGGCATTCAGCAGGAGGGCGGCAACACACATAGTCCTGGGAGCGTCAGCAACAAGCAACAAGACGCAACGAAGGGGGATATTCTGCACGTACACTGTTTCAAGTCCAATAAACAAGCCCTCATCGCGGAAAATGGCACTAAAGTAGCCCTGGCCGAGCTCGACGATACGGTACGCACATCGCACCAGGATGATGAACGTCGAAGCGAAAAGGAGGCCGAGAAAGATGATCATAGCCTTGTTTAAGCGAATGCGGCTCGGCGAACGTGCCGCCTTGAAGACGTAGTCGGCGAACAGGGCGCTAAAGGCGATGAGCGTTACGACCTGGAAAATGAGACCGGCGAGGGAGATGTGCTCGCCGTTTTCGATGGCTTGACGGTCGGTCGCCACGCACGAGAGAGCGCCCCCAACCGCTTGCAGTATTAGAGAGACGATGTCGCAGGGGATGAAGATCCAGTAGAAGAGCTGGGGCTTGAGGCGGGAAAGGGAGGGGTCAACGAAGTTGATGCTGTTGGTGGGTTCAATGTTAATCACCGTATCTTTACGTATAATGATGATTTGACAGAGCAGAGGTATATCTGAGGGGGGCCAGAGAAACATACACTTGTGAAAGAAGAACGTAAATGGCGGAGCAGAAGAAAACTGGTGCCACGGTGATGCAAACTGTCATGGTGTTAGTGACCAACATCCTCGTGCCGTCCTCGCTCCCTCTGCAAAGTTAGTACATAGCGAGCGGGCTTCACTTACTAATTTGTATCAGAAATCCAATGAAGTCGAACGGATTATCGTGGATGATCAACCGGCCGACGTATCCAATTATCTCCAAGATGCACCCACAGAGCATGCTACCCATGAACCCCCATGTCTTCGCCCGCGCGCCTTGCCAGCTGTGCAGTAGCAGTGACACGCCGAAGATGGCTATGGGAACGGCGGTCGCAGGGATATTGGGCTGGTATCGTAGGAGACTGGCTTCGATAGGACAGGTGTCGAGAGTGCAATTCGCACTGGGGCCGAACGTGATGAGTCCGTTAGGCAAGGAGGCCATGTCGGCCATTATGGGCGCCTGGCTCGACGGCGATGTATAAGCTGTGAGTTTGTGAATTGCTCGGATGTGTTGAGGCTATCGCGAACCCGGGACTATCGGGCTTGATTCGGGCAGTTGACGATGTGGCGAGATGGCAGCTTGGGGCAGCTGGTACGATTTACACGGTAGTGTAGACGGTACAGATCCCAGCACAGAGAAAGTGTGCGGGATCCCATCTCCCTATATAAACGGCCAGATTTGCCCAGATCTCTGGGTCCTGCCAGCTCCCCCCCTCCCATGGTCCACAACCTTGTCCACATCACGCTATTTCGACGTACACGACACGAATGTAAAACGCACAGCGAGAGCATATGCCACCAGAGAAATGTAACCTTGCGGTGACAAGCGAGACGAAAAGGGAAAGACGACAACTGGGTTCTGCGGCACGCGCGAAGAATCTCGGCGGAAACCTACAGCACTGCGTTGCTGCAACGGAGTCGTTGTGTTAGGTTGCTCCGTTTAGTCCGTATCTGCCCGTGTCCGTTCGGGTTTCGCGCCTGTGCTCGCGACTCACGCCAGACGGCGCCCGCGGACGGCCGTGGTGGGGAAGAGCGACATGTTTTAGTATATGCTTGATGGCCCTCGGCTTGCCGAGACCGTACGAAGTACAACCTAGTCGGATGTTCGGCCCATGTAGCTCCTGGAGCTGCCTTGGCAGGGCCATTAGATTCAGGTTTTTTGGATGCATGTTTTAGCTACCCCGTACTTCGCACTTGTACCTTATCTGGGCCAGTGTTGAGAGTACGCCATTCTCTCCTTCCCAATTATGTTACGGAAGGTATGAAGATCAATGTTGTTTGCATTGGTAAAGACGATAAAACGTCCGATTGTTGACTCGGTCGTCAAAGTGCACTCACACTCAAATGCATCACGAGGGATCCTATAAGAACAAGTGTCTTCCAATAGCATCCATAGATCATTTGCAATTAGGCGCATTGGTTACTAAGAACCTGTGAGTGAGTGCGTGCTCGTTTCGACATGGTTTTCCAGCGCAGGTTCGCATAAACCCAATGCACGAGGCTTGCGTTTATATGAGTTTGACCCTCATCCCAGGACATTTTTTCCGTGTCGTTCTTGCGCTTCAACAATGCATGCATGTGAGGCAGAAAGCTAGATCGTCCACCACAGCCCTGCCAAGTGCGAATCCCAGGCACACATTTCAATTCACCAATCTTGTGCGTATTTCAAGCCCTATAGTCGTCATGAGAGTCGCGCCGGTGCAGACTAATCGGGTCCGGCGTCGCCGCCGAGTTTGGCCGCGGAACAGCTCCGTCGGGACCGAAAACGCCCCGCTTTTCCGATAAAGTATCCGAGCCGCCAAGTCTCGGCGCCGGCTCAGCCTTGATGCTGCCGCAGGCGACGACTCGGGACCGTTGATGGATCACGGAGGCTTCGTTAATGTTTCATATTTATGTTAACGGGGATATAAATAGGTTCGCTTTCTCCTCGTTCTTAGGAGTCTTAGCGGAGCCAAGTCATCACTCACACTCACGTACGACACTTATACGCACACTCACACGTCAAACATTGTACGCTTTTGTCTATCCTCGTCAAACCAACTGTGTATCTTGGATCTACATCAGAACAGAACTGCACCCTGAACTTGCATCCACAATGAGCTCGACAAATAAAACCTCGGTCATTGTCGTTGGCGGCAGTCTTGTCGGCCTCTCCACTGCCGTCTTCCTCTCGTCGTGGAAAGTTCCCGTCATACTTATCGAGCGTCATACCAGCAGTTCTCCTCACCCCCGAGCCATCGGCTATACAAGTCGAACCATCGAGCTGTTCCACTCCCTGAGCATCGATTCTCGGCTCCCTAGCACAAACTGGATAGGCGGTCCTCCACGACGGATTACAGTGGAGAGTCTCGCGGGCAAGTGGCAGGATGAAAAGCTTTGGGCCGGAAAGTCAGCCGCTGCTTCTGCGGGGAAACAACCCTCCCAAGCCAGGGGCTTAGAGGAGTACTCACCGGTCAGCGGCATTGCCACCGCCCAGGATAAAATTGAGCCTGTCCTGCGAGAGTGTGCTGTCGAGCAGGGTGCCGACTTGAGACTCGGTTACACAGTGGCGAGCTGGTCTCAGAACAATGAGGGTGTGACCGTTACGGCAGTTGATCGAGATGGAACTGAGGTTACTGTTGGGGGCAAGTATCTCGTTGCATGTGACGGCGCGCGGAGCAACATTCGCGAGAAGCTCGGCATTCAACGGAGCGGTGTTGGCCATCTGAAGGTTCTACGCAGTATTCTGTTCCGTTGCCCTCAGATTGACCACTATCTGGAGTTTGGCTTCGTTCAGTTCCAGATCGAAGGGCGTGAGGATGGGTTCGAGGGCTTCATGACAACGTATGGCGAAGGCCGTTGGGCCTTGATGTGGAGTCCGTCGGACAAGCTCGAGGTTACCAAGGAGACCATGAATGAGGCTACCCAAAAGGACATGATCCGCAAGGCAGTAGGAGAGGTCATTTCTGACGGGGATATCGAGCTCATTACTACGGCGGAGTGGGGATTGAGCGGCCTCGTCGCCGACAAGTTCTCCTCCGGGCGTGTCTTCCTTGCTGGCGACGCGGCACACGCCTTGCCACCCAACCGTGGAGGTTATGGAGCGAACACGGGAATCGCCGACGCCCATAACATTGCGTGGAAGCTCGCGTCGGTACTTAAAGGAACCTCACGCCCGGAGCTGCTGGACACGTACGATGCCGAACGGCGCCCAACAGCTCTGGTCCGTCACGACCAGATCTTTGCGAGGGAAGACTACGTCCAATACGTCACAGAACGAGAGTGGGCTGGCAAGAAGGCCGAGATTCTCGAGGATGCCGCGATGGAGTTTGGGCAGATCTACAGGTCCGAGGCTGTCGTCGGTGCGGATGAGAGCTTGCCCCTGGCAAGGCGACCGGATGAGTGGAATGGACAACCTGGGACCCGGGCGCCTCACGTCCCACTGCGGAGAGGCGGAGAGACGATATCGAGCCTGGACCTTTTTGGTCATGGCTGGGTGGTTGTCTCCAAGGATGACACATGGAGGACGATGGTCAAGGAGACCAGCAAGTCAACGGGCGTGGAAGTTGCTTTTGTGCGAGTGGGGGATGAGGTGGAAGAGACGGAGGATGAGGGTCTTGGGAAGAGCTTCGGGATCGACGAGTCAGGAGCTGTGCTGGTGCGGCCGGATGGATATATTGCATGGAGGGCGGCGTCGAGGTCTGCAGATGTAGATGCAATGGAGGCGCTGAGAAGTGGACTCGGACAGGTGTCATGTGCAGTTAAGAGCAGCTATTAGATTAGAAGATATATGTCTTGGTGGTGGATAGAAGCTGGTTGGATATGTATATGGATTGATAGATGTATCACAGGTTAGTTAGACGAGCTCAACACAGGCGGCAATGAAACACAGACAGACAATTGTATGGTAAACGCATGAATGGATAGACACTCTAACGAATTTCGCGAAATCTCTTTCTCGTGAGCCCCATGTTGACTGCCGCACAATTCTCGTCACTTGCGCCAACATGGCTGCAAAAGCAAGTACCGACATGACTTGAGCAATGTGTCCCCAGCAACGAAAAAGACAACAAAGAACGACAAGGATGCAAAGGCCACGATGGCCCTTTTTTTATTTCCTTTTGACAATATGCGTGTTTCTTTGCAGCCTGGGTGGACGAGGATGCCTAGATGCCTGGATCTTCCGACGATGCTGGCGCCGAGGCCGGTGTAGTGTGTAAGCAAGCAGCCGACGGAATAGGATAGCGCTGGAAGTTGGAGGCTAGTAGACTACAACAAGCAGAGTTTGGCTACTACGAAGAATGATTACAGTGTGGGGTTTTTTTTACTGTCGCAGATGGATGATAGTATCATGACCAGCAGGAGCATCACCTCGCAGCATCCCGTCGCATTGTCGCCAGCGGCTTTCCGGTTGGCCGGATGTCGACAGGATATGCACTGTGGATTATCCGTAGATACCTGCATATCATCAACAATGAGGCGTTCAGCTTCGTCAGCTCGGCCGTATACAGCAGGACGAGCCGAGTTCATCCTTCGCGGATCCGGCGGCTGACGATGATGCTCGTCCATCTCCGGCGACTAGGCACCGATGAGTGGGAAAGGTCTAGAGACACCTTGTCCAAGGCCACGCAAACAAACGTGTGCAGATGAAGAAACCGTGTTCTCTTGGAGGTTTGTTTGGATGGGATAAAAGGCCGCTGAGAGAACTGCAGCTCCCTCGTCGACGTCATCGCGGCCGGTTCCCGTCGCCTCACAAGCTCCAACCTTCGGCATTGGGAGGTTTTATTCTGGACTTCGGACCTCCAGGTGATCAGCTCCGCTGCGTCCTTTCCAGGGTCTCACAAGGTCTCACAGTGGTCATCCCCCCCCACCAACACCGCTCCGCGTGAGAGCTTACCACCCGAACAAGCCCCGCCCCCGCCTATAGCTTCCAGTGGAGGCGGATGCTCCGGGTGCGCTCCCACTGGACACTGAGAGACCCTGGATCGATCTAAACCAAACCAGCCTCGCCTGAGGTGCCTTCCATCTTCTTGCAACCACGAACCTACAATCTCAATCCTCTTCTTCTTCTTTTTCTTTTTCCCTTTCCTCCTACTCCTCCAGCATTCTCTTCCGCTTTTTCCTCTAATAATTATATCCCGCGACAAGACGGAGAGGCAGAAAGCTCCCCTCATCCTGCTGCTTTCCACGTCCCGCTTGTCTCGCCATTCCGCCTCAGCACCAGCATCAGCATCGATATATCCGGAATCCCACCACCACAGCGACCGTCTCTCTCTTTCGTCTTCTCCCGCCTCGCAGGCCGTCGCAATCATGTTCGACCTCTTGCCCATGCTCTTATCGTAAGCTTCCCCTAATCCGTCGGGCAAAACCACACCGAGACCCAGGTAGGTTCACCCAAGCTGACGCCCAGACTCAACGCAGCTCCGTCGCCTCCTTCCTCTTCCCCATCTTCGCCTCATACAAGGCCCTCAAGACCTCCGATCCCGCCGAGTTGACGCCCTGGCTCATGTATTGGGTCGTCATCAGCTGTTTCCTCCTCGCCGAGTCCTGGGTCTGGTTCATCATCTCCTGGATCCCCTTCTACGGCTACTTCCGCCTCCTCTTCCTCCTCTACCTCATCCTCCCCCAGACCCAAGGCGCCCGCTACCTCTACGAGGAACAGGTCCACCCCTTCCTCCGCGAAAACGAAGCCCAGATCGACGAGTTCATCACCAGCGCCCACAACCGCCTCACCGACGCCGGCATCGCCTATTTCAAGCTCGCCATCGAGGCCATCCGGACAAAGGTACTCGGCCTCCCTCCCTCCAGGCCCTGCCCGCCCCCTCCCGAGTCCGCCGGCCCCCAGAGCTACACCCAGTCCCTGCTATCCCGGTTTAGCGTTCCAGCAGCCAAATGGGGTGGCTCCGCTAACCCCGGCTCCGACTTCTACAGCTTGCTCTCCAGCGCCGTCGCCGCCGCCACGAGCTCCGGCGCCATGGCGGGCGAGTCCGGCGCGACATCCACCATGGACTACACATCCACAGCCGCCCGTGGCCTCTCCAACTCGGGCGCTCTCATCCCCCCACACCTGCGCGACTCCAACGAAAAGATGACCTTCATCACCGCCCAGCGCGATCGCCTCAACATTGTGCTGTCGGCCCTCGACCGCGAAGCCCAGGAGCTGCGCACCGAGGCCCAGCGTGCCCAGGACCGCGCCAGCACCCACCGCCGCGCCCCGTCCATGACCTTCGACGGCCCCGAAGACGACGAGCCTACACAGCGGCCGCCCAGCGCCTATAGTGGCCGGAGCGGGCTAAGCAAGAGCAGGAGCGAGGCCGATTTTGAACAGATCGACTATGAGAGCAGCGCCGACGATAGCGACCCGGTCCGGCGACGTCGCGTACCCGGCGGAAGCGGCACTACGCCAGGTGCTTCAGCGTCGTCGTGGGCGCCGTGGGGTTGGGGAGGCGGTGATACCAGGGGAGGCACCAGCTCCGGCATGGAGAGGTAGCAGCCTCCCCAGCAAGACTGGACCTCATAGGAGTTTAGGTTACGGTAGACTTGGCCGGGACTTTACTGGTGTCTTCTGAATTGGGTTGCATCATATCGCTTCTCTGCTGCTGAATACGCTTCGCACCATTCATACGTACAATAGAATCGCTTTAAGTATTAGTATTATAGACTGGAATTAAGTCTCTAGTCTCTCCTTCCTCAATCTACATTTGGGGACCAAGCTAACTCCGCCGAATCCTGCAAGCCCCTGTCGTTCATATACACGATTTACCCAGTGCGCCGAGTGTATCATTGCCGTGGTCTCGCTCATCCCATCGCAATGATCCCGATATCCTTCCCGAACATATCATACAATATGGCCCAGCAAGGCCCCCTGAGCTTCTATACATACAGGTTTCATCCGGCGTCTATGCATCGTCCGTAACAGCTCCCAATATCGCAGTGATCGCTCGCAGGCTTCGATGCGTTCGAGAGTTTATCTTCCCTTATGCCAGCTTATACGGGTAAGGCACCTCCATCGGGGCATCCTTCCTAAAATGCCAGCGTCGCTTCTTCTTAGTCACTGTGTGTTCAACCCACTGAGAGACGGCGTGGTGCTTGTTGAACCAGCGGAGGAAAACAGGGTCCCAGAGCTCCGACGCGATACCCAAGTCCTTGCAGCAGCGCATCAGAGCATTGGACTTGGCGCCCTCGACAGCCTGGGGGATCCCTTCGGCGCTGAAGTAGTTGTTGACGCCCTGGGCTTGTGAAACAAAGCTAAAACAATAGCGAGTTAGTCGTTGACAATCAAGGGAATAACATGACGGGGCTATCGCGAAGGGAAACCTACCAGCCGTTAACGATGAGGGCGAACTCCCGCGTCACGATCTCCTTCCCGACCACGGCGTCGCCGCGAGGGACAATTCCCCATCCCATAGGTCCAAACGCCTCATTCAGTCTCCGGCGGTATTTGATCTCAGGCAAATATATGATGCCATCAGGCTTGACCTCTATATCTTCGACATTGGTCCTTTGTAGAAGAATTTCGAACTGCTCTGGAGTGACGGGATTGGTTCCTAGGCCGTAGAAGCTCGTCCCCCAGTTGATGTCGTGGGGTGGCTCCTGGGTTTTGGGGGCCAGAGGCGGTGGTTTTGGATCCCAGTGTAAGTAGCTGGGCATAAGCAAGGGTTTTTTCTCTGCGAATGCGGCCTTTGACCTGGAGACGGCTGCAGGCGCCGGACCGGTGGAGGCTTCGGACGCCGGTTTGGAGGAGGCTTTCAAATCTGCTGGCGAGAGGATTTCCGAGGCTCTCGAGGCAGACGTGGCGGCCGCGGGGTCCGGGGGGTTGGTCAAGACCTTCTTCGCAGCATAGGTGGGCCTGAACGTAGTCGTAGGTTTGAAGGGCAGCTTGGAGGGAGGCTTCGGTGCCGCGGGAGACGTCACCGGTGGTACGGCGGCCTTGAAGGTGGGAGGCGTCGGGGCCGGAGCCGGAGCCGCAGCCTCGGTGGAATACCGCAGCACGGAGGCAATTGAGCGGCGGCCGGGGCCGGCGGCGAAGGCCCGGCGGGAGGCGAGCATGGTGATGGCGGGTGGGCGTGGGGGATGCGAGTTGGGGCGCGGTTCACGCGATGCGAAGAGGGCGACGGTTTTCTCACCAAACTGATCAAGACGGGAAAAACGACTTGACGGGGCGTCATGGAGCGGGATGTACGGGGATGTCGGGGAATAAAAGATCCGATGGGGATAGTGCGTATACAGTGCGTGCACTGGTCGAGGAGTGTGTGAGTGTCTTGGGTTGCAGTTTGCAGAAAGACGAGATAGAAGCACAAAAGAACCATGAGAAACCCGAGGCAAGTTAATATTTGAAATGCTGACCCTGGAGAGTTTTGTTTGCTTTATTTTTGATATCCCGGCCGAACGTTACTATCCCAAGCCCCGTTGGCGTATACAAATGAAGCCTTGATACGGGCCATTTTAGCAAACAGGATAATTGAAGTTGCGATTAATCCCGTTTCCCATTCCATAATAACACATTTCCCTCTGGTTCATCTTACAGCCCTCATAATATCTCCAGTCTAAGTGTCCTTAGAGTCCGTCCGTTTGTCGTTGTCGTGAGACTTCCAGCACCGTCTGAATTCCTCCATCTGCCCCACCATCAGCTCAACCGTCGGGAGAAACAGAACATTTTACAATCTTTCAAGAAGCAAAAGAAGAATATTGCAATGGGCCGCAGTAAAATAAGAAGGAAAAGGACAAGGTATACAGAAATAGAACTCACCTCCTCAGCACAAGCACGCCAGTCCCTCTTCTCATAGTAGCACTCCGTCATCTTGCTATTCTCGTCTAGGATGACGTCTCAGTAAATCGGTCTCTCAACGCAGACAACATCCAACAATTCCCCCCCAATACTCGCGGAGCTCGAAAAGAGCGCCAAAAGCCCTCACCATTACCATTCCCCTACAAGTATTCATCGGGGGGTTTTTCAGCCACTTTTTTTCCTGTCTCGTCAACTTACCTGCACAACCGGTACTGAAGATCCGCTTCTCCCTGCAAAGCCTCGGCTTAGTGGCTGTGACTCCCAAAAAAGAGACTGAGCCCAGCGCTTTCTCACGGAGAGTCGGGAACTTACCACTCGTCCGGCTCGTCGTCGTCTTCCTCCGCTGCCGCCTTCTGCTGGGCGTCGCTTTCGTCCTTGGACATCTTTTTTTATTGCTGTCCTGCGGGATCGTTGAGTGTCCTTTTTCTTAAGACGTGTCTGTTGCGCAGGTTGAACGAGGAGAAAAGCGTCAGGTGGTGTGAGAAGAGGGAAAATTGGCCCAGGCCGGAGCGAGATCAAGTGACAACCTAATATTCGCATCTTCGACCCCTGGAAGCCGACGGCGACAACCATGGCGCCCAGCAAGCTCAACGTGCTTGTCTACACAGGTTAATATTTACATCCTCCGGCTTCTACTTGGAGGTTCTTGCTCACGCGGCCAAAAAAAAAAAAGGCATCGGCACCACCGTCGAGTCGGTCCGGCACTGCATCTGGACGCTGCGCCGGCTGCTCTCGCCCAACTACGCCGTGATCCCCATCACCGAAGGCGTCCTTATTAAGGAGCCGTGGGCATCGACGTGCGCGCTGCTGGTGTTCCCGGGCGGCGCCGATCTCGGCTACTGCCAGGCGCTCAACGGCGAGGGCAACCGCCGCATCGGCGACTTCGTGCGTCGCGGCGGCGCGTATCTGGGCTTCTGTGCCGGCGGCTACTACGGAAGCCGGAGGTGCGAGTTCGAGGTCGGGAACCAGCCGCTGGAGGTCATCGGCAGCCGGGAGCTGGGCTTCTTCCCGGGGACGTGTCGCGGCGGCGCCTTCAGGGGGTTCGAGTATCGCAGCGAGAAGGGCGCGCGCGTGGTGCGGCTAAAGGTCGCCCAGGAGGTCTTCGACGGCCATGTCCCGGCCGAGACACTGTCGTACTACAACGGAGGCGGCATCTTTGTCGACGCGGCGTCGACCAAGACGAACAAGGTCGAGGTCCTGGCTTCGTACGAGGACGAGACCGCTGTCGACGGCGGAAATGGCAACGCCGCAGTTATATTCTGCAGCGTTGGGAGTGGCAAGGCGATGCTGACGGGTCCTCATCCCGAGTAAGCTCCTTCAATCTCTCTCATGGCTAAACACCTGACATCCCTCTAGGTTTGCCGCAGTCAACTTGCATCCTCAGCCAACGGTCCCAGGATACGCCGAGTTGATCGACAACCTAGCAGACGAAGACAAGTCCCGGGTCGATTTCCTAAAGGCCTGTCTGTCCAAACTTGGCCTCGAAGTGAGTCTCAGCGTTGCAGGTGTTCCCTCACTGTCTCGGCTTCACCTCTCCTCCCTCGAAGAGACCGGGGTGTCCGAGCTCCTCGCCTCGATGGAAGACATCATCGACAAGGAGAACGGCGAGGAGTGGATCAGGGGAGAGGGCGACACGTTCCACATCCAGAACGAGGAGACTATCTGGAGCGTCGAAGGCCTTCAGCAGTCCCTAGATGATTCCGGCGCCTCGTCAAGCAGCCTGACTACCGACTACAGCAAGATCGTCAAGAAGATCGTGCCCCACGAGAAGGGTCCTCCTCACCCCAAGCTCACGCCGCAGTTCAACCACGGTCTGTACTTCTCGAGCTTGCGGCGCTACCAGAAGATGGAACCTCAGGCTGAGGAATGGGGGAACCTGCTCATGTATGGCGAGGTGTTGACCAGCACCAACACCATCCTGGAGAAGTACCCCGTCAACGAACCCGCTTGTCCGTGATTCCCATGCTGACTTCTCATCAGGAACCCCAAGATCCTGTCCAAGCTGTCCACCGGATTCACTGTCTCGGCGTCGACCCAGGTCGCCGGCAGAGGGCGCGGATCAAATGTCTGGGTGTCACCTGCTGGATGCCTCATCTTCTCCACCGTCATTAATCATCCGGCGCATCTCGCTGTGAGTCGTCCGGTCGTCTTCATCCAGTACATCGCCGCCATTGCCATCGTCGAGGCTATACAATTGTACGACCGTGGGTACGGCAATCTCCCAGTCAAGCTAAAGTGGCCCAACGACATCTGTAAGTCCTCATCTTATTATTACCAGGCTTATAACTAATATCCGCCAGATGCCCTGGACCCAACCAAGTCAGGAGACCAGCCTCACTATGTCAAGATCGGTGGTATCCTATCGCAATGTCTTTACTCAAACGGGTCCTACCAGATAGTCCTCGGTATCGGTATCAACACCAACAACCCCCGTCCCACCACTTCCATCTCCGACCTCCTCCCTCCCGGCGTCCCAGAGCTGCATCTCGAGACCCTCCTAGCCCGCATCCTCACCCGCCTCGAGGCCGTACACGCCCAGTTTCTCCGCGAGGGCTTCTCCCGTGATCTGGAGGCCAGATACTACCGCCACTGGCTGCACACGGGCCAGGCCGTGACGCTCGAGGCCGAAGCCGGCGTCAGGGCGAGGGTGCTAGGAATTACCCGCGACTGGGGTATGTTGCGAGTAGAGGAGGTGGACTCGAGTGGTAAAGGGACGGGGAGGCTGTGGACGTTGCAGAGCGATGAGAACAGCTTTGATTATTGGAAGGGGCTCGTGAGGAAGAAGACCTGAGAAGGTCACTTGATGCTCGTGGTCATTGCAGTGATTCTGTGGTGATAAAATAGATGCCTCACAAAGACTTCGTCCTCCATCATCTCACAAGCCTCTGACACGCTCTCGTTCATGTTGTACAATACCTGCAAACATTGGACGAACGCAGTCTATTCGACACATCTTTCATGACACATTGGTCAATCTCAACATCTCCAGTCGTGAATCGACTACTTGTCAATGAATCATTTCGGCATCGAACTACTTAAGCTGGAATACTTCCAGGGAGTTGGAACCGTTTCCTCCTTAAGTAAAACGAGTTTTATTCTTATTAAAATCTCGGGTTCTCTGTCCACCGACCCGAGGTATAATAAGGCACTATCGAACTGTTCGCTTCTCGACCTGGTCGATGCACAACTACATCGGGAACCTGAACACCGGGCTCATCTTCCCCACGGACCCGGTCTCAAATATGCTGCGCCTCTCAAACTTCAAGATGGTGTTCGTCTGTTTCCTATTCTGTCTCCTGGTTGTCGGGCGAGTCCTTGCCACGGAAACGGCGTTGTCCGGTTGTCCAGTTACAGAAAGCGCCCAGGATATATTGTCTGCCGAGAGCTCCGACATGATGTGAATTCCCGTGTTTCTTTTCTGAGATTTGCTTGGCTAATCATTTACTACAGCTACGGGAACACACCAACTTGTTCCGAAGCATGCATGTCCACGTGTGATGCCTGGGAGGCCCTGACACGCAAGGCCGAGAGCTCTGACGCAGATAAAACCCATACGCAGCCATTAGAAGTTCCCGGTTTCCAGGGTGTCGTTGAAAATGTCGAAGTTCTCTTCCCACATGAAAAGAGATCGCCCAAGACTCCTCCTCACGAGGACCTCCACAGGGCAGACCCAGACGTTGAGCCCAACAGTGTCAAAACACTCTGGTCTCTTAGTCTTCTCTCTGATTTCATGACTGTCTCGACCATCTGGACCACCCTTATGGTTGATCTTCCTGCTGACGATCCTGATCTTACGGAGATGGTGACTCGCACAACCGTTTTGACCACTATTGTTCGGATTTCGACTATAGAGCCGTCAGCCACCGTTGTTCAGAGTTCGACTATAGAGCCGTCGACCACGACTGCTGATAATACTGAAATAGTAACCCTCACAACCATCTTGACCGCCATTGTTCAGTTTTCGACTACAGAGTCGTCAACCACGACAAATGATGACTGGTCTTTGCAGACCATATTTCCCATAAGAGAAACGGTCACAGTCACGGTCACTTCCTCGGAGCCCACAGTCACGCTTACTTCCTCGGAGCCTTCGTCAACAACTGATTCGCCGCCATCCCCGCCGACGACAACAGCAACACCACCAGCTGACCGGCTCTCGCTCTCAACGGGCCAAGCAGTCGGCGTGGCCGTGGGCGTCGTCGTCCTGCTTCTCATCGTCGTGATCCTCGCACTTCTATGCCGCCGGTTCGTCACCCGTCGTCGAAACAACCCCCCTGCGCCTCTTGACATAGGGTTAATAGGGCTCCCGTACCCAACGCCACGACTATCACCGTCGGCGCTCCCGTTCCCGCTCCCGCTCCCGCTCCACCGCCGGAGGGAAGGTGCAGAGCGAGTGGCCAGTCCCACGCGCCCGAGTACCATGAACTCGACAAGATATGACGCCTACGATCGATCTAGTTCTACAGCAGTGCAGACCCTGGTGCCGCATAGTAATGGGGAGCAAGGGTGTACTTGTGTGCCAAAGTCGGACAATTCGGCACTAGGAGCTCTAGAGGCGAGGAATAGTCGAAGTACGATTAGTGATGTTTTATCAGCATATGCAACGGGTACATCAAGTCAGTATTCACAGGAATCAATTGATTTTGTTGCTCCAAATAGGGCGACTTCTTAGATGATGAACGACTGTACAAGGCTTCTGTTGATCTTGTGAGAAACTGAATTTTGTGCCCTAAGCGAGATGTAACAAGAGATTTCACTCCCAATCTTCCTTAATGTCAAGCTTCAAAGAAATAGACCGAGCTCATCCTTCTCTAATTGTCTCAATTATCTAGAAAGTGTAAGTCCCGTCGTATATGGTAAATGCCACCGAAGCTACCCTGTACAATGGAAATACGGAACCTCGAGAGGTAACATCACTACAAAGTTGTGTAGAGACGTTTTCAAGTTAATTAACTCTCTCAGTTCCTTGGCAATAAACAGCACCTTCCAAGATGTGGATGTTCGAAAACATAAAGACAGCTTAAAAGACACCCCTCTATATCCCAACCAGCGTCCTTGTTAGTCTTTAATATAGTACAATTGTATTAAAACATAACAAGGGTCGTCTTTTGTTTTTCGTCTAGAACCAACCTCCAGCGGCTCATCGCGCCCCCAGATATCCCAAAACGCCGTGCCATGCTGCAGTCGAGTGAAGATGTACATGTATACACGGAAGAATCCCCCCTCCCATATAGAAGCTCCGAACTCCTCTCCCAACGGCTCTCGTCACCGTGACGCCCCTCCTCAGCCCCGAGCACGCAAGGTGGTAGTGCGATGCGTTGCGTTGCGGTTCCCCCGGGCTTATATCCTACATTCCGTTTGCCTCTCCGTGAAGGTTCACGACTACCTGTCCTTGTAAACCTTGGGCTTCCAGCCTTCCTTGGTTTCTGCCTCCTGTTCGACCTTCTCTCGCATCGGACCCAGCTCACGCTCGAACCGCTCCTTTGCCCGCACGATCTTGCTCTGCAGGTAGAAGCTGCCGCCTTTCTGGGGGTCGTTGACGTCGAACAGGCGCTTGTAGCGCTCGAGCACCTCCTCGATGTTGGCCACGTTGCCGCCGGCCGGGGGCTTGACGTTGAGGATCTTGCACGCCTCGTCAAGCGTCATGCCCGAGGAGAGTGAGGCACCGCCCGAGGTGTTGCCCATCTTGGCCTGGTGGCGCTGGTATTGCGAAGCGGCCTGGGCCTGCTTGTAGGCGGCTACGAAGGAGCGTCCGAGGATGCGCGAGCCCGTGAGGAAGGCGGTGATGACGAATTTGTGCGCCTGGTGCACCGAATTAGCATGATCGTCGAGAGGGACATTTTGGCGGCATTCGGAGAGAGTCGGGGTGGTGGCGACGACGAAGGAGCGGGATTGCGGAAGAGACAGCAGGCGCGCGTACCATTGTGATGGAGGAACAGGAGAGTTGGAGATGAAACCCCAAGGCGAAGTGTCCGGGAGGACGAGATCAGCAGACTCTGGACGGCAACGTGAATGCGTCCCTCGTTCGCGACGGCGGAAGTGATCTTTCTTTACAGTGGCTGCTGGCCCGTCGATTTTTCCTAGCATGGGTTGGCGGATCATTCCGAGGTCGGAATTTTGCACATCCGACCGGCCGACTCCGGGTTAGCCGACAATCAGCCGCACACCTTTGGGGTTCCCTTGGATTCACCTCGGACACACCGAGACGGCCCCACCTCGTTGAGTTGAGCTCGCTGCAGCGACGGGTTGGGTGGAGAGGTTGAGCGGTGTTGGACTTGTCAGCATGCCAGTTCATACTCACCAATACTTTTACTGTGCCCGACTGTGATAGTGAAAATCCGCCTTCCTGGACGCCTCAGAAGGCAATAGACAGTTTCCGCACATATAATCGTCCTGCGTCCTGCGAAGCCGGCGGCATCTAGGACTACGCCCAGGGCGGGCCTGACTAATACTCGTCCAGAACGCCTCAAGCAACATCCAGGCTGAAGCAGAGAGGAAAAGCTCTTGATTTCGCAATTCTTGCGCAAAAACAGCAATCCAGACACTCGAAGATATGGCGATGAGCCCGAACGACATCGCTGCTCTGCTCCAGCGGAAGGGAAGCGGGCTATCTCCAGATGCCTACGACGAGACAACCCAGCCTGACGGGGCTCTCCAGCAGAGGACAGAGATGTTGGCCGGCGTTCTGGACACTTGTCGAAACGCTCTTCGATTAGAACCGGGGCATCTAGAAGCCATAGCCAAGAGCCTTGGCGATGGGAGCCGAGATGGTGAGTTATAAGCCCTCCCTTTTCCCACATCTCCTCAGACTGCGGGCCGTGTTGGCTTCGCATTGCATGGCTTGTGACTCGATTACGGCTGTTTGACTACAAGGCATTACAAGGATCATCACTAACCCTGAGATCAGTGGCATGGCGTCTCCCGTATGGCGACTCCGGTATCCTCAACTTCTTCCTCGAGATCCTTGCAGCTGAGGGCGTGACCCATGGTATCAAAGTCCACGCTCTACGCATCGTGGGCAACTCTTGCGCAGACACGGATGAGAACCGCGGCCGTGTGGTTGATGGAGACCATCTGGGCTCTATCATCCGCCATCTCCAGAACGAGGGTCTCATCCCCTATGCTATCCCCGTGCTGTACAACATCCTCGTCGACTACGGTACGCGTCGCTCTCAGCCACACATAGAGATCACCAAGTGCTGACCCAAGTAGAACCCGCCCAGAAACTTGCCTCGCAGTCTCGCCTCAACACCCACCTCATTGCCCTCCTCGCCTCCCCAAGCCTCCCCAGCTTCGCCCCGTTCATCACGTACTTCTGCAAGATCCTCGGCCTCCTCGTCAGCCAAGATGGCGAGGCGGCGGTGGCCAGCCCGCACACCGTCCAGGTTCTCCTGACGGTAGCCACAAGCCCGCCGGCGAAGAACGACGCCGACGACTTCATCTCGCTGGTTTCCGCGGCCGCGAGCTACCTTGCTAACGAGGCTGTTCAGGGCAACCTTGTTGCGAGCCAGCAGATGGACGTTTTCATGACGGCCTTCTTTCATGCCCACACGTACTTTGACCCGCAGCAGGTGGGCGACCCGGAGACGGCGAAGCATTTGAAGCAGCTTTCCACGGCGCTGCTCACGACGCTTGCTGACCTCTCCGGTCATGACTCGTTCGCGACGTACTACCCCCTCAACAGCTCGGTGCCGCAATCACTCATGGCCTGGTTGCAGGGAGCGAACCCGCGGCTTCAGTCTGCCGCCTGTCTCACCCTCGGAAACCTTTGCCGCTCCGACGATATCTCCCTCGCTCTTGTTCAGACTCACCAAGTCCACCGTCCTCTCATCAACCTCCTCTCTAACTCGGCCATCACCGATCCCCAGCACCTCCATTCTGCGCTGTCATTCCTCAAGAACCTCGCCATCCCGGTCCAGAACAAGCCGCTACTTGGGGATCTGCTAGAAGCCACACGAGTCCCGCGCATATTGACTCTCGATACACTTCCCCAGGTCCAATTTGCGGCAGTGTCACTGATTCGCCTGCTCCTTGTCAACTGCGCGCCGAACGTCCGTCTCGTCTGCGCGCCCAGGGAAGCTGGCTCTCCTGAGCAGCTGAGTGAGCACACTACGGTCCACGATATTCTGTCCTTGTTTGACCGAACTGATGCCGAGCCTACGAAGCTGGAAGCAGCACGCTGCATCGCTTCTCTCTGCCGCGTACTGCACACGACACCAGTCCTTCCAGTGTTGCCAGAGTGGGATCCTTCACAGGATGAATACGTCTTCGCTCCCAAGGAGCCTCTGCCACCAAGCGTGGACAGCTCCAACGACGACAAGGAGAGCCGGATGAGAGCACTCTTCTACAAGAAGCACGAACTGTCCAAGGCGCTCGCTTTCCTCATCACGCAGCAGAAATGGCCCATCCTACGGTCCGAGGCCTGGTTCGTCTTCGCCCTCATGTGCCGCTCCAGGGACGGCGCCAGCGTTGTCACCAGCACCCTGCCCATCCCGGAGGCATCCGAAGCCCTTGCTCGCGCCATCACTGACCAAGCGTCGATCACCAGCAACGACGACCAAGCCAGGCAGATTGAAAGCATTGCGTCGATGGCCGGTTCTGATACTGCGGCCATTACGCAGGGCATTGGACTGGAACCTCAGCAGGTTGACCCAAAGCAGCAGGCAAACATGGCTAAAGTGGACCGGGAGAATTGCTTGGTGCTATGTACGGAGATTGTCAAGAACTCGAGCAGTTCTCTGACGCCAGCCCAGCTTGGTCATTTGCAAAATCTGATCAGACACGGAACTGATATGATCAGTCAGGAAAAGGCACAGGGGAACTAAAAGTAAGCATTTATACGGTGGAAGATACAAATCAAACCTGGCATTGAACCCCCGAAACCTCAAAAAACATATTAGTGCATCGGAACATGGACCGAGCTTAGATAGAAACGTATCTACGTCAGGCCGGTCATTAAATATCACATACAAGCATCAATGTAGAAGGTGTGCCTCCGTTGACCAAACGATTACAGCAGAAAGCCGGTGATCATGCAATAAATTTTTTGAGCTGGACTTAGAGTATCTCTCCCTCCAAACCCGCACAAGCATCAGAGCCTCGAACCGTCGTTGCTCCTCCCTTAGAGACGCAAAGAGCAAAACCCTCAAACACCAGTTCCCTTTTTGAAAGTTTATTTCTTGGCAGCCTCAGCATCGGCCGCATCCCGCACACGCTTCTCCCGGGCACCCTGGTATCGGGCGTTGCTGCGGGCGACACGCAGAGTTCGGTAAGCACCGGCCTCGATAGCGCTGGGCATATCGCTCTTGTTGATCTCCTTGAAAGCGATGTCGGTGGGGGCAATGGGGAAGGCAGCGGAGAGGAGACCAGCCTTCTCGATCTTGGAGACGTCGGTCTTGGTGTCACCCTTCTTGGGGGCGTTGGATCGACGGGGCAGGAGGATCAGGCGCTCCTGGTAGGCCTTGAGGCGAGCGACATTGGCGGCGAGGGACTCCTCAGACAGGTTCTGGCGGCGAGAGTCGACGGCGATACCGATAGTGGGAGCAAAGGCCTTGGGGATACCAGCCTCCTGTAATTGTTGTTAGACCCAAAAAATTCCCATCAAATTGCAAAATCCCCCCAGTTCTACTGAAAGTCAAGGGCTTACTACGTACCTTGAGCTCAGCCAGGGTGAAACCACGGCCGGGACGGACTCGTCGGTTGTATCGGATGGTAGGGCATCGCACAACGGGCCGGAGCTTGTCGACGGGACGAGGAGCAAGAGCGGCGGCCTTGACCTTACGGGCAGTGCGTCTCCGCGACTTAGCACCAGGCTGCACAAAAAGTTAACGTCGGGCATTCAAGACGGCGCAACGAGGCCGGATCGTGTCGATTTTGGGTCGTACCTGGTCGAAGTGAGTTCGAACCCGCTGCTGCCAATCCTTGCGGAAATCTGTGGAAGGTGTCAGTCGCCGTCTTGTGAAGACATCGTCGCCTCGCTGGTGGTTTTCTCACGGTTGCTAATGATCTTCTGGTTGTGCTTGATCGCCTGGAGAGAGAACGGGTCAGCGTACGTCGTTTACCACGTTGCGATGCACCGCATTGGGCGTGGGAGCCATACCATTTTGACTGCTTGCGATCAACGGGCTCCGGTTGTCGATGGTCGGGTCGTGAGACGTTGAAATTTCGGAGGGTTGAGGCTTGTCAAATTCCTAGGAGGGTTTTCGAGCCCTACGCTGGTCCTTCCTTGGTGGGGGTTTTGCCCGTGAGCGCTAAAATCGGTGTGCGTCACGTGATTTCGCTTCGGCTATTGGCCTTGGGGCCTGAAATCGTCAGGGCACTACGCTCTAATGACGACCCACTTAATAACCAGTGCCTGTGCTGGGTATCGTGACTGCAAGTCTGACTGCCATGCTGATATCTTGGTGGGAGCAGAATCGGTCTACGTTCTTACTGGACCAGGTAATTTTGCTACATATTTGTGTATGGCCCTTCTTATGAAAAGCCTGCGGAAAACTCGAAAAGAAAATTATTGACTGCGAGATTGGTCATCTGGTCATCCATTACCAAGTATCGCATTCTTGCATTGGTAGATCATGATCTGGAGCACATGGATTTCTCCGATTCTGCTTTCTGTGCCTTTTTTTTTTTCATCCAGATGCTTTCAATTACATGGCGATGTTGCTCTCCAAGAGAACCACGGGCTTAGGGTTGTGTATGTCCCATCTATCGTAGACCTTCAATTACTTCAGGTACTCACTCATTCGGGATCTCCAATCCTCCTCGATTGGTCTGTCATCACACAGATTTGCATAAAGGCGTGTACTCGGGCTCGCAAACGTTATGAAAAGCATAACCCAGAGAATGGACAAAAGTTCAGAGCGAACGAATGAAAACAGTGGGGCCTTCCAACCAGGCGTTCCAATTTCGCTTCACTGGCCTTGAAGCCTGACAACACAGGCACCCGCACCGGCAGAGAAAAGGTATAAAGTGCCGCCGCACCTCTCGCCTTTTAGTCCTTTTTTCCTCTTCTCTTCTTCATACTTACCTTGGGAGGGGCTCCCTCGCTCAACATTGAGGGAGTTCAGCATGGAAGACCTGCATTGCACATCGCGGCGTCCTTCCGTCCTTCATTGCCCTTCGGGGTCATGGGTCCCGGAATTTTTGATTTAACCAAACCTGTTTTCATTGTGAGCGTCGCTTTACGCGACGGCATGAAGAAGACAGTAGATGCCCGGTAGTTGCGGCTTGTTGACGCACTGTGTTGCCCTAGGATCAGTGTCGAATGTTTCACGACGGGAGGGGAAGAGAGGTGTGCTCACCCACCGTGCTGTGCAAGTTAGTTGAAGTGGTGATGTAGGTTTAGGACTTGTAGGAGTTGCGTCGCATGTAGGGCCACGGTTGCCAGATAGCATACATAAATGGGCTCCTTAAGAACTAGTGCCTCTTGTTACTCGCGCTGAATTCATCGCTCTTCAAGTTCCCCGAACGCTTCCATCAGTTTGGCTCCAAGCATCATGAACCACGCTAATCGAGAAACTGCATCGCCTCTCTTTGCCCTCCCGTTCCATCAGGCGTGACTCCATGTTCTACCAAATTCACCACTCAGTAACCGCCCGTCGTATCCTTCTCAATTCACCCTCCTCATCGTCTCCCGTAACTCACAATCTATCTCTTCGTCGTGCCCAGGTGAACTCTCCCATCTTCGTTCCAGCACCGCGACTCACGCCTCCAAACCCGCAGCTCCTCTCACCCGAAGCTACGCCGCACCAATCACCGGCGCGCAATTCGGCCCTCCAAACGGACTCCATCCCGACCCAGCAAAAAATCTCATGACACCACTTCCCACGCATCCCGAACTCCCCTCCCACGAACGAAAACCGCCAAAACGCCCGCCAACCGAAACCACCACCGAGCGCTCGCACCCGACCCCCCCCCCCCCCGAAACCTTCAATTCATATCCGGGACACACACAAACTCCAACCCTTCGTCCCTCCCTCCGTCTTCCCGCCATGGCGTCTAGAATGGGGCCCCGCAGCGTCAAGGACGCAACCCGCTTCACGTCCACCATCCCCCACGCAACCTCAAAGTCGGCCTCGGCCGGCGGGTCCGTCGCGACGCCCAAGGCGCCGCGCATCCCCGGCGAGTCGCCCGAGCAGCGCGTGCGCCGCCTACGGCACGCCCATCTCGCCGCTCAGAAGGCCCAGATCAGCAAGACGGACAAGCTCATCGACGCCTCGCGCCGCTTCCTCGACGTTGCGCACCGGTGGACCGTGGGAGGCATTGTGATCTTCACGGGTACGTTTCCTACCTACCTACCCCGGGATAACTAAGCGGCGGCCCGGAGTTCTAACACCACCCTCATAGCCGTTGCCGGCGTCGTCAGTATTTACTCCGTGTGGGACATGCTCCGATACAACCGCGCCCGCCGCGCCGAATGGGTCGAGGCCCAGAAGAAGCTCGAGGACAACGAGCTCGCCAGCGCCCGTCTAGCATACCTCAAGGGCGAGGCCACCGACGAGCAGATTCTCCTGGTGGAGGAGGCCAACCGCGACGCCGAGAAGACGGGCATCAAGCTGCCGCCGCTGCTGGCCGCGCCCACGACCCGCACCCACTTCGAAGAGCACGTCAAGCCCACCTTCGAGGGCAGCGCCTCCCCCGCCGAACCCAACAAGAAGGGCAAGGGCGTGCTGGGCATCTTCTCCGGCATGCTCAGCCGTGAGGAGCAGGGCGAGGACGTCGGCACCTCGCAGGGCCGGCTAGGCTACGAGAGCCTGAGCGAGGAGGACGACTCGACGGGCGTGCGCGACAGCGATCTGGTCCGCTCCATCGAGACCAAGACCCGCGAGGCGTGGGACCGCGAGAAGGAGAACCAGCGAAGGGGAGGCAGCCTGGACCACCTAGGCCTGGAGGCGGCAGACCGGACGTCCGACAAGAAGGCGTGGTGGAGGTTCTAGTGAGCTGCTGACGACTGAGATGAAGACGACGACGGGGATGGAGAACGAAACCACGGAAATCAGATGTACGTGTTCCAGGTGAAAAGAGTGTATCATACTGTGTAATTGGCAGTGCATTAGACGGCGTCGGGGTACCATCTTGTATGTATCACCTTGGGAAACACCAAGCCCTACTTTACCTTACTATTAAATACCAAGCGATTGAAACAGCTGTCATTAATGCCATCTCATTATGCTAGTTCATGTCAAGGGGCATTATGTTGTAGGGCTCTAGTCTCCACAGTCGTAGCATATGGCATCAAAGTTCAAAAGTGCCTCAAACGTCGACGCTTATGAGGCCGGTATTTCAATTCTACCATCTATCATCAGACGGCCTTCTAGGTCGTTCTACCCGATCCTAGGCGTTTGCCCGCAATGTCCATGTTGCTGTTATATATAAGGTATCCGATATTAGCAATCGCTGTTCACAAGAACCGCTTGCTCCGTAACATTGAACGCCTCCAAAAGACAAAGACAAAAAAAAAAAAGAGAATAAAAGGAATGGTCCGTATCCACTCTCAAGTCAACTCGGCAAACCATTTGTGCCCCTCAAACAAACCCGGCGCCGTAGTACTCCAGTTGGCTTTTCCGTGTAGCCTGCCTTGGATATATCCGTCAACTATGCGTCTCTGTACCTCCCATTCTCGCCAGATCTTATCACCACCAATGTCGGATGCCTCATAAGGCTGGGCATCCTGCGACTTCGCTCCCGGTCTAAGCACTTTCTCGCTAGAAAAGAAGCAGCTTCTGGTCCTGCGCCGCTTTTCCGCCCAGTCCAGCGGCCTCACCGCACTATCCTACAGCGTTGCATGGTCTTTCGGATCCATAATCGTGGACTCGCTCCCTTGGGAAACAATGATGTGGTTGAAGTGTCCTGGCACCTTTAATCGGCATTTCTCGCAATCAACGCGGTATCCGATGCTGAAGCTCTTCTTCATGCCCGGCTGCCAGGTCCAGTTGTTGACCGTGTGTCGACTGCGTGTGTGACCTCTCCGGTTTGGAGAGGGTGTCGTTAGGTCTTCTTCCCCATCGGCTGCTGGCGGAGACTGTGCCTCGACATCCATCATGGCGTTGGGATGCTCCATTGCATGCGGGGGGGAAGGTTGGGGTGCCATGTACTCGAGATCGTTCGCCTGGTGGGTGGGGATGCACATGTCATGGGCCATTTCAGGTGAGGTAACGTGTTGGCTTGACATCGAGTCGTCTCCCTCGGAAATGGGAGACGGAAGGCGTCGGTTGTTTTGGACAGCCTGCCAAGGACTAGAGGCTGTCATGGTGCGGGGAACGCATTGGTCGTCGGAAAAGCCCGTCTGCTGATGACCGAGGTTGACGACGCCGTTAAGGGTCGTGACAGCGGGACCAGGACCGGCCCATTCACATTGCTGGCCTCTAACCTGGGCAGCGAAGCTGGGCAGGATGGGAGTTGGCATTCGGCCATTGGCGTTGTCGGACTGTGAGTTTGCGGTGTGGCGCTCGTGGTACTGCTGTACCTGGGAGGAGATTGTGTCCATCATGTCTATTTCATCATCTTGGTGGGGTTGGGAGGAGAATCCCAGAGATGAAGACCACGGTGAGAAGTGGGATCGGGGCTGCTGGTCGTCCGAGTCAGAGCTCTGAGGGGTCATGGACGAGGAAGGCAGCCATTGCTGAGAGACTCGTGGGGAGGTCCGAAGTGGTAGGCACTGTACTCGTTTCTGCATGATAGTCAGCATTGGGACCGGGAACCAGGAATCAGGCGGCACTCACGTTTCGGTGCTCACCAAAGCTCATGGAGGCGTTGCCGAGATCCTCCTCTTCCTCGCGAGCCCGTTTCCGCTGGGCCTCCGACATGGGCTCCGGGTGATGAGGCGTGACAAACATGTTTGCGGGCTGTTTGAAATTCCCTGGGGCGAAGAATGAATGCAGGGGAAAAGAATGGCTCAGGCCGGGAGGCGGAAGGACTTGGGAATTGTCGTGGTCTGGTCTGGTCCGGGTGTCAATGCGGGTGGAGCAACGATGGAGGGACGGCCTCGTCCGTTGTCTCTCCGGGTGGTTGGATTTGGGAGTGGGGAAGAGGGTCTTGTGCAAGTGACGTGCGTGCAGCTGACGACGGGGGTCCGGGGATTAATGGAAGGAAATAGACTGGTGATGGTGATGACGATAGCTATAGAGATAGGAAGAGAGCGATTGGGTGAATACAAGAGTGAGTGTGAGTGTAGAGCAAGGGGAAGAGAGAGGAGGAGACAGCTGGATCGAGGGCGCAAGCGAGGGGAGGAGGTCGGTCTGTTGGTTTGGTCGTTAGGCAGGTGGCCGCCGTGGTCGTCCAGGCGGTACTACCCTCTGGAGGAGGCGTCTGGTCTAGTGCGAGTGCGATACGCGATAGTCCGTAGTGCCGTGATAGTCTGGTCCGTGGGCCAAAAACTGTGAGGAGGGGCTGGGCTGAGTGTGATGATGCAGTGCCGCAGCCAGTGTAAGGCAATCCACTCCGTCGTGAGCTGCAGCACAAGGTTGCGTAAGGCGTCCTGGAGCAAAGGCAAGGTGAAGATGGTCGGCGATGATGAGGACGAAAGAAAGGGAAAGAAAAAAAGGCCGACGGTTAGGAGAGGGGCGAAGGGTAAGACAAAACACGGAGGGAGAAACAGTCCGGGGGAGTGTGGGAGAAGGTTGGTCGGGTAGCAAGACTTTGGCTCAGATGGAAGCTGGGGAAATCCCGAAAATTAGGTGGGAGGCTTGTTGGTGATGAGTATCTTGGTGATAAGTATTAAAAACGTGCGTGTGTGTGTGTGTGTGTGTGTATTCGTCGATACGATGTGAAGAATCCGACGGAAGACAAGGAATGTGATGATGAAGATGCAGCACCGCCGAAGCACAGCCTCAAGCGATGGAAACAGAGAGAGAGAGAAAAGGTGATAAATTATTAATAATAATAATAATAAAAGAAAGCAATCGATCCAGAATGCCTTTGGGGAAGCAAAAGACAGTAGGAACGGGCAAGAAAAGAGTTGTCAATTAAGCGTCCTAGTAAGAAAAGGGGGTGGTGTGAAGGATGTTGTTTGTCAATGGTCGAGGTGTTGTTGTGGTGGTAGTGGTGGTGTTAGCGGAGGTCGGTAGTGGGCGAAGCAGCCCGAGAATTGAGCGGAGGGGAGCAGTCATGGTGGGCCGCCACACGCGCGCACGCACGCACATGCACACGCAGTCACACACACGGCCACAGACATGAACACGGCGTCTCAATCCGGCAGTCTATTTTGTTTCTTCACGTCGGGTAACTACTGAACAGTTGGGTAATGTCCTGCTGTGCGAGGAGATGTGAGTACGTATCCAGAACGCTTGTCGTGAATCCTCGCCATCAGTGACACTCAGGAGAGTCATGGGGCCCCCGTCGGCGCGGGCTCACCGGCAAGCCAACAACACAATAGAACAAGGGACTCACGGGCCATGACCGCCACCCAACGCCCCGGTCCTCGGTTCCGTCGTCCCGTTCGTTGTACGTGCGCCCGGGAAGTGCAGCGTCGTCGAAGACGAGGAACAAGTCACGGGTGCGCCAAGGAGAGAACTTGCAATACGAGCTGTCCTCGAGGTTACCACCGTGGGGGTCTACCTTTCGGAATGGGTTTCACTGGTGTTTCGCGGCATCGACCTACGGAAAGCTCTGGAAGACGATCTGTTTGAGACTGATAACCTGACACGCGCAAACGGAGCTTTTTGCTTGTGATGAATTGCCACCGTCCGTTAGCTGCGGTCCCAAGTCCAAGTTCTGCCATCTCATCGGGTGTAGGGTAGTGTCTGTGAAAGTAGTCAAGAGTAAAGTCAGCAAAGGGGCTTCATAGATTTAATTCAATTACTTAATTGGATATTCAGTCACAGCGAAGATTTAAATTCATTGTGCCCGTTGCATTAAGCTCGGGCGCAAAGTATGGCGGCATCAAATGTTGACGTTCTCCATTGTCAGAAGCTGGTTGTGCATCCAACGTGTTTTGTGAGATAAGAGAGTAATTCAGAAACGCAACATTACCCGACAGGGATACCATGTTAGAGGACCAGGCATGCGTGAGCTTGCTTAATAATGTATATTAATAGTAGCAGTATTTAACTCTAATACATAATTCATTTATCTATGTTCGTACTTTGCTTTGTGGTGCGAGGTGCCCTCACACGTTGGTTTCCCGCCGACGCCAATTGGATGTGCGACAAATGGGGCCCACGACTGAAGCCCGGCAGTAGAAGCAGGGGGATTCGGGGTACCCGAGCAAGGGACCAATGCAAAGGGACACGGCACCATAATTTTTTCTGTTTATTGATTCTCCGCAAGAACCAAACAGTTTAATGATTAACTACCGGTTAGCTCCCGTGGTTGTACTTTATACATACAGACATTTTCTTGCCCGTTTGTTGTGGGGTTGCTTGGGAACCGTGTTCGAGGCCTCATCCATCCCGTGTGTTTGCACCACCACACCATCTTGTCCCGGCCGGTCCATCCATCTTCTCGTCCCTTGCACGCCGACATCGCCTTGATTGCTGAATGGACAGCGAAAGCATGTAGGTAAGCTGCAGGGCGGATGAATCAACCAAAGAGGATGCTGCATGTCCCCTTCATAAAGGGTCTTTCCGGTGTATTGCAAACCTCCGATGCTAGGAGTCTGGGGAATATTCTGGGGCACAGGGGACAAGTGTGATTAATAGCAACTTTGTAGATGAATGGTGTAATTGTTGTCGTTTTTACGAGCTGGGAGAGCGATTGGATCCTGGTAAGCCTACGGATGGATGTAGCCACAACCGTTGAGTCTACTTGAACGTCTTCCCTAGACCAAAATGTGGTGACCTGCCGAAAGTGCTGTGCGTACTGCGCTTCTAGAAAAACCACCCAATTGAGCTAGGATCATTGCAAATTCCTGGAGCCCTGACGTAGGATTTCAACCCGCCGAACATCCCGGGAAGCCAGCCAGGTCTGGGCCATCAATTGAAGCCAAGGTGGCCCGGAGCGGTTCCGTAGACGACCCCTCAGTGGGGCCTCCTCCGAGGCAGCTCCGGTTGGGTTTGTACATTGTCCCAAGCACCGACCTCCAGGCTTTTTTTGGGGGGTCGGGTTGACTCACTCCAAACTTCTGGCGACTCCTCGAATAGCTCCTCGAAATTTCTGCTTTCGGTTTTTTCTCTCTCAAACGAAACATCTTGAACACATCACTCAACTACTCAGACTTTCTCTTGTCTATTGTTTTTTTCTTGCTCTTTACTTCGACTTGACAATCCACACACACCTTACACACCGACCCTCCCCTTCCTTGCCCCTCCTCCTCTGCCGATTTTTGTGACTCCCCTCCCCCACCAAACCCGGCCCAAACTCTCCAAAACATCTTCAACACCACACCACATTCCCCGGCTTCGTGTTGATACCCGGTGTCGAAATGGCTGGAATCGCTTCTGATGATACCCGAGGTGAGTGATTTGGCGGTGCCCTTTCCTAGCAACAATTTGCACAAAAGAATACCGTGGGAAACCTCTGGCTCTTCTCTCAAGACCCTTTGCAAGTGCAAATGTCTGCTTTGTTTGTTATACCTAGTTCAAAGATCGTCTCTGTTTTCTTGCTTCACGACATAAGCAAAATTCTTCTTCTTCTTTGCATCCCCCCATTGTCTCTTCGTGATCAAAACTCCTAATGATCCTATCCTATCCTCTACTCTAAATGCGAGCTGACACTGACATCTCCACCTCACAGTCCTCGGACAGGATCCTTTGATCCCTCCCGCGCTTCTTACCTCGGATATTCCCTTGACCCAGAGCGCCACCAACACCGTCATCAAGGCTCGAAACGATACCGCCGAGATCATCTTGGGCACCAGCGATCGCCTCCTCGTCGTTGTCGGCCCCTGCTCCATCCATGACCCTGCTGCCGCCCACGACTATGCTGCCCGCCTCAAGGCCCTCGCCGACAAGCTCTCCGGCGAGCTCTGCGTCGTCATGCGCGCCTACCTTGAGAAGCCCCGGACCACCGTCGGCTGGAAGGGACTGATCAACGATCCCGATATTAACAACTCCTTCAAGATCAACAAGGGTCTCCGTGTATCCCGACAGCTCTTCGTCGACCTGACCACCAACGGCATGCCCATTGCCACCGAGATGCTCGACACCATTTCTCCCCAGTTCCTTGCCGACTGTATTTCCGTCGGCGCCATCGGTGCTCGCACCACCGAGTCGCAGCTACACCGAGAGCTTGCCTCAGGCCTGTCTTTCCCCGTTGGCTTCAAGAACGGTACCGACGGTGGCCTCACGGTCGCCATTGACGCCATCGGTGCCGCCCAGGCCCAGCACCACTTCATGGGTGTGACCAAGCAGGGTCTTGCTGCCATCACCCGCACCACGGGCAACGAGCACTGCTTCGTGATCCTGCGAGGCGGAACCCATGGCCCCAACTACGACAAGGAGAGCGTCCAGGCTGCGAAGAAGGCCCTTGCGGACAAGAAGCAGACGGTTGGTATTATGATCGACTGCTCCCACGGTAAGCTCTAAACCTGGCATCCCTTGTTGAAGCTATACTCATGCATGTGATTAGGCAACTCCCAGAAGAACCACAACAACCAGCCTAAGGTAGCCAAGTCCGTCGGCGACCAGCTCCGCGAGGGTGAGAAGGCCATTGTCGGTGTTATGATCGAGTCAAACATTGGCGAGGGCAACCAGAAGGTCCCCGCCGAGGGCCCCTCCGGCCTGCAGCATGGTGTCAGCATCACTGATGCTTGCATCAACTGGGAAACCACCGTCGACGTCCTAGAGGACCTGGCCGATGCCGTCCGCGTTCGTCGCGAGCTCAATGCGGCCAAGTAAGCCCGTGTTGGTATGCGCAAGGGAGAGGAGGTGACGAGCTTATTGTTGGGAAACCTGGATTGCTCTTTTCGCTCAGTAATGCCCATGCCAGGGAGCTGCCCTGGCCTGATACGTGAAGCGATGTGACGGATGGATGTATGCATGGATATACTGGGAGTTTTGACTTTGAATCGGGTGAAAAGCTGGGAGCATGAAAAGTTGGCGCATCTAGGGTTGCATTCAAAAAACGGCATTACTCACTGAAATCGTTCCATGAGTGGGCCATGCATGCCATTGATACTGGTATGTGTCTTTATGTATTTGTATGTGCCGTGTGTTAGTGATGGTTTGGACGATTGCGGTTGAACCTGCGCTCCCATGATATCCACAGAACTCCCAAACTCCGCTGTATCCCGTTTAAACAGACTACCGACCGTACCGTACCGTGGCATTTCACCGAAAGTTGCCGGGCATCGGCGCATAGTTGGCCGTCTGGCGGCCCACCGGATTACCCTCGCGCCACCTAACCACACGCTTGAAGGCGGCCCAGGCCATCAGGCCCACGGTGCCGATGATGAACCCCCAGACGATGATCCTGTCCTTGTTGCTGTCGCGCTGGAAGCACATGGTTGTGACGTCCTCCTCCTTGGCGTTCTTGCAGAAGTCGATGCCCTGGCTGAGGCAGAAGGCCTTGGTGCACTCGGAACACGACTTGGACTTGGATCGCGGGATGATGACGTGCGGCCGCGACAGGAGGGCGTCGTCGTCGAGGGGAGAGGCGCGGCGCAGCTGACGGGAGCCATCGGACTCGGGGCCCAGCGGGATGATGGTGCTGTTCTTGAAGCAGGTGCATTTGCAAAAGGTCGGCGCCGCTGTGGTAGTAGAAGTGTTAGCGAAATCGGGAGCGTGTCTTAGAACCCCGGGGGGTTTGGATGCGCGCACAGGACGCTGCGACGAGGGACGTCAAGACCCCGAGCAGGAGCATCAGCAGCAGAGGTATTCGTATACGGGCCATCGCGGACTGGTTAGAAGCACGAGAAGTTGTGTGGAAGGGTGAAGAAGCTGAGTCCGCCGCCGAACTGCGCACGTCGCAGGTAGACTACTAAAGGTACTTAGCCTGCGATGCTGCTCCCGGCCATGAAGTGGGCCGCCCAGTCGCAGACCCGCTTCAGCCTCGCACGGCGTCATTGGCCAGCCGCGCCACACCTGGAAAAGTTCCATCCATCCCACTACAGCGAGCGAGCGTCAACCTCCATCACTCGATCCGTATCACAACCGGCCGACTCCAATCCCCACCCACAACACACACAATGCCTCGAATACCGCGGGTGCGGGGACTCTCGTCCCTGCCAGTCCGTATCGCGCCGTCCTGCACCGCCAATCGCCCCGCCTTCGCCGCCTTCTCGACGTCCGCCCGCGTGCAGAGCACCAAGAAGACCGAATGGATCCGCGGCAAGCTCTGGAAGGGCGAGGCCCCCGGGCCCGAGGACCCGTACACCCAGCGCATGGAGCCCGAGGACACGTCAAATCTGCCCGAGGAGGTCCGTCACCACCCTCACCGCGCCGAAGCCGTCCCCCGCCCCGTTGAGCAATCCCGCCTGGTGCTGCCGCCGCGCCGCACTGAGGCCGTGACGGAGAAGGAGCTCCAGTCCGTGGACCCGTCGTACGTGCCCGCTACCGAGCTGGAGGATCTCGATGAGATCGAGCCCATCAAGACTTGGTGGGAGCGGCCGGGGCATTGGGGCGAGGAGAGCGAGTTCCGCGGTTTCGCCCCCAAGAAGATCGAGGACAGGGCGGTTATCGAGCTATACCTACGAAGGGCGGTTATCGAGACGCTAGCCCTCCAGGAGGCCGGCCTGCTGAATGAATGGGCGGCTAGGAAGTGGCGTGCTGGCGAGCGGGCTGAGCTCGATCAGACCCTCGCGGTGGACATTGTGGTCCAGGACGGCAAGGCCACGCTGAAGGGCGACGTGGAGGCCATCACCGGACGGTTGACGAGCGAGGTCGAGGAGCCGAACCAAGCGGAAGACGTGTCTGCTGAGGATGCAAAAGCGATCGTCAAGACGTGGGATGCCTCGTGGAAGGAAGTCGCTCTCAACGAGCACCTCAAGTTCGCCGTATGTCCCCTCACAACATTATCCATTCCCCCCTCTATGCTAACCACCCCCTCCAGATCCGCAAACGCGTCTACCAATTAACAGGCCGCCTAATCCCGGACGCCAAGCTCGGCGCCGCAAGCACGGCGCAGCATCTCCTGACGCTGACGGTCAGCCCGGCCAAGCGCGGCAAGAAGCTGGCCGAGATCCTGGAGATGAAGGGCGACCTGCCGGCGCTGCCCAACGTCAAGGTGCACGCGCGCAAGGTCGGCCCCATCGACAAGGAGATCGCCGTGGGCCGGTGGAAGGTCATCGAGGAGGAGCTGACGAAGCGCGGCTTGCCCGTGACGGGTACCGCGGGCCTGGGGAAGAACAAGGAGCGGGACTGGCTGTCGGGCAAGATCTAAGAAAGGGGTGGAAAACGACGTCGATGGGAAACGAGAGCGGTGTACAACTTTGTAAACTTGTACATGTATAACATAAAATACACATCATATACACATTAAAAATACACATCAGGAGATGGTTTGCCTATTCATGAAGCCGATCCGAGTTGTCTATGTAGGCGGTGAGTGTTTCAGTCTCCTTGATGACTTGGACGTTCTCGTCTGAAGTGTCTTGGCTGTCTGCTCGATTTCGCTGATGCCGATTAAAACATGTAGTATCTATTAAAGCGGTTGACTTGCCACCGACTTTGCAATCACCAGTATGCGAAATCTATCCCATCGCTCAGCATCTGGGTCCATCACACACATCACAAGTAAGCGACATGGGGAATGACACAAGTAGGCGTTAGACAGCGTGGCCTTCAACCAACAGCTATTCCTCCCTGGTGATCACACTATTAGAAGGACAACTTTCACCGTTATTCAATAGGATGGAGCACTAGTATGCTCTGATTTACTTCTTATCTAACATCTATGCCAATTCTATAGTAAGAACCGCTTATAGGTACTTGTTTTGAACGAGCCATTGCTCTACGTCCTTCTTATCCCTTGCTAGCCAGTTTTGCTTGGCCTTGATGCTGTCGAGGCTCTGCGCAAGCTCGAGATCGAAGCCCTTGGTGCCCTTCTCGGTAAAGAAGCGCTGCACATCGGCAACGTGCTCGTCCTGAGTGAAGGAGCTTGTGGACATGGCCACAACATCACCCAAGAGAGACATACCAGGTGGGAGTCTCTTCGTGAGAACGTCCCAGTTCTCCTTGACCCAATCCCAGAGCGCCACAATACCTTCCTTGTGGCCTCGAAGTCCGCTGAGGGGCAAATAGAGATCCTGAGTCTTGACGTCCTTGCTGAGTGCGTAGTCTAGCGATCGCTTGATGAGCTTGGGGTCCTCGGCAAAACCGAGAGATCGGAGAGCCGTGTTCCGCTCGCTGCTCTGTTTGGCCGTCTCATACTCCTTGACGATGGCATTGTACTCGGCCTCTCCTCCATAGATCAGGGCGACCGCGAAAACACTACCTCGTAGATTGGGTTGGAGTGCGTCCCTGTCGCCGCCGATGAACTTCTCGAACATTTCAAAAGCAGCAGCCTTGGCCTTCTTGTCACCCGAAATAGCAGCCTTACCGAACATAAGAGCCTTGAAGCGCTGTGCCATGTGGTCGTCCTTGTCGGTGAACTCCCAGCCGAGTTCATTGGCCTTTGTGCTGACTAGGTCTAACTGGAAAGCCTTGAGGGCGTCTGTGACCTTGGTGTTTTCGAAGATCCAAGCATCCCGAAGGGTACCGATGCGGAGACTCAACTCATCCCAGACAATATACTCGTTTTCAGAGTCGAAGCTTTGGATAAGAGATAGGAGACCGGATGTCTTCTGATAGCCGGCGGCCGCGAGGGCACCTGCATCAGAAATCATGCCGGCTCGGTCTTCAACACCGAGAAGACCTGCCTTTGCGTTCTGGCCAAGCTTCTGGAGTCGCTCCGTAGTATAGGAAGTGCGGTAGATGCCGGAATGACCCGAGTTGACCTTGAAGAAGTCAAGATTCGGCACCTTGAAATCGGCCTCGCGCGTGTCGAGAGTAAGGTCCTTCTGGAGGCCGTCCTTTGTTCTCAGGTTGAGGAAAACGGGGTAAAGAACCTCGTCCTCTTCTGGCTTGACGTCAGCCGTCCTTAGGAAGCGGTTCTGCTTGATGTGGATAGTGCCAGCTGCCTCGTTTTCCGTAACGGCCACGACGGGGAAGCCAACTTTCTTGGTCCAGATATCTGCCACACGCTCAACGTCTTTGCCACTGGCTTCGCTGAGAGCCGCCCAGAGGTCCGTCGTCTCTGTGTTTCCGTACGCATGCCTGTTGAGGTATCGTCGGATGCCCTCAAGGAAGACATCCTCCCCAAGATAAATGGAAATCATCCGCAGTACGCACGAGCCTTTCTCGTATGAGATGGCATCAAAGATTTGGTTAACCTCATCTGCACGCTTGACAGGCACCTCAATAGGATGAGAACTGCGCAGCGAGTCGAGGCTGAGCGCGGAACGAAGGTCATCGATGACATAACCATCCCACACCCTCCACTCGGGGTAGAACGCATTGGAGGAATACCATGACATCCATGTAGCAAACCCCTCTTTGAGCCAGAGACCATCCCAGAAATCCATCGTGACCAAGTTACCAAACCACTGATGCGCCAGCTCGTGCTGCACAACCTCAGCCACGCGCTTCTTGGTCGTCGCACTGCTCGTCTTCTCGTCCAAAAGGAGGTCCACAACTCGGTAGGTGATCAAGCCCCAGTTTTCCATGGCTCCGGCAGCGAAGTCGGGCACTGCCACCATGTCCATCTTGGGGAGGGGGTATTGGCTACCGAACTGCTTCTCGTAGAACTCGAGGGTTCGGGCACCAAGTTCGGCCGAGAACACGGCGTGCTCGATGTTCTGATCAGGAGTGCAATAAACCCTGACGGGGATGCGGAATTTGTTCGTCTCATAGACTTGGAGGTCACCAATGACAAAAGCGAGGAGATATGTGGACATGATGGGTGTCTTGTTATAGGTAATGGCCTTGCGCTTCTTGCCAGCGATCTTGGAGTCGACGTCCTTTTCGGAGGCAACATCCATGTTGCTCAAGCAGACCAGGCCGTGATCCGCGATCAGGGTCACGGTGAAGGTCGCCTTGAGGGCTGGCTCGTCGAGACAGGGAAACGCGCGGCGAGCATCGGTTGCCTCCATCTGGGTCGTGGCAATGTACTTGTCGATACCATGCTCGTCCTTGTAGGAGGAGCGGTAAAAGCCAGCCATTTCATCGTTGAGCGTGCCGGTGAAGCGCTGGGTCAATCGTACCCCCTGCCCCGCAGATATAGTCTGATCGAATGTGATCGTGGTGGTTTGGCTGTCCTTGTTGTAGCTGAGGGTCGGGGAGGAGCTGATGGTGGCGCCACCAGACTCGATGATGGTCTCGTGGATGTCGAGGTCTACCGTGTTGAGAGCGATGGAGGTGGAATCTTCGACGACGTCGAAGTCGATGACGACGGTGCCCTCATACTTGAAGGTCTCGAAGTTGGGCTCGAGGGTCAGGTCGTAATGCAGCGGCTTGACGTTCTTGGGGAGGACCTGGCGGCCATGGCTGATGTCATGGCTGGCACTGGCGGCGTCGGATCCGTTGCGATACATGGCTCGCCGGTAGGAGCAGCGACGCAGCTGTTGGTGTTGGGGAGAGGCTGAGCTGCGAGACCGCGACAGAGGACGGGATGTGGAGGAGAAGGTGGAGGCGGAGCTGGCAAAAGATTGAGAAGAAGCTGACTGTGGTGATGACGGCGAGGGAGGAGTGCTAGTTGACGGTGACCAGGGAGCTGACGGAGGGGTAGCTACTAGAGGTATGCGGGGGAGGGGTAGTCCAAAGTGGAAGGCACGGATTATTGGCGGTGCGACGCCAGGGCGGGAGGCTCTGCAGGTGCACGCCGCGGAAGGCACGATTGCGGCCCGAGGCGGTGCCTGCCGAAGCAGAGCTCGCCAGAGGCCGGTGACTGATGTTGTCGTCATTCCAGACTGCGATCACCGAGTTGAGGTTATTTCGTGCCTCAATGCCGCTCTGCTGCAAACCAAGACATGAAGGGACGTCTCTAGGCGATCAGTTTGCCCGTTTGGGGAGAGCTTTGGCCGCGTAAACTCTGGAAGACTCAAATTCGAGCAATACAACCAAGCAACTAATTCCTCACCGAGCCGTTCACATCCACGTCCCATCGAGGTTCTTGGCTTACCTAAGAAAATTATCTATGCCGAGATTACACATGCGCTGCCTGCCTAGGACCAATCAGGCAATTCCAGCGAAGGCTCAACTTTATTTAACTCAAGGGGGTAACTAAAAAACCTGCGTGGCCTTGCCATCTTAGCGAACAGACGGCACGTTTGAGCTAGGCGGGGAACCCCAGACGTGTAGTATTCGTATTGCGAATTGCGAATGTCAATCTGCACGATTTATGTGCTGACGCTGTGCGACCTTGATGGTGGCCTGACCAATCACCAATGAAGCAGCCATCAAACAATTATTGTTCCGCCGCAATGCACCTCAGACGTATTGGGACAACTTCTGCTGCACATGTTAGTATGTCAGGGCAACCAACAACCAACATGTCAGGGCCGGCACCATTGCATCGGTGCACAATACACGACCCATTCACATGCAGCACGCAACCAACACGGCACCTGTCCACCACTGTGCAATGCGACATTGAGTAGCAGTCTCGTGACTCGGTGGGCTTCTGGAAATGACTTCTGGAAATGACGACGTCGAAAAAACATGCAGATCGTAAATGCATTGTAATTTCACGCAACCTCCAAAGAACGACATCGCCTACCCAAACAAAAAAAACAGATACTTGGCATATCCCCTAAAACCGCTTCTTACCCAGATGCTGCTTCAAAAAATCAACCTGCGCCTCCATGACATGAGGAAACTCCTCTCCTGCTAGGAAATCCATGTGACCCTTGTTCGGCACCGAGTAAAACGCCTTGGGCTCCCTGAAGGTCTCGAACAGCTTCCTCTCATCCTCCAGCAGACACATGCCGTCCTCCTCGGCCACGCAGAGCATGACTGGCTTGGGGCTGACAAGAGGCATAAGCTTCAAGGGCTCCCACATGGCGATGTGATAGTAAGACTGCATCGAAGTTGTGATGCTGGCCGTTGGCCCGTATGCCTGCGCCTGTCGGATGAGGTCGTGGTCACTGTCGGAGATGGGCACGGCAATCTTGTAGAGCGTGTTCCCCTTCTTGTCAAACAGAGGCACCTGGCAGGGAGGATTGCCCGCGACGACCGACTCGCGGTCCTTTTGTACGCGGGCCAGAATCTTCGGGAGTTTCTCTGGAGGGAACCCAACGTCGGTTGGAGGTGCACAGGCAATGACAGCGGCGACGCGCGTGTCAAGCGCCGTGGCCGACAGTGCCACCGTGGCCGAGAGCGAGTATCCCCAGAGCGCAATCTGAGCGGGATCGACCAAGGAGTGGGTGCGCATGAAGGTCACGGCATCGTGGTAGTCTCCGATCTGCTTGGAAGGGTTGATGTCATTGCGAGGAATTCCGTCACTCGCGCCGATTGACCGGGTATCGTACACCAGCGCCGTGATGCCGGCGGCCTGGAACACAGTGGCAACCTCCGGCAGAAGCATCTCCTTGACGCAGTTGAACTACATCGTCACAGTCAGTCTCGGGCAGACGGGATACTCGGGTAAGGATGACGACTCACGCCAGGGCTCATTATGACGGCGGGGCCGCGCTGAGCGGCTGGGAATAGCCAGCCCCGAAGGGTCACCCCATCGAGGGTCTGGAACTCCACGTCTTCCCGGTGCCGGATGATCATGATGAGAGATTGAAAATGGAAGCTTCAATGTCTCAAGATCAGACTGAGAGGGAAAAAACAAAACAGAATGGGGAGTCGAGGGTATCCGTCGAGTTACGTACGCCCACTAGTCCGGGACAGGTTTCTCTGGTATCTCGACCAAGAAGGTTGGTTGGCAGCAGTACCGGTAAGAACGGGAAGCAGATTGCAGGGCGTTAGACCCAATACGAGTAGCACGGCCTATCGTGGTTCTGCAAGGTCCGGAGCGAGATATATGCCACGATTCGGTAGTACAGTGTGTCGTTTCCGGAAGGCGGTTGATGCCATATGCGTATCAGTCTGCAGAGACGGCCGTGATTCTGAGGGCCAGCGCAACAGAGCGTCGGGATTAGAAACGGGAGCTACAGCCTGAAGTGAACAACTTGAAGTGGACAACTTGAAGTGGACAGCTCGAAGAGGCCACCAGCAAGTCCCAATGTAATGTAGGTACCGAGAGGGAGGGCCGGAAGAGAGAGATAGAGGGGGACATATGGAGACATCATGCGCTTCCAAGGGACGACCCGGACGGTCAGACACGACTAGACAGCCAACAGACACGGGTATAATGAGGAGCGTCGCTGGGGGATTATTCTCAAGCTCATCTTTCTTCAGTAGCTCCTACCCATGACCTGACAAGTGCATGTCTAGGAGGACGCTACTCCGTAGGTGGGACGGGCGGGCCCCTGACGCCCCGCCAGCGTTGCGTCGACAACTTGATGAACCCATGAAAAGAGCCCCTGACCCCAAGCAAGACGACCAAGCAGAGGGCAACATGCAGACCGACGAAACATGAGAGAGAGACACAGACAGACGGAAAGAGAGACATACATAATGTAGCTTCCCAGAGAGCCAGGGGGGCTCGGCGGATCCGGCCCACGAGGCCTCTTTTTGTGGCCGCGATGGTTAACGAGGTGGGTTTGTTCCCACTTGTTGTGCTCTGCCGATAGAATCCCACAACCCTCAATCCCCTCATCACGACCGCGCCCCCGGGACCGATGACCGGGCAAAGGCGGGAGGGAAGGCCGTGACTTCACCGGCCGACAGTGAGTGGGCCCCAAGCCCGAAGACCGAAGGACCCGGCGGTGCCGCCCACCTCCACACCACGCAAAAGCCTCTGATATAATCACGGCCAGGAAAAAATAAATAAAAAAGGCCAGGGGGGGAAAGAAGCTCGTCCACGATATAATTACACAGGCAATTGGGGTGGGCAGGTCGATCAAACAAGCTCCAGCCCCAACCGCGACGGCACATGAACTATGGCCGAGCGGATACAATCCGTGGACGACGGCCCGCCCCCGTCCCATCTGCACATCTGCGCCAAATCCCACGCCATCGACCGGGTTCCTGACTTGCCCAGGCGCCCGCGGTGGCTGCAACGGGTGCGCTAGAGAGGCCATGCCTGCCAGCCAAGCCTCCAATGGGAAAGCAGCGGGGGCCCGGAGCCGGGGAGGAGATGCCGGGGGTGGTGGTGGTGGTTGCGGACCGGGGGGTTTGACTGAGAGACCGGGGGAGGCCGGGATCCGGGCAGATGGACTCCCTAAAACGCCAAAGTCCTGAACTGCAACCCCATCCACACCAGGAAGATTCGTCCATGTGTCTGTGCCTCATTGCCAGTGCATTCAGTTTCCTACGGTGGGACTGGTGGGGGTTGATAGCGTGGGTCAGGGGTGTTTCTCTCTCGGTCGTCTACCGTCTGCCGTCTGCCTGCCTTGTCTTGTCCGTTCCCTACTCTGTCATGCCACTTTGTCACTCTGCGGCTTTTCCACTCTTCCACTCTTCCTCTGTCATGCAGCATATCAGAAATGGGGACCACCAGTGCCACAACGAAGCCATCGAACGCCACGCGGACAGTGCCGCTGCAGATTGCAGACCGCAAACTTCAGACTGTAGACCTGCATTAACCAACTAACTACTATCAGCGTGACGCGACATGACGGGGTGGAACCTTAGGTTGGTCCTTGGTCCTGGGCTTGACTTGACTTGACCTAACTCCTACGCCTGTCTTCCTAACCCTCGACCCATGTCCTTGAGCCCCTCCGTGGAGCCAACCACACGGCGTGTCTCGCAGCCGCAATCGCAAACATCCAAGCCCAAGCCCTTGAACGAGCTCGCGATCGACATGCCCCTCGTCGTTTTGTCGTGCGGTTGGGAATCGAATCCGGTCGACCCGTTCGCCATTCTGCCACAACCAACAACACGCTCCACAATGCCCGCGATAGACCATCATGGACCCCTCCAAGACCCCTCTAAGTTGCCGTCAAACGCTGGTTCTGCCTCGTATGTGGTAGTCATCTCCGGCGGGCTCGCCCCACGTCCTCCCGCTCCTGTCTGTCTCTTTCTCGACCCATGTCCATTGTCTCATTGGGGTCGTCGACCAACACCCATCATCCTTGGCTGACTCGCGCCGCCGCAAGCTCGTCCTAAGCCGCGTTGAGCTGGGGCTCTGTCGTCTCGGTCCCCGCATAATCGAAGCATTCCCTGAAGCAAGCCACAAGCGCTCTAGTCTAAAGAGATGCCCCCTGCGAATGGTGTTGGCTTGGCATTGACGACAGTGCAGGATTGAGAAGCACAGAGAGACTGACCGACTTGAAGCAATGGGCACGTACGTACAATTCCAACTACCGTTACTGCCGATCCAAGGGCCTCCTGTCGTGAGTTATTGGAGCATCCAATCCCCATTCCAGCTGCGTACCATGTCCTGCTACTACGTGGTACTCCGGACCCGTAGTCGTAGCCCGTACCTTTAAGCCCTTGGCCTGGCACCTTCGGACCCGGACGGTAGACCATGGAATCCCTGTTGACCGTTGCTAGACCCTTTCGCTTAAGGACAGGCTCATTGTGCCATATCTTACTCCATGTCTTGCTCTCTATCAGCCCATTGCCTCTCTCCACGATCTGCTCTTGAACTTGCTTCTAAACGGCCCCTCCCACCGTTGTTAAATCTCAACTTCCTCCTCGAGTCCTCAAGACACAATTCACAGATAGAACCATGGACTCGAGCCCCAACGCCACCGGTGCTGCCGCACCGCCCACACAGAACGGCAATGGAATCAGCGGCCATGCCGGCCAGGAGCCCATTGCCATTGTCTCGGTGGCTTGTCGACTCCCGGGCCACTGCATGAACCCCCAGCAACTATGGGAGTTCCTCATCAATGGAGGCGTAGCTACCTCCAACTCGCCTCCCGAGTCGAGGTTCAACATCAAGGGCCACTTCGATGGCTCCCGCAAGACGCACACCATGGTGTCGCCCGGAGGCATGTTCATCGAGGATATCGACCTGCAGGTCTTTGACGCCCAGTTCTTCAACGTCAACAGGGCAGACACAATTGCCATGGAACCTCAACAACGTCAGATTCTCGAGGTGGTGTACGAGTGTCTTGAGAACGGAGGCGTCACCCTCGAGAGCCTGACTGGAAAAGAGGTTGGATGTTTTGCGGCGAGTTACGCAGTTGGTCAGTACTTAACTCACTCCCCCCAAAAACGCAAAACGCCGTTCCCGCGCGGGAAAAAGCAACTTTTGCTGATCCATGCCGCCATGTTGTAGATTTTGGGGATCTTCAGGCCCGGGATCCCGAGGATAGAGCCGGGGGTATCTCGATGGGCATTGGCCGCTCGATTTTGAGTAACCGAATCAGCCACTTTCTGAACATCAAAGGTCCTAGGTGAGTGTGCAACAGACAACTATATAGTGAGTTTTGACGCTGATTATTGTCTTAGTATGACTATTGACACCGCCTGCTCTGGCGGCCTGGTGTCACTCGATGTTGCTTGCAAGTACCTGCAGGCAGGGATGATGGACGGAGCCATCGTGGCCAGCGCCAACATCAACTTGGATCCCGAACACACAATAGAGTCGGGATCCTTGCGAGGAACCATCTCGGAGTCTGGCAAGTGCCACACCTTCGACAACAAGGCCGACGGCTACGTCAAGTCCGAGGCGGTAAACTGCGTCTACGTCAAGAGATTGCGAGACGCGATACGCGACGGCGACCCCGTCCGCGCCGTCATCCGCGCCACCTCGGCCAACAGCGACGGCCGCACGCCCGGCATCGCGAGTCCCAGCTCTGAAGCGCAGGCGGCGGCTGCCATGGCCGCGTACGCGCGCGCCGGCATCTCGGACCTCGGCAGGACGGGATATCTCGAGTGCCACGGGACAGGCACCCCCGCGGGCGATCCCATCGAGGTGAATGGGGCCAGCATGGTCTTCAAGGCCTCGCACCCTGCCCACGACCCCCTTATCGTCGGCTCTATCAAGAGCAACATCGGCCACTCGGAGAACGCGGCGGGCATTTCCTCGCTTCTCAAGGCCACCCTTGCCGTGGAGAGCGGGCTCATCCCCGGAAACCCAACTTTCATCACCCCTAATCCCAAGATCGACTTCGCGAGGCTGCATCTGCGCCCTTCGCGCGTGGCTGTCAACTGGCCCAAGAGCAAGAACGACTACCGCCGAGCCAGCGTCAACTCGTTTGGCTTCGGCGGCACCAACGCCCACGCCATCGTCGAGTCCTCGGCGCACTACCTCCGAGAGCAGAACATCCAGCCTCGCGTCCAATACCTCAGCTCCTACTCAGAAGAGAGCGACGACTTCTTCGATGACGACGACGAAGAAGCCGACGAAGCCGCTGGCGGCGCCGCAAGACCCCAAGTCGTGGTTTTCTCCGCCAACAATCTCGACTCCCTTAAGGCATACCTGAAGAAGCTGCGGGCGCACTTCCTCAACCCTCGGGTGAGCATCAAGCTCTCGGACTTGACATATACACTCTCAGAGCGACGAACACGCCTCTACCACCGCGGCTTTGCTGTTATTACAAAGGGCCCGGATGCCAAGATCGACGACATCTCCGCCGATGCCGTCATCTTCGGCAAGCAAGCGGCAGACCCGCCCAAGATCGGCTTCGTTTTTACCGGCCAGGGAGCACAGTGGCCGCAGATGGGACGCGACCTACTCTCCGCTTTTCCCGAAACCGCGGGCTCCATTATTAAACGACTCGACAAGGCCCTCCAGGACCTGTCGCCCGCAGTCAGGCCGTCTTGGTCCATTTACTCCGAGCTCACTGAGTCGCGGTCCTCAGAGCACATGCGCTTGCCAGAGTTCTCGCAGCCCTTGGTTACAGCCCTTCAGCTTGCTCTCGCCGAGGTATTGAAGTTATGGGGCGTTTCTCCTCGGGCAGTTGTTGGTCATTCGTCGGGTGAGATTGCCGCCGCATGCGCGGCTGGGCTTCTTACCCCGGAGCAAGCCATCAAGATTGCCTATCTGCGTGGCTTTGCTGGAAAGGAAGCTACGCCATCTGAGCCCCTGAGCATGATGGCTGTTGGTATGGGACCCGAAAAGGCCCAGCCGTACCTTGACGCTATTAACCCGAGCGGAGAGAAGGCCGCGGTTGAAATCGCTTGTTACAACAGTCCTTCCAGCATCACTCTTGCTGGCACTGTTGACGCCCTTAAAGCTGTCGGCGATGCCATCCAAGCCGATGGCCACTTCGCACGTTTGCTGCAGGTGAACCTGGCTTACCACTCACGGTACATGGGACCTATCAGTGAGGCCTACGAGAAACTGCTAGTCGAGAACAAGTGCCTTGAGCGTTCTCCCAAGTCGTCTGGAACCGTAAAGATGTTCTCATCCGTTCGCCAGGAGAAGCTTGCCCCCGAAGTAGAGACCGGAGTCGATTACTGGAAGGCCAATATGGTTTCTCCTGTTCGATTTGCCGACGCCTGTCTGGAGTTGATGAAGGACCAAGAGGATGGAGCCGACTTTTTGATCGAGCTTGGCCCTAGCAATGCTCTTGCTGGGCCCGTTGGGCAGATCAAGAAGACTCTGCCGAACGACGGTGCTAACATCACATACGCCTCTGCCACCAAGCGTGGAGCCGAGACTCTCCAAGCACTGTACTCCGTTGCTGGCCACTTGTTCATCGCCGGTGCGGACATCCTGCTCACCAAGGTGAACAGCGGCGAGACTGTTCCTTCAACTAAGCCCTCTATCCTGATTGATCTCCCCAACTATTCCTGGAACCACACGACCAAGTACTGGCACGAAAGTGAAGCCAGCAAGGAATGGCGTTTCCGCCGGTTCGTGCACCACGACCTTCTCGGAAGCAAGGTCCTGGGCACTTCCTGGAACGCGCCCTCGTGGAAGAAGCCCCTCAAGCTGTCCGACTTTCCCTGGCTCAGCGACCACAAGATGGGCACGGATGTCGTCTTCCCTGGAGCAGGCTACATCGCTATGGCCATTGAGGCGGTCTACCAGACGACGTTTTCCGTCGCAACGGACGACGAGGCGAAGGAATTGGAGGCCGAGTCCTACCACTACCAGCTGCGAGACGTCAAGTTCTCCAAGGCCCTGGTGCTGGACGAGGCAACCGACGCTGCTGTCATGCTGAACCTGACCCCCACCCAGGGCCTCAAGTCCAAGTGGTACAAGTTCGAAGTCATCTCGACGGTTGGCGGCGAAGCCCTTACCACGACCAGCCACAGCACTGGCTTCGTTCGACTCAACAAGGGCCTGTTCAAGAACCCTCCTTCAGACCCAGAGTCTTTGAAGCTTCCGCTGAAGCACGCGGCACGCGCCAAGTTGTGGTACGGCTCCATGGCCGATGCTGGCTACGGATTCGGTCCGTCTTTCCAGAAGCAGTTGGAGGTGGAAGTCACCCTGGGTGAGCCCAAGAGTCGTTCCTTGGTCAACTTGACCTCTCCTCCCTCCAAGTGGAAGCAGTCCTACTACCCTCTACACCCGGCAGTTATGGATGGCTGCTTTCAAACCGTCTCTCCGTCTCTATGGCATGGAGACCGCAGTGCTGTCGACTCTCTTCTGATCCCCGCTGGCGTGGACAGTCTGACCATCTCTGCATTCCCCCAGGATCAACTGCCCGAGGCTGGCCTCTCGGTGTCCTCCGCCAAGTACCTCGGCCGAGGTCGCTTCGAGGACAAGATCCACTACTCTTCTTACGCTTCCGTCTACCATCCCGAGACTGGTGCTGCAATCTTCGATATGAAGGGACTGCGATACCACCGCCTTGAGACCCAGAACACCTCCTCGGAGCCGTACCCGTACACTCGCCTGGAGTGGAAACCCGACTTCGGCCAACTGCGCGAACACAACAAGCTCCAGGCTGCTCTTGACACGAGCAAAGTCAAGCAAGCATCTTCTGTTCAAAACATCATTGATTTCGCTGCCCACAAGCAGCCTCATCTTGCCGTATTGGAGGTCAACCTGACCCCCAACGACACCTCCAGCTTGTGGCTCGAGAAGCCCGGGGCCAAGCACGCGACCCGCGCGGCCTGCCGGGCATATCAACTGATTAGCAAGTTCCCCGACGCTGTTCTCGAGGCGGAGAACCGCTACGCCGGGTCTGCCAATGCCAAGTTCACTCTCCTCGACCCGACATCGGCGGACTTCGAGTCGCCTCCCGAGTTGTATGATCTTGTCATCGTGAAGCTCGCGCCCACGTCCAGTGCGCAGACGGACATTCTGAGCGCAAACATTGAGAAACTTGTCGCAGAGAATGGAAATGTGCTATTTGTGCAAGGCCCAGCGAAAATTGAGAACCAAACCAATGGCGTGGTTAACGGCGTGGTCAACGGTGAGGCTAAAGCACTTACCAACGGGAACGCCGCCAAGGATAGCGCACCTATCAACGGAGAGACCAACGCGAAGACCAACGGAAAGACCAATGAGAAGCTTGTCGAGGGAACTGGCGATATTTCTGCTTCTCTTGCTAAGTCCGGCTTTAACAGCATTCAGGCTATCACTAGCGATGCCCAGGAGGTCATCACTGTTGCGTCAAAAGCTTCACCAAAGAATGTCCAGCGCGGAGACGTCGCTCTTGTCCGCCTTTCTAAAACCTCGGAGATCTCCTCTCTCGCTGCCAAATCTCTACGGGAGCTTGGTTGGTCCCTCACTGAGCACGCCTCCTGCGTCGAGGCTGTCCTGCCGAAGAGTACCGTGCTCGTCATTGACGAACTCGCGCAGCCTCTTCTGACGACCGTCACCAACGCTCAGTGGAATGCGGTGAAGGAACTCGTCAGGAAGGAGTGCAACATTCTCTGGGTTACTCAAGGCGCGCAGATGGTTGTCAAGAACCCTCACGCTGCTATCGCCCAGGGCGTGTTCCGAAGCGTCCGATCCGAGGAACCTCTCCTCAACATCATTACTCTCGACGTAGAGTCCAGTGATGCTAAGGCGCTTCCCAACACTGTCGCGGCAGTCGATTCTCTGCTTCAACTGGCCCAGAACAAGCCCACCCAGGACAGCAACGATTTCGAGTTCGTTGAGCGTGGTGGCATTCTCTACATCCCCCGAATCCTACCCGACGAGGGTCTCCATTCAGTCCAGGTTGAAGACAAGGGAACTGCTCGCACCGTCGATCTCCACGCTTCCAAGTCTACCATTCGTCTCATCACTGGAAAGCGTGGTGACATCGACTCCCTGCACTGGACTGAGATAGGTTCCAGTGAGGTTGCGGAGCTGGAGCCTGGCTACCTGGAGGTGGAGATCTATGCTTCCAGTCTCAACTTCAAGGATGTCATCGTGGCTATGGGCATCATCCCCGAGAACGAGCATCTGCTTGGTCTTGATGGTGCCGGTATCGTCACTCGAGTTGGCCCTGGTGTCACCGATAGACACGTCGGTCAGCGCGTTGCCGTACTTGAAAGGGGCACGCTTGCTAACCGTGTTGTGACTCCTCGAGAGTATAGCATGACTATCCCGGATAGCATGTCTTTCGAAGAAGGCGCCACAATGCCTCTGGTCTTTGTCACTAGCATGGAGTCGTTGTTTGGTCTTGCAAACCTCCGACGAGGACAAAAGGTCCTGATCCACTCTGCCGCTGGTGGAATCGGAATCTCGAGTATTCAGCTGTGCAAGTACAAGGAGTGCGAGGTAAGAAGAGGGAACCTTGGGCTCGCCAATACGATTGCTAACTCCTTTGCCTAGGTTTTCGCAACTGTTGGATCCGACGACAAGCGCCAATTCCTCAAGGACTCGTTCGGGATCCCCGATGATCACATCTTCTCTTCGCGAAGCACAAAGTTCGCCAAGCAGATTCTCGATGCCACCAACGGCTATGGCGTGGACGTCATTCTCAACTCCCTCACCGGCGAGCTGCTGGAAGAAAGCTGGCGCATCATCGCAACCGCCGGCACCATGGTTGAGATCGGCAAGCAAGACATCCTCGAGCGCCGTTCCCTGCCAATGGAGCCTTTCGGACGAAACGCCTCGTTCCGCGCTCTGGATCTCTCTCTGAGGGAATTCCCGAGGAGCACCGTGGGAGAGTAAGTGCCGAGTCTATGAACCTCATGTCCATACGGAGTCTAACATCGAACTAGGCACCTGGATCTTCTGTCCGAGCTCGTTGAGCAAGGCCACATGAAGCCTATTAACCCCATTAAGGTCTTCTCGTTTGAGGAGATTGGAGACGCATTCCGATTCCTCGGCAGTGGAAAGCACATTGGAAAGCTGATCATTTCGAACGGGGACAAGGAGGCGGCTCAAGTCAAGGTAGGTCATGTCCTGGACAGGTCCTGCGGGTGAACCTGCTAACAATCTTTCTCAGGTCCAACCACCTAAGCGAAGCCTCGAGAGGGCGCTGAACCCTAGCCACTCGTACCTCGTTGTAGGAGGCCTGAAGGGTCTCTGTGGAAGCCTGGCGATCTGGCTGGCGAAGAACGGAGCCAAGCACCTGGCAATCTTGTCTCGAAGCGGGTCCGCCGATGAGAAATCCCTCGGAGTCATCAAGGACATCGAAGCTCAGGGATGCTCTGTTGAACTTCTGAAGGGTGATGTTGCGAATGTCGACGATGTGCGACGTTGCTTGAAGTCGACGAAGGTGCCAATCGGCGGTATCGTTCAGGGCGCTATGGTTCTTCGGGTGAGTCTCACGATGATTTGCGTGTACACGATCAACAATTACTAACCTCCAAACAGGACCGCATGTTCGACTCCATGACGCACCAGGAATACCACGAGGCACTCGCCTGCAAAGTCCAGGGAACCTGGAACCTCCACACTGTATCCCAGGAACTCAAGCTGCCGCTGTCGTTCTTCACCATGCTATCGTCCATCTCCGGCATCATCGGACAGAAGGGCCAGACCAACTACTCCGGCGGCAACACGTTCCTCGACTCGCTCGCAGCCTACCGCCGCGACACCCTGGGACTGCCCGCAACCACCGTCAACCTGGGCATCATAGAGGGCATCGGGTACCTAGCTGAACACGACGACGTGCACAAGCAGCTCACTCGCAACCTGGACACGTGGGCGCCCATCAACGAGGCCAAGCTTCGTCGCATCTTCGAGTTCTCCGTGTATCAGCAACACCTGGATCTCGCCCGCCAGCCCAGCCCGGCCAGTGTCACGCAGATGATCACCGGCATGCAGATCCCCCTGCCGGGCGACACCGATCTTTTCCGTGACGCTCGCTTCACTGGTCTTCACATCACCACCGGGAAGGAAGGCGATGGCGCCAAGGCAGGCGACCGCGACGACAAGGAGTTGCAGACGTTCCTCCTCCTGATCAAGACCAAGGGCACTGATCCCAACGCCCTCCTCACGGCCGCCGTGGAGCTCGCCAACAGCAAGTTCACCAAGCTCCTTCGTCTCGCCGAGCCCATGGAGCCGAGCCGTCCGATGAGCATCTACGGTCTCGACTCGCTGGTGGCCGTCGAGTTTCGAAACTGGGCCCGTACCACGTTGAGTGTTGAGCTGTCGACGCTGGAGATTACCAACGCGCAGAGCTTGATTGCGCTGTGTGAGAAGATTGTGTCCAAGGCTGCAGCTGCCTTGGCTACTTGAGATTATGACTTGCGATATAGCGTTTGTTATTTGAGAGAAGCTTCCATTTTTAGCGACGTTGTTTCTTGTTAGATATCCACGTTAAGCATATGTTGACGCAGCTTCTTGGCTCATAGCGAATTTATTTTCCCTCCTGACATGATTCCCAGAGAACTAGGAATGATGGCAACCGCCCCAAGGCCTTGAGTGCACCGTGATCTTGCAAGAAATAGGCTGAATACTCCCGTGTAATTCTCCCTCATTCCGAGCGCTCAACCTCGTTGTCTCCCTCCTCTCCACGGTTCTCAGTCTTGACTTTCAGGGCGCCCTTCGACACTGTTTCGTGCATCTGTTTGAGGAGAATGGCCGTATCGACTTTACCATCATCGCCGCATCGCTTCATGACTGTCTCAATGTGTTGTAATAAAACGTTAGAGTCGGAAGCATTCTTGACTAGACACTCGAGAAGTCCACTGCGAAGGATTTTGGAATGCGAGCATGCGAACTCCAAGGCTGATTCATTCCCATTAAGCGAATCTAGGCTCGCGTCGTGTTGTAGTAACAGTCTGATCGAGTCTTTCAGTTCCATGAGGCGGCCGGTTGACATTGTCGATAAGTCTGGTCGGTGTCTATCGGCGATGTTGAGGATACCCCACATCATGGTCTGGGGAACAGCTGGCTGATTGTACAAGTCGGGATTGAAGTATTGAACTGCGCTGTCAACACGAGCCCCAGCATCGAGCAGAAGCTGAACGCAGTTGGCATCGAATGCATATGTGACAACCTGGAACAAGCGCGTCGATTCGTATTCGCTGTCCCATACTTCCAGATGTTTAATGGCTGTGACGACTCTTAACATTAACTCTGCGCGGTCCTGTCTGCGGTCGTCGCCTCTGTCCATTTCCTCCACATTGTACTCATCTTGATAAATGGATGGGAAAACCATGTGTAAATTGATCTCCTCGATGGGAGCACCCCGATCGAGGAGGGCCAGAGCCGCTTTGAAGCGTCCTTCACTAACTGCCAAGCAAACACCCATGCCCATTGTTTCTTCCTCGTTGACTAGCACACCACGATCCATTGATTTGTGAACCATCTCACCGGCAAGGTGTTCATCGGGACAAAGGCTAACACAATGAAGCCAATCAATTCCCAACGGCTCACTGTACGTATCAAACTCCGGTCTCTGAGTCAGGGCATCGAGAAGGTGCACGTGTCCACGCATGACGGCACATTCAATACCTGGGATGTTTTGTGTTGACATGAACGCCCCGCGATCTATGAGGAGAGAGGCCGTAGACTCATCGCCAACGCACATTGCTGTGTGAAGAGGATACCATGAGCATGGGCTAGGAAATGCCACACAGTTGCATAAATTCTTGTTTGAAATGTTTAGATTGACGTTCTTTTCAAGAAGCCCAGTAATGATTTCGCGGTGTTTGTATTTGATCGCGAGATGCAGCGGCGAGGCGAAAACCACAGGTCTAGAAGTCAGTCGCATCCACGTGCGGTCGTCTTCCTTCAATCCGTTGTCGTTGAGATCAGCACCATAAGCTGCAGCTCTTTTCAGTGTGTCCAGTCAACCGTGTTGAGCAGCCCAAAATATGCAGGAATTGATCGGGTTATCTCTGACTAGATTGTGGCGGTAGAGCATCGGATTGACAATGGCATGAAGGCGATGATTGACTCGAGCGAGTGCGCATTGCTCTGGCCGGCCGCATGCTTCGCCAATGATCCTGAGGACCTCGGTGGGCAAGGCGAGAAGTGACATCTTGATCTCGGCGATGGGCGGGTTGGGCGGGAGATGGATGCAACGCAGAGTGTTGAGTGACCGAGGTCTTGATCATTCGTGCCTGCTACGTGTGGGAGATGTTATGTTGGTAAGTTGAAGCCCTAGGTACTTGGGCGAACATCTTGACATGGCCTCAGGCAGCTTGCCGTGATTTCGTGCCTCAGCCACTCATTGCGCAACAGTCCAATAAGCAGCAGGGAGGGAAAGCAGAGACGCAGTTAACCAATGACGACGGTGAAAAGAACTGGAAGTTGAGCGACATGATCTCGAGAGCTAATGAGAATATGAACTTGCGACCTGGACTTCTTTATCCGGCAATATTCCCCCCTACTCGTCTCCATCGATCGTCAATAACCATTTTACCACAACAATAAGCCCGCCTAGAACCCGATTCTCGCAAATAACCAAAAAATAGGTTGTCCAAACATTTAGAGACCCAAAAGAACGAGGCCAGCCGAGATGGCGGCTGGGACGGTCTGGATGAGCATGAGGCGAGGGCCAACGGTCCAGCCGCCATACGCACCAGCCACACCGACGCATCCAAGGAAGAAGAGCTTGATCTGGGCCCCGAAGTTGGGATCGGGGTGCATGATGCCCCAGAGGAGGCCTGCGGAGAGGAAGCCGTTGTATAGGCCCTGGTTGGCGGCCAGCGTTCTGGTTTGCTGGGCGAATTCCGGCGTCAGCTTGAACGACTTGCGGCCTCGAGGCGTGGTCCAGAGGAACATCTCGAGCACGAGGATGTAGCCATGAAGGGCGCCGACAAAGCCGGTGGCTACTTGTCCGAGGAAGGCCATGGTGAGTTTGGAGAAGGATGATGATGTTGAGAGGTTGAGGTTGAGTGTCAAGGTAGGTTCGTGGAAGGAGGAGTGGAGGTTGAAATGAAGGTGAGACTTTTGGACAACCGATGTGGCTGAATCACGAGCAAGCCGTAGCACGAACCTAGGCAACTAGGCTACTAGAAGGACGAGGACAATCCTTCGCTTCATTCAGGATTATGCGGCTGAACTATGATGCGAGAATACGAGAGAGGACAGGCCAAAGGCTAAGCTGTTTTTAACGAGTTTCCAGGATGAAATGACCCTGAATAGTTTGGGCCGTCGGGCTGCCCGAGAATTACGGTTTGTGTTGCCGTTTCCAACTTTGAGACAGAAGGGGTGAGTTGAGTTGAAAGCCCCAAACTGTGACACTTTCAGTGCCTCACTGACCCCTGTAAACAATCCAATACAGTGGGCGAGAGGCTGATTTTGGCTGTCACTCCGAAGAAGGAACATAGCAACTCACATTAACGTCCAAGATTCACTCATGATGGGAACAGAGCGAAGAAAAAAAAAATCCCATTGCTCAGCATTGTTTATCTATCTCGTCAGACAAAAAGAAATAATGACGGAAGGCAAAAAAAAAAGAAGTCGACACAGACAGGATTCGAACCTGCGCCTCCGAGGAGACATCCTTACAAGTTGTAACTTGTGGAGTAGCAATTATAGCAGGGATGCGCGTTAACCACTCCGCCACTGTGTCTCAGTGACTGCGCTGGTGTTGGAAGCTGTTCAGTAATGGCAATCTATATTGGGATGAATGCTGTTCACATTCACGTTGGTCACAATTAGTACCACCAGATTCAGTGACGAGAGATTACTTGCAGTTGGCTCCCTTCCCACCATTCCCGCGGCCAACCCAAATGCCTAAGATGGTGACCAAGCCAACTCACTTCTCCTCGTAACATGTTCCTTTAGCCGCGGCCAACAGACCTCATGCTCGACTAACCCCTTGCAACAGAGCATGGCGGTTGCGTATCCGTCCCTGCGACAGAACCCGCTGGCGACGAGGATGTACCTCGCTACGAAGTCACCGAGTTCACCTTCAGCGACCACAATACTGACTCCGAATCCGTTGTCATGCGCAATGGCAGACGGCTCGTTATTCGCCTCTTCAAGCATCATTTTTCTGAGGCGCCTCACTTGAAAGAACAATACCTCTTCTTCCTCCAGGTGGCCAGACTCTGGACGACTTTTACGACTGGGTAATAGAACCATTTCTACCCGTCCTGCGGGGCCTTTCCCGGCGTGCAGGTGCCTCTGCCGAACCAACCCTTCAAGATTTCTTCTTCGCCGAGACGTCGGTCTATACGTTGATGATAGCCGCGGGAGAGCTATCGCCAACCGAATATGAGAACGACCAAGACCGACGTGGAGAGGATCGGACTTGGTATCCCTCTACCAGCCGACCTATATTCAACGTGGCCGTGTTTTAAACCGTCAAACACTGCGATCTGCACCAAAATTTTTGACGAAGCGCTCTCTCGGCTACCCAAGAAGGTCAAACTTGTTAGGGGCACAATGCCATTCTTCCTCAAGCTGCTCCGGCCCGGGGATCAGCACTTCGCGAAACGTGAGCTCACCGCCTACAAAAAAAATTAGGGGGGCAGTGCGCGACCCGGGTGCGCGGGTTTCGCGCCTTCACGGTTTGGTTCCAGACGAAATGGCGTGGTTTTTGGACTTCTACTCTCCTATATCAACTGCAGAGCTAAGACATTAGCTTGCGCTGTGAAGCCGCATTTGCCTGTCGCCTTGAGGCACAAATGGAAGAACCAGGTCAGTTCGACTGTTGGGCTCCTACACAAGGCTGGTATTGTTTGGGGCGATGTAAAGGCGGACAATGTCCTAATCGATGCCCGGGATGATGCATGAATCGTTGATTGCGGTGGTGGGTATACTGAGGGGTGGGTAGAGAAGCAGTCTGCTGGGACCCTTGCCGGCGATGCAGAGGTCTGGATAACATCCTGAAGTTCATTGGCGGTTAGGATATTGTTCTTGGAGCTTTGGCGGTTACGGGGCGTCGAAGCACTGTCTCAGTGATCATCCTGCCACGGCCAGGTGTGTGATGACTTATGAAGGGTAACTTGCGCTTACCAAATGAAATGGCATTATCGGCTCTATCTGATGAAAAAGTCGAAGAACTACACCGTCTTGGAGAGACGGATGATCCGACGAGCCCAGGAGGCGTGTCGTGACTGTGTTCGTTCCAGCTTTGCTCTCGACGATGGCTTCAATCAGGCTACTGCATAATGACGAGGTGGAAACATCGAGATCAAGCCCAAACTCACCGTCAATTGTTTGGTCGAGATTATATTCTAAAGGGCTGGCGCTGCGACTTCGCGGATATATCCCAAGCATCCTGTGGTTGCGAATTTCCTTGTTTCTATTTATCCCAGGACGGTTGAACTAGACCTATAACGCCTTGATAAAAGTATATATTGGCTTTATGATGTTTTAAGACAGGGTGCTTATCAGCGGCTTATTGCGTTCATTATGCACGCATGCCTCCCGATGCAGATAGGAGCATAGACGCAATGAGGTTCATCCACGGAGTATGTACGATTTATAAGGAGCTCTTGATGTGGAAATTGAGGGTATATGGAGGTGGAAAATGCTACCAAGAAAGAAACAGTGCGCTCAAAAAGCCCACGAACAGCAGACACAGAGCAGATTGTTCTCTGTTTAGTACGCAAACCGAAAGTCAAGTCGCTTGTTACCATCCAGCTCTCGAGCCACTTTGTCGGTCTGGTACTCGACCTTCTCCTCAGGAGTCAACTTGTCCCACTCTTGTTCCTTCTTCTTGTTCAGGGAAATGATCCACTGGCGCTGGCCAAGGAAGACAACAATGGCCAAGGCGAGGATCGAGACGCACACCTTGTTGCCCGTCTTGTAGTACGGGGCGTCCCATTTTCGGTAGATCTGATTGCCAACCACACTTCCCCTGTTCATATTGTTAGCAAAAAGCACAAAGGACTTATGGTAGATAATTGGTGCGTACATTTGGACAATGACGTTGTAAGTCGCGGCTGCGACGGCTCTCTTCTTGACGTCGAACGAGTTTTCCGAAATCCACGAACTAACCAGCGGATGGAAGTATGGGTAACCGGAAATCAGGGTAATAATGGAGAACCTTCCCCATTCGCGGCCTTCGTCGGGGAGCGTGAGCAACGCTGTAAACAGAGGAATTGACCAGATTTCTCCGAAGAGGCAGTGAAAAGACCGCTCGTTGAAGTACTCGGAGCTGTAAGCTAAAGCCAACATGGTGATGATTTGCAGCGCTGCGGACGGCGCCGTGAGCAGGTTACTTGCGAGAGTGCTGAAGTTTCCGACACGCTTGAGGGTGAGAGTCAAGTAGGCGGTCACAGGTGTGGCAGGAATGTAAGCAATGAGGCCGATCAGGTACAACCCCCAGAGAGATGGGTCAGTCCAGGCACCCTTGACATCCTCCCAGGTGGCAGGCTCCTTGAGCGCGGTGAGGCCCTTGGCAGGATCGTCGCGAAGAATGCGGTTGACCATGATGACCTCTTCTCGCTCGGTGAACCAGGACTTGCGCCAGATCAGAGACGTGGTTCCAGTGGGCGAGCTGGGGAGGTACGCCAGTGACAAAAGACCGATCACCAGGGTCAGAAGACCTTCGAGAAGGAGAAGCCAGAACCATCCGGAGTGACCGCCGACGCCGCGCATCTCCAGAAAGCCTGCGGCCAGCAAGGCCGAGATAACTCCTGTTGAAGGTGTGAGTAAAAAGTTGTTCTCCGAATTTGGGTGAGAGAATGCTACTTACTGGCAATGTTCAGGGTGGACCAGAAGGCAGCGAGGCGGATGGAGAGCTCCTTGGACGTGTAGAAGTAGGTTGCCATGAGAATGACACCGGGGATAAAACCACCCTCAAAGAGACCGATGAAGGCGCGAGTGATGTAAAAGGATGTTCTACTTGTCATGAAGGCCTGGAAAGTGGCTACGCGGGTTTATAGTTAGTGTTGTCCTGGGTCGTGAGGTTGTTTTGGCGGCGTCACTTACAGACAAGGCCCCAGCCGCACATGAGCTGTCGGATACAATAATTAGCGATTGACTAATTGCAAAATGAGGGGGAGAATTGACGCATACCGTGGGCAGAACATGCTTGAAGCCGTACCTCTTGGTAAGGAACTGGACGGGGAATTCAGCCGTCAAGAAGCAGAGCAGTTGAATAGTGGTTCCCTATATAGGAGTTAAACCCCGGAAAAGGTATTGGCCAAAAGTTTTAACCCACGTTGTTGTAATCGTCGGTAGTCAAGTTGAGCTCTTCCAGCAAATTGTCCGCCAGCGCATTGCTGAGATTGCCTCGGTCGAGTTGCAGTCCGAAGAACTGGCGACGCCCGTGTTAGTGCCAGAGATCGACTGCGGGGGAATGCACCATTCAGCGGGGTCGTGCATAATAAGGGTGCATACCATCAGACAGAGCCAGGTCAGGAGACGGAGATCCGTCTTTCGGACAACCTTCCTCTCTTCCTCGGGAGTCCATTCGGCGGACGGGTCGAATCGATGGGCGCCTTCGTATGTGGCGTGGGGTGGCAGCGCCGCGTGAAGTTGTTCGCGACCAACGCCCACCTGCGTCTTGGTGACATCCGCCGAGGATGAGCGTACCAAGACCACCGGGGTGGCTTCAATGTCTACACTGCCCATTGTAGCTGCCGGAAACAATCAACAGACAGTTGTCGTGTCTTTTGTGTCTAAGCAATGGAGAGCTGAAAAGACGGACGAGCCTGAGATGGACACCTCGACGTCAACCTCGGGGAGTTCATCTCAAGATATATACTCCGGGGAGACGCTCCGTCTCATCCTGCCGGCAAGCCGGTGAACGGGTGTGGCACGACGACCGGGCACGCCATAAGGACATGGAACCTAATTTGGGCCATGGCTCGAGGCTGGGCTCGGATCTCCCCCAAAGCAGTTACGGACAAGTCGGCCAAGGCCCAGGTGTAAGATCGAATGAATCAGAGACTTCCTGCAACTCCGGCTCGATCGTTTCCAGATGAGCAACTCGCATTGGTCGTCTAGTTAGTGGAACGCGACCTGCCGGCTTGGGACTGTGGGGATGGCGTCGTCTGGCGTCGCGTCTCCGAGAATTTCTCCGCTTGTCCCCGGCGTCACGCATGCAATATTTAGTCCCGATGTCGCCTTTGCTGAGCGCCGGTGATTCGACGTCACTCGACACATTTAACGGTCCCTAGTGCCCTCCGGGAATAGCCTTGGTCCTGAAGCGTCGCCCGTTGTACCTAATAATTATACCAGCATCGCTATAATTACTTGTCTACTGTACAGAGCCTTACAGACCTCTGCGAGTCGTCGTTACAAAACTTTGTTAATTGAAACCATTCATCTGATTGTTTTTCTCGTATAGCCAAAATGCCGTCTGTCGCAACCAACCACCAGGACGCCATTGTTGCCGACAACAACATCGTCGGAGGCCATCCTGAGAGCCGCCCCCGCATCTCGCAGCCGCTGACTTACACGGGGAGTCTTGATGACATCACGCAAGCCGATGTGACCCCCGTCATTGGACGTGAATTCACCGGTCTCCAGATCCGAGATCTGCTGCGATGGGACGAACGTCACATTCGAGACCTGGCCGTCACCATCTCCCAGCGCGGTGTCGTCTTCCTCAAGGACCAGGACGTCGCGCCGGTAGAGATGAAGGACTTTATGCTACGGCTCACCGAGCTGGGCGGTTGTCCTGCCAGCTCGGGTCTGCATGTGCATCCTCTGACTGAAGAAGGCAGCGAGCTTGGCGACCAGATCAGCGTCATCTCAAGCGAGAAGCAGAAGAAGGGCGGCGGCTTGACTCATCAATTGAGTGATGTTAGCCGATTTGCCTCTGCTGGCTGGCACAGCGACATGTATGAGCCCTGCCGCATCTCCGTCTAATTGAGCTCAGGCTGATTGGAGATAATATCCAGCACCTTTGAGAAGGTCCCCTCAGATTACGCGATGCTCAAGATCCACACCCTACCAGCTACTGGTGGAGATACTGTGAGTAAACGTCCCGTTGAAGCTCAGACTACCTTCGCTTTTGGAAGACGTGGAAAGCTAATGTTCCGTATCGCATAGCTCTGGGCTTCTGGCTACGAGATCTATGACCGCTTATCACAGCCCATGAAGCAGTTCTTTGAAGGCCTGACTGCAACCCACGACGCCTCCTTCTTCCACGATGAGGCCGCCCGTCTCGGAAACCCTCTCCGCAAGGGCGTTCGAGGCTCACCACTAAACCAGGGCGGAAACCTCGCGGCCATCCACCCCATCATCAGGACGAACCCCGTGACCGGGTGGAAGTCGGTGTATGTCAACAAGGGCTTCACGAAGCGCATCAACGGCGTCTCTAAGGACGAGAGCGACGTGCTCCTCAACTACCTGTTCAATCTGGTGACGCAGAACCATGATGCCCAGGTGAGGTATCGCTGGAGCAAGAACGACTGCGCCATCTGGGACAACCGGTCGACGTACCACTGCGCCACTTACGACTATGAGGCTGCACGGGCTGGTGATCGGGTGTGCAGCTTGGGGGAGGCGCCGTATCTGGACATCGAGAGCAAGGGTCGTCGGGAGGCCTTGGGTATTTGATGGAGCTGGCTGTATGGATGAGCGACGACGTGAGATGATGGAATGACAACAAAGCGTAAAATGACTAACTTGATATCAACTTGGTTCACTCTGCTTGCTACGTTGTGCTGCATACTGTGCCCGTAGGCAGTCTCATGAGATCGCCGTGTGGAGATGTGCCCAATGCCTTTTTCTGCCCAACGCCTTCTCCAACGTCCGTCACCCCGGATGGGAAATGGAAGACACAGTAATGCAACTACATGTTCGCTAGCGCTGGACTGAATGAGAGCCATCAAAGGACTAAGAATATACAAAGATCCATAACATGTCCGTAAGTCTGCGTCATACGGAGGAACAGCCTCATTTCGTACCCAACCATCGAGAGATTCAACTAACCCCGCAAGACAACCTGCTCCAATGGCCTTCATTCATGACGTTCATAAATATCATGTGCCTTCACTCTCTCGGATCCTAAATTTGGTTGGGACTGCGCTTCGGGTGTTTTACTGGCAGTTGCAGTAGGTGCTCATAAGAGTTAGCTTTATATCCGGAACACATCACGAAGGACGTTCCATGAACTTACAGAATGGGAGTAAAGTTTCCGCCAGACCCCTCTCCATTGCCAGAGCATCCATCAAATTTTCCGCCACCACTAGCACACTGGAGTAACCACGTATCAGTGTGATTCGCCTGCCGCCAGTATTCGATCTAGGCTTACCTTTGCCGGGCAACCAGCCTTGCAATCTGCCATGTTGTTATATACGTGGCCGGTCCAGGCGTGGGCAACCAGCGGGGCGGTGAGGAATGCGACGAGCGAGAGGAACTTCATATTGATTGTTGTGATTGCGGGTGACACAGGGACTTATTGGATAAAGATGCCGGTTTAATGATTAAGTCTTTCCAGGGAATGCGGTCCCTTTTTATATCCGAACTTCGTATACCCGACTTCGACTGGACATAGGCGGTCAAACACTAGATTCACTATTCGGTGGTTCCGGATACGATCCTGTTGAAACAAACCTTCGTTTTTCATGCGTTTGATTTGACCGCCTTCACTTTATGATGCTCGCAAGCCTGTGACCCTTGTTCAGCACGGATAACACGTGTGTCACGATGCCCGCTTTATGCTCCTTGGCAACCCGAGAATAGAAGAACAATGGAGATCGAATATATTTAAGGTTCGAATACCCACTCTTGGCGACGCCCGGTTTACCTTGCTAGCAGTGAATCCGGGCAATATAGTGGCAAGACGAACTGGTGACAGGATACTTCGCATCTGGAAGAGGCTCGCGGGGTCGAGCCACGACTAGTCTCTGGTAATCGTCCATTGAAAGAGCCTACCCTCTGTAGGCACCACTATCCATGCTGCCAAAAGTCAAGGTGATGAATCTGAGTATGATATAGACGCTGCTATGTTGTTTTTGCTCAAAGGGAAGGACGGCATATTTCTCACGATTGTCACCTCATGCTCCCCTGCCAGTGACTGGATCGACAGTCCGGGTAGGTAGAGATGACCCGAGGGGTGACTGATTGACTTCGGCCTGTCGGTAGCTTAGGTAAATGTAGACTTAGCTCCAAAGCTGGAAATGGAATTTGGTATGTTTAGGTCTCGGCTCTAACGTGACTGTTTTCAATGTCTTGAACGGCACCCAATAAGCTGAGTATGACGGGTATGAGCTTTCTGAGAGCTTTCACTTGTTAAGTGAAACTTTACTTGAATTCTGTGATTATTCTAAGCTTCATAGAGCTGTGACAGCCATGCTCGGCAACCCATTTTCAAACCCCTTTGATAACGACGACGACAGTTTGGTCAAGAACCCCTCTCAACTAACCCTCGACAGGCCTGGCGTTTTGCAAAATTTCAAACAGACTCCGACTCGTTCAGGTCTGTCTCTCAGGATCCAGCGAAACCTTGTTCTTCGTGATGGCATCAATCTCGGCCATCACCGCGGGAGTCAACTTGTCGAGAATCTTGAGCGCACCAACCGTCTCCTCCAACTGTTCCGGGCAACTGGCTCCGGTAATGACGCTGCTGACGTTGGGGTTCTTCAAGCACCACGCAACAGCGAGCTGACTCTGGCTGACGGCCAGGCGTTCTGCAATGGGCTCCAGCTGGCGTACCAGGTCGATCTCTGCCTCCCAGTCGTCGGTGCCTATGCGCGTTCGCATGAAATCGGCGAAATCATCCTTGCTAGCTCCAAAGCGCGAGCCTTCGGGCGGATGGCCGTCCTTCACGTCATTGTACTTGCCGGAGAGAATTCCCATCTTGATGGGACTGAAGGTGGTGAGACCTAGGCCGGTGCGTTCATATAGGCGCTGGAATTGGCCTTCGACCTTTTCACGGACCAGCATGTTGTACTGAGGCTGCTCCACGATCGGGCCAATCATCCTCAGGTCGCGGGCAATGGCAACCTGCGGCTAGTGTATTAGTCCTCTGCACTTCTTCAGAGCCTGGGGCGTCAGACTTACAGCCTCCATAATCTCGTCAGCGCTCCATTCTGATGTGCCCCAGTAAAGAGCCATTCCTTTGTCAATGACATGGTTGAACGCTCGCACAGTCTCCTCCACGGGCGTCAATCTGTCCGGGCGATGCGCGTAAACAATATCGACATACTTGAGCTGGAGTCGCTCCAGTGAAGCCTCCAGTCCCTCGATGATGTGCTTCCGTGACAAGCCGTGGTTGTTAACCAGGACCTCACCATTTACGGCTCCCCAGTTGATCTCTGACTTCGTTTAGTCCAGGAATCAACAGAAAAGGAGGGCAACTTACTGGTGCTAATGACAAGGTCGCTTCGTTTCCACTTAAAGTGCTTGAGCGCCTTGCCCATGACAATCTCTGCCTGGCCAGCGGTGTAGTTCTCTGCAGTGTCGAAAAAGTTGATACCCAGATCGTACGCTTTCTTCATACAATCAAAGGCCTCTTTATCATGAGCATAGCCGCCATACGTCAACCAGCTGCCGAGGCTGATGGCAGAGACATGAAGACCAGACCGGCCAAGCCGGCGGTAGATCATACCAGTATCCCGAGGTTCAGGCCACGCCATTGTGCAGGATGTTGACGACCAAATGATGTGTGTGGGTAGGATTGTGTACGTTTCCGAGTCCTTTGTGCGACCCATGTAAGAAGTCGCGAGACTGTTAGCCTCAATCGCGGCGGGGTTGTCTGGCGGAGAAATTCTCGGAGGTTGGCGAGCAAACGTGGGGCACGCATGTTTCCACGTCGGAGGATTCGTAGTCAGCGGTGTGGATATTGTCCAATGGCGTGAGATTGTCTCGAAATGTTGTCATCGACATGCATCGACATGCATTTCAGCGTTGACTGACCGGCGACCGGTCAGGGCTGAATCGAGCGCTCCCCATCAGCATGCAACGGGCTGTTCTTTTTCTGTTCCCTCCTGAGGGATCGACTCGAGCAACATGCGAGTTAGTGGAGATGGCGACCGAATGAGGTATCCTAAATCGAGAGGTGCCCAGGATATCTGCGAGGCCTGCTCCTCCATGAATTGGTATGTTGGCATGGTTATCTCAGTCGATGCCGTGGGCACGTCAATGGCTTGCCAGCTTGCTTGTTGGTCGACACTGAAGATGAGGCCGTTGCTTGACATGTCTTCATTAGCAGCCTCCGATAAGAGGCCCGACTCGGAGGCGGCTTCCATTTTCATGGTCAAAAGCGAGAGCAGAGTCCTGTTGCCACCCCGAGACGAAGAGAGAATGTCTCTTAAGCGGCGCAGGATTGGGCCAGGTTGATCAGTCACGGCTGCCGGGTGATTGCTCGCAATCGCATCAATCACTGCCGTAGCAATCTCAAACGTTTTGAACTCCTGAGCACATGTTAGTAGATAGCCCGACCCAGTGTGCTGTACGTGACAACTTGCCAGAGTTGGACCGTGAGATTCAAGGGCTGTGGCAGGGAGTTGTGAGACGAGGGCCAGGAAATCCTTCGCAATCGACACCGGGTTCATGGCAGGAATCACAATACCGAAGCGCAACGCAGCGCGCCATAAAACAGCTCGCATCCACTGTCGGGTGACAAACATGTCCGCTCGTTGGACGTCGTTGATTGGGCCCCAGTCATCGTCGCCAACTGAGTCGAGCAATTTCTGCTGGAGGAGTTCGAGGCAGCTTTGTGCGACAGAGGCCATATTCGGCACGTCAGAGTCGGCGTTGCGTAAGATCTCAAAGATTCCAGATTGGTCAAAGACCCAGAAGAGGTGGACGAGCTTGAGGAACGCCGGGAGGACCTGGGCTTGATCGTCCGCTCCGCCAAACCAGGGCAACAAGATATTGGGCTTCAAGACGATGGGTAATTTGTGTAATAGGGCTACGCCCCTGGAATCATCTTGTCAGTTATGAAGACTCAGAGTGGAAGTTTACACAGACCGTTCGGTAACGAAGAGTAACCAGAGGATCCTTCGAGATACCTGTTGGTCTGCTTCCGAAAGCGTAGCGTAGGTCGATTCACGGTCGAGACGCAGGATCTGGGCCTGGGTGATGGCCTCTCGTAGATACACGAGGGACTTGGTGCCACCGGGAGCGGCATTCTCATGATAAATGTGGAGGAAGAAGGATATACGCAGGGCATCGAGAAGATCAAGTTTCTCACCTAATCCACTCGCCTCGGCCTCCTCGACGCTGGACTGCCACGGTGTCTCCAGTCTAAGCTGAGCAACAGCAGCGAGAGCCACTGCATTTGCAAGATGACGTGCGGCATTGACTTGGCTGGGAGTTTCCATTAATCTCCGCTTCAAGTCGGCTGCATCGACGACGGGCCAAATGGGAAACAGTCTTTCGGCATATGTGTCGAGGATGCTGATCAGATGGGGCAGCTCCTTGACCAATGGAGCTGCCTTGTCCTTGTCCCGGTCTGCGGAAAGACCTCTGCTACCCGTCCCGTTCAGCGAATCCCCCTGGCGCTTCCTCTGGATCTTGTCGATAGTTCTGGCTCGTAGTCCGCGGGGACCTCGCGTGGCCTGGAGACGGTTGAAGGTACACTCGATGCCTGAGGCCACGCATCCGTTGCAGGGCGGAATCTCAGAGCACCGGATCTTACGAACCTTGCACGAGTCGCAGGCGCGCCGTGCCAACCGTGAGCGAGCTCCCGCGGCGCTTCCACTCGCACTGGAAGGCGGAGGCGGCGGCTGCTCGGGCTGACGAGGAGATTGGGCCATGTGGATGGCCTCGGAGGGACTCATACCAAGGTCAACGGCCGCGCAAAGATTGGAGAAAGGGCGCGTCCCAGCCTCAACCCGGAATGAGACAGTCAGCTTCTCGAAGCAAAAGAGGCAGACAGCGAGACCCATACTGACCATCTGCCCAGTCTGTCGGTAGCATCCTCTGTATTGGCGGCGATGACGTGATTAGAGGTGACGATTTCACGATCACATCGCGCTGTAATTACCCCGTAAAAGACGATTGAACTCCCTGAAGTTCCCCACTCCAGGCACTCGCGAAGCTTTTTCCAGTGGACCTCGGCCACCGCACTCCAGGGGGGGGGGGGGGGGTTAGCGGGGTGATGCCCCATGGAATGGTGGACGGGACCGTAAGCTAAATAGCCTAAAAGGGCGCAGCTCTGAGACACGCATTGCGCATTGTGAATGCTTATAAGAGGTGTACTATGTATATTAATCGCTATGTGAGGGGGAGGTTCAACTCAGCCCTTTTAGGAAAGCATGATCTATACCGGTCCTCTCTTGACCAACGGCATCATGTTCCTTCTAGCCATGTGTATTTCACATGATGCATCACTGGTACCACGGGCTTGGCAACTCATTGCCAAAACCACATCGACAAGATGGACCTGGGTTTCCCAAGAGACCCGACCGTTTTCCGCGGAGCCATCTCCCTTCGGACCAACAAACACCTTGACGCACCGACTTGAAGTTTTCTTCTCGTAATTGGATACTGCCATGCTCCGTCGGGCATCGGGGCTTGAACTCACTTGATCCATATGAGTTGTCAGGCTCGCCAACATGTAGAGTCTGAGTTGGCCGTTGAGTGTTATTTGGAGAGTTGTTTGTTTCGTTCATTTAGAAGACTACAGGTTTCTCATCCGCCCTCAGGTCCATGGCCCGCCAGGATGTTCTCCCGAAACCATGGAAGGTAGGTATCCCTCCCGCAGCCCAGCAATCACCTGGTACGTCTCCAGCATACGATGGGTGCTGCCAAACTGCTGTTCCACCCACAGCACCGTCTTGAGGCGTTCGCGCGTCGACAGCACCAGCATCCACTTATGCCCTTGGACTATGACGGCCGTGGGAGGGGGCAGCAATCGTCGAAGGCTTCTGGCAGGGCTTGGAGCCAATACAGGATGCTCTGGCTCTCGTCGTCAGACATGGCGGCGCATCTTTGCGGGTTGCATCAATCAGTACGGTTGGTGTTGTTGCTCGTAGATGAGGGAATGGTGGGGGCGAAACACATTGGCGCGGCAACATAATACCTGGCTTACGCCACAGCCAGCGCTCTAAGTAGATGGCTCAGCGCCACAGCCATAGGCAACCGGAGGCTTGAATAATGTCACAATTAGTAGAGGCTATCATCACGTGTAGATAGCTGGAACGGACTTCGAAGCATTACAGAATGCCGACCTGTGGACCTTCGGCCCAAATGCTCATAGCCGAGGTTATCTCGGGCTGTTACAACAGCCCGAAAGCGCGGTTGAGCCTAGCAACCGGTGGGTCTAGCAACACACATTTAAGGCAGCTTTGGCTGCATCTTTCCTTTGTAGAAGATAAGGCAAATTTACTATGTAATCCTCACACTCCACTGTAGCCCGTAACGTGACAAATAATATATGGGCGTGGCTGACGAACATCAACGCCGACAACTTGTCAACCAACATCAAAACACAATGCTCGAGTCTGACAGAATCCTTGCTTGGGTTCGGGATCTACCTGGGGACGGTTTTTGCCCTCTGTCACAGTCCGAATCGCCCAAGAAACAGATGATGAGCTTGCGCCTCGACGATAAAGGCCTCGAGTTCCGACAGCTCGATGTGAATACGACACCAGACACAGCAGCGGATTTGTTGAGTACGCTGGGTGAGATTAGCAGGAGACATTGATATAATCCCCCATGAGTGGCGTGACAGAATCCTGCGGGACCGTCAATCGACAAAGAGGGAGGGACGTTCGTGGAGGTACTCGTTCAAACCCTTAGCCACGTCGGATCAACTTCCTGGTAGGATACCATCGTGCGATGAGGTGGAGCTAGTGGGCGAAATGGCGAAAGAGTACCTGAATTTTGGCCACGATGAGTTAAGCTGGAACGGCGAGGTCCATCACCAGATCCTGAAGGCAGTCTTCCGAGATCCTGATAAAAAGAAAAGCGGGATCTTCGATTTTGTCCCTTGGTAAGTCTCCAAAAATGTTCTCATCTTAGCACTGCTGCCCGCCCACACTGTAAGTATTTCCCAGCAAAGATGGTAGACTTGTGTATATGCGCAGACCTCAATCACGATGAGAGTTGGAGGGAAGGTTTGAAGACCCTAAGCCGCAAAACACACACCCTTTCGGTCAACCATACCGACTTTACACCATTGCAACTGCGCCCTGTCATGTTGAGTATCAAGACGAAGAAGCCCGGAATGGAGCTAGATACGGCCCAGCTCCAGATGGGAGTCTGGCACGCTGCGCAGTGGTCTTTCCTTCGGACGTCCGTCAGACTCGCGCTTCAATCCGGGCCATCGTATAGAGTCGACAGCAGATCATTCGTCATCGGACCAAACGGAACTTGACATGCAAGTAGATGCCGCTTTATATCGTCTGGGCTTCTTTCCCGGGATCATTGTTCATGCGCACAGATGGCTGTTTGTGCTATCGACACTCGAGGGCCAGAAGACGATTTTGTGGACGGAGCGCCAGTTTGGGAGCACGCAGAGCATCCTTGAGACTTATCAGATTGTTGCAGGCCTACGGGAGCTCAGTGCGTGGGCAAGGGATGCCTATCTCCCCTGGTTCCAGGAATATGTTCTGGCTGTATGAATTGGAGCAATTCGCATATCTTAAACTAAGAAGCCTTACCTAAGGGCCTTAAGCAACAACCACAGCGATAAACCTATTAGATATAGCCCAGAGGACTGTGGAGAAGCTGGAAAGGCTCCTTCAAGCGGCGGTACAGCGCGCTGAGAAAGCGTGGAGGCGACGACAGGAAGTGCTAGAAAAGCTCCTTTCCCTGGCCCGACTTCCTTGATCAACAAAGAGTTGCCTTCGGCACTCTCTACGACACGTTCCAGGCCGGCTTACGGAACCGAATTTCTCGGCGACCGATAGCAAACGAACAGACTCGAATATTTTCTATATGATAGCGTGGAGCATCCGGTCAGAGCCATCATCGAACAGCTCAAGGGGGTGGAAGAGGTCAGCAGGGCGTTTCAAATCGGAGATGGTATCATTTTCGAGAACCGCCCCTGTGCCCTTAGCGGGGAAGTCATTGAAAGGGGGAGACCATCGAAACCGCGGACGCCGGACCACTGACAAGATCTCAACCAACTGCGACCGGGCTAGATCTGTATATATCGGTCCGACAATTCCCTACCCACACAGCGCACCATGGTGTACATTTCTGAGTACAAGCCGCCTCACAAGTTCACCGCCCCGCATCTTCGCCTTGGCCTTCGTGTCATGAACATCTATGAAGAAGCCGTGAACCGCAAAACAATCCCAGCGTCTGCCGTTACGCAGACATATCATTATATGATCGAAAGTGGCCTTGAATATGATCTTCTGACTACTGGCGAGGCTATTGTATTCCTGAAGGTTGACTGTGACGAGCCAGAGATGCTATACTATCATCTGGTGGAGCCTGGTCTAGAGGCATCAGCTCATCCGAGCAACTTTCACCTCAGCACCGGTGTCGGTCAATATCTAGCGTTCACCCTCATGGCTCTCGGTTCACTTGGAGAACGACATGAGCATGGACAGGAGGAACATCAAAGGGCCATGGGGGACCTGAAAACATGGGCTAAGGACTTTGAAACGACGTTGCGCTCCATTCCAGAAAACGAACGATCAGCGCCATCGGACGACTAACCTTCTTATCTACCTACCACCTATAAAGACGCCGATCCGTCGCCGTACCTCGCCCGCAGAAGAAGACGGCGACCTGCTGAGGGACAGGGCGACGGGGTGCCGTTGAGAAATGACAGGCAGAAACCATCCGATGACGAGTCACAGCCCAGATTACCGGATACCCCTACACCAACCGGACGAAGATCAGGACCCATTAATCGACGGAGCGAACGGCTGGCGCGACGGCCGCGCCGAGGGGATGGCGAACATTGCCAGCAGTACTGTACGCAGAAGTGCCTTCTCGGGCTGCTGAAGGGAGGGCTTCTCGATCCAAAGTGGCCGAACCTGGCCCTTTACCACAAGGGCGGTTCTCACGCCCGCTCACGTCACCCAGTCGATCACACCGAAATAGCTCGAGCTTCTCTGGAAGCAGCTAGAACAGTCATTATATGGTGAGATCACGCCGCTAAGGAAGAATGGTGCGCGCGATGACACTTTCAGGTAACCTTGTTGGGGCACGGCTACGCCTTCATCCGTAAAGGCACGGTGCGGGCTTTTATCAAGGATCTCGAGCACGAGCCTGCGATCTACGAGCGGCTCAAACGGATCCAAGGCATCAACGTGCCGGTGTTCCTGGGCGCTATCGACCTCCGATCGATGAATAAGACTTACTACTACGACCATCGGGTCTACGTGGTGCATATGACGCTTTGTTCCTGGGGAGGTGACACTATTCCTAAGGCAGTGGACACTAGCGACATGGCAAAGTCTCTCCAGAGTATGGCTGTCCGGTCCTTGCGAGCCATGCATCAAGAGGGAGTGGTCCACAAGGATGTGCGACTTGCGAATATGCTGCTTAATCGCGAGGTCAACGGGGTGATGATGATTGACTTTGACAGGGCGTCGCTCCTCGAGCCCCCGATGCCAGATAATTGGAGGATTCTCAGAGGATACCTGGATGGTCCAGGTGGCGTTTCAGGAAGCCGTTGTATAGTAGCCAACGTCAAGGAGGCTTGCTTAATATTTGCGCACCTCTAGCAAGAGGGTTGCACCAACAGCCTTTGCTCTGTACACCAACAACTACAACAATAAAGATACTAAATTAATTAATTGCAACCGCTATTAAACCGCTGCGAAGCCGCCGTGCGGCCGGGCCTCGCCGGTCGCTAGTTATATCATTAACCGAACCAACCGATGCGAACAAGCTCTGCGACCAAGGCACGATCGTGGCCGCAGAAGTTTGTCAGACCGAACCCTATTCAGGGAGTATCCAACCTAGGCAGTGCTTCAAGTGCTTCCGCTTCGGACACATTGCACAATACTGCCGGGAATAGGCCGGGTGCGGCCGCTGTGGGGGAGCCCGCCATGCGAGAGATATGGTCTGCCCTGCCTCTAGCGGCGAGATCCCCTCAGTGTGTTGCAACTGCAACGGGTCGCACCCAGCGTGGTCCCGCGCGTGCCGCGTTGTGCAGAAGGAGTGGCAGCGAGCGAGGGATGCCTACGCAGATAGACCTATACGGTTTAGCATTCCGGATGAGCAGCACGGGCGCATGGCGTGCCCGCCACGGGATATAACAGCGAGCGCACCAGCACCAACAACATCAACCGTTCCAATTCACCCTGCCCGTAGGGGACCCAGGCGGCCTCCAAAGCGGCCTCGGGCCGGGACGGGCGCGCCGGCTCCAGTGGTAGTTGGACCAATGGACCGATTGAGAGAGCAATTGCTCGCGAAAGCAAGAGAAAGCATACCGCTAGGAAGCGAAGATGATTGGGAAGACGAGGATTAAGGAGAGCGAAGACGACTCGGACCCGCCTCGGGATCGAAGACATCCCACAACACTATTCGGGCCAAGCCCTATGAGGAAATTCCGAATGCGGGTACGTAACTAGCTTTTACAGTAAAGCAGACCTACCCACAACTTACGCCGCTGCGCACGCGTACTGAACCCGACTTGCTTCCCCCTCGGGTAGAGGTAGTAGGGAGTTTTCATCCTATAGCTTACTAATTAGGTTTTCCCCTCTACTCTAGATTAGTCTTTTTTAGAAGAAGGACTGAATAGCTAGTAGCTAAAGCAGTGTATAAATAATAATAATAATTAATTGCAACCATAATCCGCTCTTATAAAGTTCTTCATAATATAATCCATATACTAATCCTACCTCTAGCTCTAACTTAACATTACCCCTACCTAACCAACCCAACCAGCCCTGACTACCAACCTAACTACTGTCCTAGGTATTGCTTTAGGTAACCTAATGTAGCAGGATGTAGAGGTGGTACTTTAATTCATCGAAAGCACCTCGGCTCCGCGAACGTACTTGTCGGTGCCCCTAGCAATACTCCTAGCAACGGGTCTTTTTTCGCCCACATATATCTTGAGCTCGCCTCTGGGTCACACAAATGCTCGGAACTACAACGGAAGCCTGTAGAAAATGTGCCGACCACATAAACCAGATCAGTTCTTATAACCATATCAATGGTATTTGAACTTCATGCGTAACTCTTCCGAAAAAGGTAGTTGCATCTGGTACTTTTATGCTTGGTCCAATCGTTCGTTCAACCCTACCCTTTCGGCATTGTGCAGTCTATCTTCTGCAGCATCATTCACCCTCTCCTATTTTCTTCTTCCCAAGTTTATGCGCTCTTGAATCTTGGACCAGCCAGGTAGTTTTGCTGACTGACACAGTCGAAGCGCAAAGAGACATTAGCACGAGTTTTTCGACCGCCAATCGCCCGGTTTCGGGGAGCTCAATCTTCGGCATCCGATACAGACAGACAGAGAGTCCTTAAGTTACACAGCACGCTCCCGAGTCCTATGGCAACTACTTGGCGCTCGGCGTCTCGGCTTCGCAGATGCTAGCTCTGCGTAGACAGTTGACTACTGACCAAGCCGCATGTCGCATCCGGTCACTCCGTCTTGAGACTGTTTAATGCTGCCGAACGAACCAGTTGGTTACTCAACTTAACATCGGCGATTTGTTCGCAAAATTCTGGCTCATGACATCACCTCGCCACCCCATCGCAGTTTTGCCAGGCAGTAACACGGATATTCGGAACTACCATAGAAACGTGCAGCAAATGTGCCGACCACCCGAGACACAAAGCAATCCCAACGTTCCTCGTCCCACTGAACGCATCAATGGAGTTAACACTGGCAATTCCACGCACGACCATGACACTCTCACGATGCGGATTTAGGCGTGGCCCGTATCTCCGTTGGCGGTGAAACGCCATTTCTAGCCCACCGTCGTATAGACGCGCCGTCTGATTGGCTCGTGAGAGCACTAACATCCGTCGCGATGTCACTGGTGCCGTGTTTCCAGATTAGGAAATCTTCGTTCCGGGTATCTGTTCTAAAATCCGTGTACATGACGATGGATATTATTAAAAGTTTGAGAGTTAATGAGTTCTGCATTGGTATATAAGGTTGGTTCTCTGTCCATAGCTATACTTAGAATATTCCAGTTCATCAAACATAGTTCACCAACACCAGCATCTCACCATTTCCAGCAAGTTCAACAACTTACAAACAAACCCATCTCCTCAACAAACTCGAAATCAGCATCATGGCTCAGAAGTATGCCAAGGATCAGCCTCGGGGCTTTGTTAACAAGATCGAAAGAGTGGCCATTGTCGGCGTAAGTCCTTAAACCCCATGCTCCTTTCATTGTAGGATCTAGAGCAACGAATCTAACAGCTGAAAAGGCCGGTGGCTCCATCGGAAAATATCTTGCCGAGGCATTGGTTAATACTGGAAGACATTCCGTCACTGCCATTAGCCGTGCTGGAAGCACCAGCAAGGTTCCCGATGGCGTCCAAGTCACCACTGTTGACTACGATGATGAAGATTCTCTCGTCTCTGCTCTAAAGGGGAAGCAGTTCCTCGCCATTTCCATGTCCCTGGCTGCTCCTCCTGGTACCCAGGACAAACTCATCAAGGCTGCGGCTAAGGCGGGTGTGCCGTGGGTCATGCCAAACTGCTACGGCACCGATCCGACCGACGTAACTTTGGGCAAGGAGAACTTCACTGGTCCCCCAATTGTTGCCTGGATCAAGACCATTGAGGATCTCGGAGTGTCCTCTTGGATTACCATGACTTGCTCGTTCTGGTATGAGTTCTCTATTGCGCAAGGCCCAGAGTGGTACGGCTTCGACTTTACCAATAAAAAGGTGACATTCTATGACGATGGAAAGACCCGCATCAACACCTCCACATGGCTGCAGTGCGGTAGAGGCCTTGCTTCTCTACTGAGCCTGAAGCAACTCCCAGATGATGAGAACAACCAGTCCCCGACTATTTCTCAATGGAGGAACAAGCCCATGTATATCTCAAGCTTCCGCGTTTCTCAGCGAGAGATGCTCGACAGTATCGAGCGAGTGACAGGAACGACTGACCAGGACTGGACGATTGAGTACGAAGGGTCCAAAGCGCGCTGGGATCGAGGAGTGAAGATGGAGCAGAACGGGGATCGCCGAGGACAGGTGACGGCCATGTACTCGCGGACATTCTTTCCCAACGGCGATGGAGACTTCAAGTCTAGGAAGGGTCTCGACAATGAGATTTTGGGGCTTCCAAAGGAGGATATGGATGAGGCGTCGAAGAGGGCGCTTGCGATGGTTGACAGCGGGTATGACTACCTCAAGAGGTTCAGGGCTTGAAGGGGATGGAAGGGTAGACAGACGTTGAGGAGAATTAGTGATATATGGTCTTTACAAACAAGACAGTTCGTTTCATTTCTGATTGAGGCCGGTGTGACTTGGCAGCTGGAGTTGTCGAGTACCCCTTATCCAGAAGAGACTTAGAAACGGACACAGACTAGAGATGCCTCAAGTAATAGTGGTTGGATAGGTGTTGTAAGATTTGGAGGAGCCTGTGATCTCAAGCATTGTGCGATCCTCGTAAAGATGGTATGGGCAAAAAGAGAGAACCGGTTTCAAACATCAAAAATGTGATTCCGCCCGGGCTCGAACCGGGGACCTTCTCGGTGTTAACGAGATGCCATAACCAGCTAGACCACGGAACCAATGTTCTGTCAATCGGAGGATCTCGGGAACTTGTTGAATGGGGCCGCGATGTGTCAGACTATGTAGCTGGAGAACGCCCCGCAAGCTAGGCGCTGGCGACATCTTCTCTCCACCACACCATAAATGGCACAGTGGATTTCAGAGCTTCATAATTACCACATATCTTCTTAGAGAATCTTATTCTACGTTTTAGTTTTCTTCCATCATCTTGCTTTCTACTGTCGTCGCCTCGTTACTAGACGTTGCCAGAGGCACGGGAGGGCTCCGAGACCCAACGGTTTGGAGGTTCAACGAGAGAAGAGCATGCTAAGACCGATTATTTTAAGTATCTAGGTGGTAGTCAGTCAGTCGAGCGATTGAAATAAGATCCGTGGCGCTTTCTTTACTACAAGCTATCCCGAGATCGCAGCAGGAAGATCTAGTCCATTCGTCTCCAAGTTCCGCATGGAGCCGCCCTCAATAAAGTCCTAGCGCGAAGTCACAAAGTGAAGAAAATGATCGGTCAAAAGAAGATACATCGAGAGAAACCATTAATTGTAGTTATTACTCCTGTACATGGCTGAGGACAGTTGTGGTGACAGGTTTAGATTGGGATATTGGGGACATGAACTGGCATGCGAAGAGGGCAAGCAATACAACTCAAACGATCATTCACGGCCTTCTGCAACTAATTAAACATAAGCCAACCGCAAATATGGTCGAAGCCAGGAGACTTGTAGAATGAATCATTGACATTCTTCTTCCAAGGCTTACTGGATGCTTAAGCAAGGAGTAACGAAGCGGGAGCTTACAGCAAAGAGTCATAGGGGGTTTCGCAAAAGGAGGAAGGCTATCAAATAAATTATTTGGTCTCAAGGAAGGGATAGGAAACGCGTCATCAGGAATGATGAGGGAGTTAAGGAAATCTAAGTTCTTTGAGAGAGGTTTAAAAAGATCAGACTTTAGAAGACCAACGGGCCTGGGAGGCTTGTGGTGCAGATGAGATGAACCTTGTACGGGCTTCAAGAGTGGCTTCAGCAGTCCATTAGGACAGCCAGGGCCAAACAAGCGAACGTGAAACCAGAGTAGCAGAGCCAGCTCATGAAAGACTCTGATCTGGGCAAGGGCGACATCTCAGGCGGTTTTACTAGACACTTCTTACTGCTTCTGCTGCCGCCGGTGTGACCGACTGGGTAAAACTTCACATACAATGGCCAGAGCTACAGGGTTTTTATTGCGCTGGGTCAGGCAGCAATTTGTACTTCTCTTTACACCAACATTCTGGACATTGCGCTGAGCTCCCCCTGTACCATTTATCCACAGCCCGCTGCCACGTCTTTGCTTCCACTCCCCTGCGCCGCCGGTACGTCCTTGAGAGCAGCCTCCAATGTATCTTTTTCTTGGGGCGGTACTGTAAGCAATCGCAGCACAATCTAAACTTCTTGGTCTGAAAATTCTTGCGATCGACTTGAGGCTCAAAGCGCCAGAGGAGCTCATATATGTGATGGCAGGTGGACGGCAGGAGGTTTCTGTGCTTGGCCACTGAAGGGACCCTGATTGTGAACATCGCTGAAACCTGCAATAGATGCTTGCACGCAAGAGCAAGGCAGACGGCTTCTATTGGGTCTGCTTGTTGGAATATTCGTCCCAGGATTTCTGTTGGTAGGCGTAAGAGGTCGCAAGAGATGAGAGCCTTCGCCTCAAGGAGCTTCGAGTGCGAGTTGTCAGTTGATAGGAAGTGGAGCAATGTTAAGAGATCAAACCTTTGGTGGCGTGGCGAAGCGTCGTAGGCATGAATGATGAGATCCCGCGCCTGGTCTCATCTTGTCACGTAACTTGCTGTAAAGTTGATCATTCACACATTTGCAATGGTTGTTGCAGGCAACTGACGCAAGAAGCGCGATAGTGGCTACTGTAATGATATGGTTATAACGATATTGAGCGTGGGCCCCTTTCGGCCTTGACGTGTGTGGCGCATGAGAAGGGAACACCCAGCAATCCACCCCACAATCGTCATGTTCTTCTCCGGTACCTGCAATACACGCGGGCAGGTCAAACTTGAGGAACCTGGTCGAATGTCATGGCAAAGCGGTTGAATGAGACTGATGGCCTGCTACGCAGTCGATGATCTGGCGCGACACCAGCTGGGGGGCGATGGTCCAGCGGAAAACTTGTTGATACTTCAAAAGGGAACGTCGCTAATGGTCCATCTTTCTGAAGGCAATGGGTTTGGATTTAACGTCCCGATTGACGGGCATTCCCAGGGGGCCGCGTAAAGACGACCGAATCCACGGATATACGGAAATTCAGGGATGCGAATACTATTGCGACGTGGAGAACTGACCAAAGCCCTTCGGTGGATTGACTGCAATTAGCAATTATCAGGTGGCTTGCCTGATGGGCCCATTTCTTCTTTGTCTCGGGCGCACATGGCAAGATTCAAGGTGATTCTTCAGCTTCTTTAGTGCCTGGAATTTGGCCGTCTTTGCGTTCAAACTCGCTCGCTGCTTGTCCTCATCACCTCCTCCACCTGCTTCTTATACTCGGCCCAATCATCACTCCTTGGATACGGAACGTCTGGAACCGGGACGCCCAGGAACTCGCAGAGAGTCCCCCACCCTTGGCCCGGCTGGTACTCGAGAAGCCCGCGAGCGGCGGCCAGGTCCCTGACGTCGGTGTTGTGCTTCTGGTAAAGCGCCGGGCCGTTCTTGTCAAAGTCGTCACCCCAGCACAGCCACGCGTCCTCGGAAGCCCGCACGGATAAGACGACGGCGGCCTCTGGATAGGCGTCTAGGAGCTCGGCAGCGAAGATGGCGGCTGGGTAGTCGGCGAGTCCCTCGTAGCCGTGCAGGATCTGGTCGAACTGCGACCGCGTCCAAGGCGCGCCGTCGCGGGTGGCCTTGGCTTCAAGAGCGGCCATCCAAAGGCCGGCGTGTCCGTTCTTCCCGACCTCGCGCATGTGGTAGACGGGCGCGATGCCCAGGATCTCGAAAGCGTCTGCGAGAGCTGGTGGTTCCAGTTAGACGTGCATTGGCGTGCCATCGACTCACGATAAACGCGGATCGTGGCTTGGGGGGCACCGGCCACCGCCCCATGAATCCCGTCCCGGGGCAAAGGCTTCGTATGCACAGTTATTCGGATTGCGCGTCAGGGTACGCGGAAGATTGTCAAGAAAGTGGACACTGTCCATCCCACGGCTAGTCATTGTGGAGGGCGCCATTCTTTAAACTAGAGACTCTTCTGTTTCGAAGTGGTCGGCTCTTCCTTGTGCAAGCTTGTCTCGGCTTTCCCATCTCAGCTGTGGCTGCCTTTTCTCCATCTCTGGCAGCACTCAACACTTCCAATGTAGACGCTGGTCTCGTGGGATCCCGTCCCTTCAAGATGGCCCAAGTTTCCGAGTCAGAAGCCAAGCCCCTTTTAGCCCCTTCGGGCCCGTTCCGCCTTGGATTCCCCTGTCTCGCGGTGGACCAGTCGTGCGTTTGTGGGTGCGCGGCTCATGTCACTGCGACGCCCATGTTCGTCACTTGCATACACTACTGTCACGTTATAAGGTGGTTATTGTGGTCCCGCAAGGGACGTTCGTCTTTTGCGACAACTACACAGTCAGTATTCTCCACAGATGAAGGTAAGGATCGTCATGGCTGTTGAAGCAATCCAGGAACAACAGCTGCCGCGCCCCTTGGTGGTTCGCCGGGTCGCAATCACAGCCCGGAATCAACCTCCGTTCCCCATAATTCGCTGCGAACCCATCCATCAAGAGAGTAGGGGACATAAGTCTACTCACGTATCTGGTACGCGGTTATGAGCACGAAGTCTCTTTACCCGTTATCCACGACACACAAGTTTCAACGGGGACGACTCCCATGACACGGCTGTGTGGTCGGTGGAGAGGACCGGTGGATGCTGAATGACGGCTTCGCGTGTTCATCCCCTGGGGTTTGATAGAGCTCGTCGTCTCCTCTCGGATGTCCTTCATTGCCATTCGTGTCTAATCCAACGTGGAGCCTCGTCTGATCTGGTAGGTATCCTGCGCCCACTGTTTCCGCTACGAAGAAGTGGAATATAACCGTCGGAAGAGAAAGTGTGGCTACCAAGTACCCTTGGTTTCCTTGTTTCTTGGCTTATGTTGCTTCATCTTCTTGTGTCCCTGTCTCCTCGTCTCTCCTTGTTTCCTTGACTGGTCTCTGTTCAACACGCCACCCCTCCTTCATCTCATCCTCTCCTTCCATTATATTCTTCGTGCTCTTGCCCTCGGCTTCTTTTGTCCTGCTTCTTCTAGAAATCGCCGAAGAGCAGCATATCATCGTCAGACCTAACGACAACCCATATACACCCGCTTCGTGCAAGTCGCATTCGACCGCGTCTCGGCCTTGAACCCGAACCCATATCCGATCCCGATTAACACCCTCCATTCGACCCCATGCGGGCCTGCGCGGCGCCACTGAGGTCCCAGTCCCGGCTACGGCTGGTACTGGCTCTTCTCTTACACGGTCTCGTATACCTCCCGGCAGCGTCAGCATCGAATCTGATAGCCCGCGACAACGTCAAGCAACCGTCCGTCTCATGGTATGATTGGGGTTATTATGGCTCCTTCCCTCACAGAAGCTACGAATCGTTCGGCGCGCAGTCGCCTTGGCCTGCGCTTGTCCGCACTGATGAGCAATGCGACGATGGCTACATCTTTATCGAGCCGCGCGGCCTCTACGTCGAAACACCTGGCCCGGTGATACTCGACAATGCGGGGAATCTTGTATGGATGCAGACACTCTGGGGACAAGCCATGGACCTCAAAGTCCAGAGCTTCCAAGGAAAGGACTATATCACCTTCTGGCACGGCACGGACAATGGTACTTTCGGCGAGGGATACTATCTCATGGTAAGCCTGCATTCTAGTAATTGTACTCCGAAGAGAGCATAAAGCGACTTTCAACGTCTACTTGCTACTATACTAACACGCAAACAGCTTAACGAGTCGTACGAAGTGTTCAAAAAGGTCACACCGGCCGGCCAATTCACCGGAGACCTCCACGAGTTTCGCATTACCGACGCCGACACTGCGCTCATGACGATCTACCACAAACAAGCCGCCGACATGTTAGCATTCGACATCAAGGACGGCTGGATTTTCGACAGCATCTTCCAGGAAATTGACTTAGTCACGGGCGAGCTTCTCTTTGAGTGGCGCGCCTCGGACCACTTCGCCATCAGTGAAACCCTCGCCGACCTCCACGGCGACGGTGGTGACCCGAGCAATGCCTTCGATTTCTTCCACATCAACAGCGTCGACAAAGATGCCAATGGAAACTACCTCATCTCGTCGCGGTACATGTGCGCTGTGGCGGCCATCAGCTCCGACGATGGCAGCGTTCTATGGCAGCTTGGTGGTAAGCGCAACTCGTTCGAGGACCTTTCTCAGGGCGCTGCAACAAACTTCACCTGGAATCACCAGGCCGCTTGGGTCGATAACTCAACTCTAACGGTCTTCGACAACGGTTCCAATGGCCGCAAGAATACGGCCGAGTTCAGTCGCGGCCTCCTCGTCACCCTCGACACGGACGCCATGACAGCGACCCTCGTCCAGGACTACATTTCGCCCTACAAGGTCCGCGCCGTCTCGCAAGGCTCCGTCCAGATACTTCCTAACAGCAACGTGCTCGTCGGCTGGGGCCATGTCCCGGCCTTCACCGAATTCTCGCACGATGGCGAAGTGCTTTGCGAGACTCACATCGGCCCGATCCGCCTGGATCTGTTCTCGTGGGTCAAGAACTATCGCACATTCAAGTACTCTTGGGTTGGTCGCCCCAAAACCCTCCCCGACGTCGCCATGCGACCCAAGCAGAAGGCCTTATACGTCAGCTGGAACGGTGCAACTGAAGTCGCCAAGTGGTGGATCCAGAGCGGGCCTGAGCCTTCGGGCGGCGACTTTCGCCAGCACAACACCATCGAGAAGACAAGGTTCGAGACCAAGATCAAGATACCAGACGATGCCGACGAATTTATCCGTGTCGTAGCTTTGGACAAGAACGACAAAGTCCTTGCCTACTCACAAGCTGTTTCCAAACACGAGAAGACCACGGTGGAACTTCTCGAGGCACCCTCAAGAGGACTCATGCTGCAACCTTTCCAGATATTTTTGCTCTGCTTATTCGGAGTCGGGATCGGCTTCTTCATCACCTACTACTTCCGCTCTACATTACGGCGCGGCATCAACCGTGTCCTGCGCCGGGGGAACGCAACGTTCAAATACCAATCACTACCATCACATTCATGAGGACAACTATTTTCATTGATTTAGCGGCGTTCGAGGTTTCGGGAACACATTCCATGTGCACTGTCCCAGGGAAGGGCAAACAATAGACAACAGGCGCTTGGGAAATTGTTTACAGAGGGATCGAAATATGTGCTTCACGATCGTTCAAGAAGCGACATAGTACAATAGGGTTAGCAAATAGTGTAAATAATTAAGCCCATGACTATAAATAAGGCGGTTGGCAACCTAAGCTGCCCATATTCCTGACCTATATTTTTGAGTAGATTTCATGCGTCGTCTGTGGAGGCAACGCCCCAATGTCATTTGCTGGATTACTGGGCGAATTTGGACTGGAGGATTCTCCACACGATGGATAGCACCAACAAGAGAAATGAGTGAGCAGCGGGAGAGAATCTCTCTTGTGATTGATGTGAGTATTTACAAGTCTTTGACATGCGCCGTCAACTATTTAACCGAGGGCCTCGATGCCTCCGTAATCCACCTAATCTAATGTACATGTACGGGCTGCCTGTGAGCATACATGGCTACCCATCTTTCAGATACCCGGCTTCATGAATAGTGAAACGGGTAGCCCGTTTAGAACCTAGAGGTAGTTAGAAGAATTTCGGAACTGGGAGCAGGGTATTTGCAGACGACTGTTCTCTAAGGACTTCGGCCGACTAAGGCAGACACGATTATACGTGCTTTAAATTTACAAGAAAGACGGCTTTGTGCAAAGGGTAACAGATGCAGAAAGATGTAAAGATTTTGGCAACAAATATTTACTAAAGTACACCCAGCAAGAACAAACTAACTTTACTGTTTTGTTCTTTCATCACCAGAGCTCTCGCGAAGGGCAGTTCCCTTCTCAGCCCCATGTGTGCTCTCCGGTCCAGACAGAAACTCCTCGGAGCCGATATCAACAATGATAGGACCCTTGAAGTGCTTTCGCGCATACACAAAATACCAGACGGCACTGATAGTGGCGAAGCCGGCAAAAACGACGCTAGCGTAGTTCATCGAGGACGCGGTGACGGGGAGCGAGACGGGCATGCAGAAAATGACGACGGCGAGGACGATCCAGATGATGCTGATCCAGTTGACGATCGGGCCGAGCTTTCCCAGCGAATATGGCGATGATCGGACGGGTTCTCGGCCACGGAGCAAGCTGACGAAGACGGGCACGCAGTAGGATGTCGAAAGGCAGATGGTGGCAACGCCCGTGAACGAGCCGAAAGCCGCGGAGGAGCCAAAGTAGATACATCCGAGCAGACAGTCAACGGCAGTGGACAGAACAAGACCCCACAGAGGCACATCAAGCTTGTGGTTGATCTTGGCCCAGAGCTTGTGTCCCGGGATGGCGCCGTCACGAGCGAACGCGTAGGTGCAGCGGGAGGCGGCGGTCAGGGCACCGACGCCAGCGAAGAACCAGATGCCCAGGATCAGGAAGAGAAGACCGAAGCCGCCGGCCTTGGAGCCGGTGGCGGTCTTGAAGAGGAGGCCGATGGGTTGGCCGCTGGCGAGCAGACCGGAGATGTCGGGTAGGACGAAGAGAATCGGGATGAGGTAGATCAGGCCGGTGACGCCGGCGGCGACGACTGATAGCACCATGGCCTTGGGGACCTCTCGTTCAGGCTGCTGGACTTCTTCACACATGGCGGCGACCATTCCGTATCCAGTAAGGGTGTAAGCAGCTGGAGGAGTGATTAGTACGTGAGTAACGACTTGGCAATTGGATTGTAGCTGAGTAACATACCTTGGAGAAGTCCGACAAAGAAGGACCATCCAGCGGGCCATCCACTTGCAGATGCATCATAGTGAGTGAAGACAAATTCAGCGGACCTCTTGTTGTCCGACATAGACAAGACCGTGATGAGGATGATGACAACACTGGCGGCGGTCCAGTAGATGCAAATCTTGTTGAATAGATCCAGATACTTGGACCCAAACGCATTGACAAGCGCGCAGATCAACATGACGGCCCAGAAACAGAGAACAGTCTGCCACTCGTTCGGTACGAAGTCCTCATTGTAGATGGTGATGGCACTCAGAATTAACTGAGCACCTCCAAAGTTGATAGAGAGCGTAACGGTCCAGTTCCCCACCAGAGTCATCCAGCCATCGATGAAGCTAACCACAGGCGCATATTTCGGAGTGCAGAGAACCGCGGACCAGTAGTAAACACCGCCGGCTGTGGGATACACGGCGCAGATTTCGGCGAGAGAGGCGGCAATGCTGAGGGAGATTAACGAAACCAGGACCCAGCCCCAGAGGATCGTGACGGCTTGGCCATTGACCAGAGTGATGTAGAAGGTCGTCGAGAGACCGTATGGAACCGCCATGATGGCGAAGGACATGCCCAGGATACTCATCATGCTGAGCGTCTTGGGCAGCTCGCTGGCGTACCCCAGCTGCTTAGGGGCGGGGGCAGTGGATGCCATCGTGGGCGAAGTGGAGGATTGGGCGATGAGGGCGATGAGGGAGACGGGGAGAGGCCTAGAACCGCTGCGGACCGGCGGACCTGCAGAGGGAAGACGCGTGAATCGAGAATCGCGAGGGAGATTCAGGACACGCACGAATCGAAGGGTTCATGCAGATGCGGGATGAGGTCGCTTCCGGCATGCAGAAGATGGAGGCAAGCAAGCAGAGAACGAGGTGCCGGAAGAAGGCGAGGGGATAAGGAGAACTTAACAGGCCGGGATGGATCCAAGCTTCCAGCAACGCATCTGATGACGGAGAGACATCCATCCTCGCAGCGGCCTGAACCTCGTGGCTTGCATGGCCTAGGGGGGAAAACGCGGGGGAGCAGGGGTTCGGTTGATGACCCTAAAGCGCAGATAACGACGATGGGGGTTCTAGAAGTGACGAAGAGGTTTGGCTCGCCGTCACGACGCGGCCGACACGCGACCAATGGCCGGGCTTGCCGCGCTGATAGAGTTGGAGACCGCGCTCCGCCCCGAGGCTATCAAGTTGTTACCAAATGCCCATTGGAAATGGAGCATGGGGACGCTCGCGCAAAACCCACCTACAACCCACGTTGCATAGATACGCATGGACTGTTTTTTGTGTCGCCTGGTCATGATAAGACATCCTGGGAAATCCAGCCTATTCGCTTTTCCAGCCGCAGGTGGGCAAAGCAGGTTTCATAGACGTGGTGAGACAGAAGCGGTCAGCTCCACCGATGAAAATGAAATAAAGCGATCGAAAAAATGTCAATGGTTTGTTTTTGCCCAAAACCACCGCTGCCGATCGCTGCTCGCCACTACGCACTTTTTCGCGTTCTGGACCGTGCTCGACACGATAACACGCCGTTTGTTCCGGGCAAGCTTGCAACCCAAACCCAAAACCAACCATTTCCCCGAGAACGGCCTATCGATGATTGCCACAACTGTCAACTCTGCCACCAGCCTTTCGGGCGACTATGTCAATTGAGGTAGTTGCTCGCATTCTTGAGAGATACTAAACGCCCTGGCTATCGAACCCATGCCTTAGGTAAGACGCATACGAAGTATTGTAGAGACGTGCACGCGCACCTCGGTGTCACCGACGCGGTAACCCAATCGAGACGACGACGTCAACAGCTGGGAACATCCAACAGGAAATGACCCAAAAAAGTAGCATTCCATACTTAGTTATCGCTCTTGTGGTCAGTCTTATTCCATCCAACGCTCGGAAACACGATCAAATATCCACAACAACAAAAAAGGCCGCTTGCATCTCAGCAAGCTCCGTAAAGCTCCTGCCACTTCATGAGCATCTCCACCGAGATGTCGTTCCCGCCGCAGACCAACAGCACAACCGTGGTGTCGGCGCTGAGCTTTCGACCGAGGACCTTTTCCAGCATGCGGTCCTCGCAAAGCACAATCGCGACGCCGGCTGTGAGCTCGACCATCAGGCGCTCGTGGCGCGCAAGTATCAAACAGCCTCTGGCCGCGTCGCCGTCGGAGAGCACGGCGCTGACCACTTGAGGCCGCTGAGCGTATTCGAAAGTCTTCTTCGAAACAGTGGCCACGCCGAGGCTTCGGGCCTGCGATGTGATCTTGGGGAGCGTGATGATTTCGTTGGCCAGGAGTGAGCGGTTGAGCGAGTCTGCGCCATCTGTTTCCATGGCCACAACCGAGACGTCGTTGCTCCAGCCAAGCTTATCGAGCTCCTGGACGACCCCGTTCATGAGGCCGCCGCCGCCGACACTGCACACCACAGCATCGGGCTTTTCGCCTTCCATTTGGACCGCGATTTCTTGCATGACCGTTGCGTTTCCGTCCCAGACGTCCTGGTGGTCGAATGGCGGCACATAGACACCGTTGGGGTCGGCGGGCAGGACAACCGCCTTGAGGTACTTGTCGGCATCCATGACGCTCTGGCCGTGTTGGATGATTTTCGTGACGCCCTCGGCATGGAGTCTCGCAAGCAAGGCTGGGCTGGTTGTAGTTGGGACCACGACAGAGGCGTTGTAACCCAGCGACTGGGCTGCAACAACGCAGGCAATCCCTGCGTTGCCGCCTGAGGATGCATAGAAGTGTGGGTGGTGGCCGAGGGCTTCGCTCTCTTGGATGCGACGAAGGAGGTAGTTGCCGATACCTCGAGACTTGAAAGAGCCGGACGGCTGCAGGTTGTCGAGCTTCAGGAGAATTCTACTTCTACGATTTAGAAATCCAGTCTTTCAACGTGAGGAGCAACATGATGAACAACAGTACAAGGATAAAGGGGACATCTTCGGAGCTTCACGCAAAGAGACTCGGATGGGACGGGAACGAGGTAGGATGCAGAGCACGGTATCACTTACCATCCCGCTATCTTTGAGAGGTGAGGAGATTCAATCAAAGGCGTTGTGGCCCATGGCTGACGACGGTTGCGGGTCATCTTGGTGAGAAGGGACACTTGAGTTTGAATGGGAGATTTTTTGCAGTGAGTTACTTGTTGCAGTGACTGGTGTGAAAGAGGTATAGTAGAGAGGGGAGAGGAGAGCGGCGAGGGCATGCTGTTGATGCGAAGAGGATGGACCATAAATGGGAACTCGTCCAGCGGCTGCGGACGGACAACCCTGATGCCCGAGCTATCCACGATACTCTTGCGACATAGAATAGGTGTGTTGCATCTGCCGAACTAATGCACCGCACAACCATCATGACTAACAAGTACACCCCGACCGGGCGGCGGTACACGTCAAAGAGCTGCCGCAACACTACCTTGATCGTTTCTCTGGGGTAATAGCGTGCACCGACTGAGGCTCCGATGGCGGGTTGCGATTATGTCATGGGACGGTTACTAAGTGGCCCGGCGGCGACGGGATCCGGCGGAAGCACGTCCGAGAAATGGCAGCGTGGACGGGTGCCGCGAACAAGCGGGGGACGGGCTACGCTGGTGGTTTTTTGGGGGCGAGGGGGGGGGCTCCGCTTCGGAGCAATCAGCCGCGACCGATAAGGCGGCGCGAGTCAACAAAAGAGAAAAAAAGATGGGAATTTGTGATTCGGTGGGATGGGCCGAAGCTGCAGCATCCTTCGGCAGTGAGACTCAGGCCACTACGCGAGGAACCGGGCGCGAGGAACGGAACCGGCAGAGCGCGGCTCTAGAGGCAGGTACCTACTAATTAGTGGCCTGGGCAGCTGCCATTGGCTCTATGACACGCACGAAATCTCATCCTCATCGGCCGGTCCAGGGCGTTCAGTTCCAGTGCTTCCATGCCGCAGACCGCCAACCGCCAGAGCTAAAAGCCTGCACTGCAAGCCAAACACGGTCTCTCCTCCACCAAACCACAGACCGCAAGACCTCTTATCATACTTATCTTCCGCCAGCCCGTCCTCGGTCAAGGGCTCGCTGAGATTGTCCCTCTCACGGTCGCCACGCAACGAGGTACTGTGCTCACCTCACTTCACTTCCGTTGTCTATCTCCAACCAATCGTGTTAACTAACATCTCCAGCCACTCCAGCGACTGATCAAGACGGGAGATCTGGCGCCCTGAGGACTTGTGAAGATTCTGATCCAGGCAAGCAAACATCATGCTCTCCTCGTCTCGTCTGGCCCAAAGGCTCTGCCGCCAACCTCGCTTCTCGGCAACCGCACTGCAGGCTCGTCGCCACGACGGCCTTCGTCTGGCGCGATGCTTCTCGGCCAATGCGCCTCTCAATGCCAGTGCTCAGAAGGCGCAGAGCGGCAAGGCCCAGCGCTTTGCCGAGACCCAGAGCAGCGTGCAGCTGAACGAGCATGAGCTGTTCTCGCGGAGGCACATTGGCAGCGAGCCCAGCGTCGCGCAGGAAATGCTCAAGTCGCTGGACCCTCCCGCCAGCTCCATGGAGGAGTTCCTGGAACAGACCATCCCTTCTCAGGTCCGAAGGAAGACGACTGGTTTGGACCTAGTCGAGCAGTGGGAGGAGGCCGGCGCCGAGGTCGCCGTGCCATCCCAGGGCCGCCCGGAGCACTTCATCCAGAAGAAGATGAGGGAGCTCGGCAGCCGCAACACCCAGTTTGAGTCTTACATCGGCTCCGGATACTATGGCACCCTCGTGCCCCAGGTCATCCAGCGCAACGTCCTGGAGAACCCCGCCTGGTATACGAGCTACACCCCGTACCAGGCCGAGATCAGCCAGGGACGTCTGGAGTCGCTTCTCAACTTCCAGACCCTGGTCACTGATTTGACCGGCCTGGATATCGCCAACGCCTCGGTTCTCGACGAGGCAACCGCCGCCGCTGAGGCCATGACCCTGTCTCTCAACGGCGCTCCCGCAAAGGTGCAAGCCAAGGGTGCTAAGAAGACCTTCGTCGTGTCCGAGAACTGCCACCCCCAGACTCTTGCAGTGCTCCAGTCCAGGGCAGAGGGATTCGGCATCGATATTGTCATTGGTGACGTCCTCGCCGACGACTGCAAGCTGGTCAAGGATGCCAAGGGCAGCCTCATTGGCACTCTGATCCAGTACCCAGACACCCACGGCGGTGTCCACGATTTCCAGCGCCTATCCGACGTGGTCCACGAGCAGAAGGGACTAGTGAGCGTTGCCACTGATCTCCTGGCTCTCACCATGTTGAAGCCGCCCGGCGAGTTTGGCGCAGACATTGCTCTCGGCAGCGCCCAGCGTCTGGGTGTTCCCCTGGGCTTTGGCGGACCTCACGCTGCCTTCTTCGCAACCACCGAGAAGTACAAGCGCAAGATCCCCGGCAGACTCGTCGGCGTGTCAAAAGATCGCCTGGGCAAGCGTGCGCTTCGTCTTGCCCTGCAAACCCGCGAGCAGCACATCCGACGTGAGAAGGCCACCAGCAACATCTGCACTGCGCAGGCCCTGCTGGCAAACATGTCCGCCTTCTATGCCATTTACCACGGCCCCGACGGCTTGAAGACCATTGCCCGGGATATCTGGAGCAAGACCCGCCTGGCGCAGGATCTGATCCTCCAGGAGGGCCAGTTCAAGCTGTTCACTGAGGGTGTTCGCGAGGATGGCGCTGTGCTCTTCGACACTGTGTCTTTCCAGGCCTCCCCGGATGCCGTTACCGCAGCCCACGAAAAGGCTCAGCTCAAGGGTATCAACCTGCGACGGATCAGCGAAGACAAGGTCGGCTTCTCCCTGCACGAGGGCTTGTCTCTGGAAAGCCTGGGCAACCTTGTTGAGTGCTTCGGTGTTTCTGAGGCCAATTTCAACTCCGCGCTCGAGTCCGAGAGCAGCCGGGCCTTGGACAACCAGATTCCGTCCAGCCTGCAGCGATCTTCTTCCTTCCTCGAGCAGCCCGTCTTCAACCAGTACCACTCCGAGACGGAGCTTCTGCGATACATATACCACTTGCAGTACAAGGATCTCTCACTCGTGCACTCCATGATCCCGCTAGGCTCCTGCACCATGAAGCTCAACGCCACGACGGAGATGCTCTCCCTCACCGACCCTGGCATTGCCAACATCCACCCCTTCGCGCCCGTTGAGCAAGCTTCCGGCTACAAGTCCCTGATCACCTCGCTCGGTAAGAACCTGTCCACCATCACCGGTATGGACGAGGTCAGCCTCCAGCCCAACTCGGGAGCCCAGGGCGAGTTTGCCGGCCTCCGCGTTATCAAGAAGTACCTTGAGAGCAAGGAGGGTGGCGAGCGCCGAAAAATCTGCCTCATCCCTGTTTCCGCCCATGGCACCAACCCTGCCAGCGCGGCCATGGCGGGCATGCAGGTTGTGCCCATCAAGTGTGACGCCAAGACCGGAAACCTGGACATTGCCGACTTGAAGGCCAAGTGCGCCAAGCACTCCAACGAGCTGGCCGCCATTATGGTCACCTACCCCAGCACCTTTGGCGTTTTCGAGCCCGAGGTCAAGCAGGTCTGCGATATTGTCCACGAGCACGGCGGCCAAGTCTACATGGACGGCGCCAACCTCAACGCTCAGATTGGTCTTTGCAGCCCTGGCGACATCGGCGCCGATGTGTGCCATCTAAACCTCCACAAGACCTTCTGCATCCCTCACGGCGGCGGTGGCCCAGGAGTTGGTCCCATCGGTGTCAAGCAACACCTTGCTCCCTATCTCCCTGGTCACCCAGCCACAGACCCCCAGATGGGTCCCGAAGACCGCAAGAACACGGCCGTTGCGCCCATCAGCGCCGCGCCGTGGGGCAGCGCATCCATCCTCCCCATTAGCCACACGTACATCCTGATGATGGGTGGTGACGGGCTGACACAGCAGACCGGTGTGGCCCTGCTCAACGCCAACTACATCATGTCCCGCCTGTTGCCGCACTACAAGGTGGCCTACACCAACGCTAACGGACGCTGTGCGCACGAGTTCATCCTCGACCTGAGACCGCTGAAGGAGACTTCCGGCGTCGAGGTTGCCGACGTGGCCAAGAGGCTGCAGGACTACGGCTTCCACTCGCCCACCATGAGCTGGCCGGTGTCCGGCACGCTCATGATCGAGCCCACCGAGTCCGAGTCGCGCGCCGAGCTGGACCGCTTCTGCGACGCCCTGATCCAGATCCGCCAGGAAATCAAGGCCATCGAGGACGGTAAGGTGCCGCGCCAGGGCAATCTGCTTAAGAACGCACCGCACCCGCAGCACGACCTGCTCGTGTCGGACAAGGAGTGGGACCGACCGTACTCGCGCGAGGAGGCGGCCTACCCGCTGCCGTGGCTGAGGGAGAAGAAGATGTGGCCGTCCGTGGCGAGGGTGGACGACGCGTTCGGTGACACTAACCTGTTCTGCACGTGCCCCCCTGTCGAGGGCAGTGAAGACTTGTAGGGATGTGCAGGCGAAAATAGAGATGGCGGAATGAGGAGGAGCGTTGATTTGAAAAGCCATTTAGAGTGGCAGCATTAGACCTCATTCATCATGTTGGTCGATTTTTTGAATCATATTGTCAAGATATTTCAACCATTAGCATCGGGTTTAGGATTTTGCCTAGTATAGAATAAAGAACCTTACATATGTAAACAATGGCTTAATACCCAGAAACTAACCTTGAGTCCGCAAATATTTCATTATTGTATACCTCATGTTTAAAGCCAGAGTTAATAGCACTTGATCATTGCTCGATCCGTGGCTGGATATATGCCTTGGTTCACACCGTAATTTAAAGCTCACCATACTGTCTCACAAAACAATCATAAACAAATCGGATGCATGCAGAGAGTGCACGGGGCAAATTCATTTAACCATTCCCAAGTTTTGTTTCTCATTACTCTGACATACAACTGCCTCAGTCATGGTGAGCCTTGAGGTGCTCATTATACTCCTCGAGGCTCATCAGCGACTCCGCGGCGGAAAAGTCCCCTGCCTCAAGCCTGACAAGCCAACCCGTACCCTCAGGGTCATCGCTGAGAAGTTCAGGGTCTTGGACCAACGCTTCGTTAACCTCGGTGACGGTCCCAGACACGGGGGCCAGGACCTCGCCAACGGCCTTGACGGACTCGACGGTGCCGAGCTCGACGTTGGATTCGAGCTCCGCGCCCTTCTCGGGCAGCTCGACGAAGACGACCTCGCCTAGCTCCTGGGAGGCGTGCTGGGAGATGCCAATTGTGCCTGTGGCGAAGCGGTTTAGTCAATTTGGTCCAGGAACATCATCTACGGGGCGGTTTCCTTACAGGACTTCTTGTCGTCGGATACTTCCACCCACTCATGGGATTCGGTGTATCGCTTCTCCAGTACTTCCGGAATATCAGCGGCGCCTTCAACTTCGCGACCATGAGAGCTTACGGTTCAGCGAGACGGAGAAGCACCGTCGCTGTGCGGCTAGGTACGCAGTAGGAGCAGCCTTCAGGGGGAGTCGGAGGGATGAAGGCTTGGTTCTGGACAGCGAGGCCAATGCCTGGCGGGCGAAGAGGGCTGACATGGTGATGAGTGTGATGTGTGAGGTGTGAGGAGTGAGGGAGACGAATTGGAGAATGGAGAGGGACGAATGAGAGAGACGGATGACAGAATCAGAGAAGAACTTGGGATGTTTCTTTTGCTAATCCTGGTTGGGTTGGATGAAGAGAAAACCCGCCGAGTGTGAGGAGGAACGCTCCGGTGCTTATCCCGGCGAGCGCCAGCGGTGTGCGGGCGACCTCATCCAATGGCTCAGCCCAGCAGAGACGCTGCAAGGGCGCCTCGTATCCGCCATTTGATGCTTGGTCGGAACGCTACCGGGAGGGACTACGAAGTGCTCGATGACTGACGGTCATCAATTGAAAAAGAAAAAGACCCCGTCGTAAATGGGCTATTGTTCTATCCCGAATCCTCACCGGAGGAACTTGATCTTCAGGCGGTCCGCAATCTAGGTATGGAGACGTCTCGGGGCCGTGTCCCGGTGACTTCACAAGATACTGCACGATTGCCCCCGTCCGAGGCACGACCCAATAAAGGCCCGAGCCGCGCCGAGATTGGGAGGATCAAGCCAGTAACACGCAGAGCCGCGGTGCCACCCTCGGGATCCATTCGGGGCAGGAGGTTCACGATACCTCTACAGTGGATGCATGTTGTTGGAGGGAGCAAAAACGCGGAGAGACTGGCCGCCCTCACCTTTGCCCCGCGCACTGTTCATCTGGCGATGCAGCGCGGCTGTTCGCGACGGCACAGCTTGATTTCCCCAACGGCAGTAGTTCCCCAGTGCGGGGAAGCTCTCCAGGATATTCTGAGCTTCACTGCTCCGTACTTTCGTCTACAACGTGAAGTGCAGGCGGTTCTCTGCAGAGTATCCGTACCACGGCACCGGATTCCCCGTGACGCCGAGCCCGATCAGCTGCTCGGAGGCCCGGCCGATTCTCCCGAGGGCCGTACATGACCGAACGCGGCGCGGGAACGATGCCGGGTCTTCTCGTTGGTGCATAGCGTGACGACATGCAGTGACCATTGGCACAGGCAATGCACAGGCAATGCACAGGCAATGCACGAGGAACGCAAGAACAGAATAATGCATGTTACGGGTTGAAAACGCTTTTTGTATGTTATTGCAATTATGTATCATGAGGCGTGGTTGATCAAGCCTCCAGCCACGGCTGGGGGAACTGCCCAACCCACTCCTTCACCTCGTCCCGGAGCGCCCCGATCTCCGGCACCGCAGCGCCGTCGCCCAGGTGCGCCAGGAACGCCTTGACCGTGCCGGGGTTCTTGACGCCCTGGGCCTGCGCCGCCTCGCGCGCCTGCTTGTCGACCGTCGCCGCGATCTTGACGCCGCGGTCGACGATGTCGGCCACGCGCTCAAAGTCCGCCGCCCCGAATCCCCGCGTCGTCATCGCCGGCGTGCCCAGCCGCAGGCCGCCCGGCTTCAGCGCCGACCGGTCGCCCGGCACCGTGTTCTTGTTGCTCGCCACGCCGCACAGCTCCAGCACCCGCTCCACGCGCGCGCCGTCGATGCCCTTGGGCTTCAGGTCCACCAGCACCAGGTGGTTGTCCGTGCCGCCCGACACGAGGCTGTAGCCCAGGCCGTCGCCCAGCCGGGTCGCGAACGCCTGCGCGTTGGCCAGCACCGCCTGCTGGTACTCGTTGAACTCGGCGGATTGCGCCTGGCGCAGCGCTACCGCCAGCGCCGTGATGGTGTGGTTGTGCGGGCCGCCCTGGTGGCCCGGGAACACGGACGCGTTGATGGGGCCCTCGAGGTCGTAGAGCACCTCCTTGCCCTTCTTGTCGACGCTGCGGACGCCCTTGCGGAAGAAGATCATGGCGCCCCGCGGCCCGCGGAGCGACTTGTGTGTCGTGGTGGTCACGACGTCGGCGTGCTCGAACGGCGACGGGATGGTGCCCGCGGCGACGAGGCCGGAGATGTGCGCCATGTCGGCCAGCAGGTAGGCGCCGGCCTCGGTGGCGATGGCGCGCATGCGCTCGTAGTCGATCAGGCGCGAGTAGGCCGAGGTGCCGGCGATGATGATCTTGGGGCGGTAGAGCATGGCGGTGTCGCGGAGCTTGTCGTAGTCGATCAGGCCCGTCTCCTCGGAGAGCCGGTAGGGCAGCGTCTCGAAGTACTTGGAGATCATGGAGATCTTCTTGTGGGGGAGCTGGTAGCCGTGGGAGAGGTGGCCTCCGTGGGGGAGGTCGAGGCCCATGATGCGGTCATGCGTGTTGAGGAGCGCCGAGTAGGCGCACAGGTTGGCTGGCGATCCGGAGAGGGCTGGAGGGAAACGAACAAGTCAGTACAGCGTAGATGAATGAAGGAATGGGAATATTGGGTGAGAGCAGGCACGCACTCTGAACATTGACGCCCCATTGCTCGGGATCCAGACGGAAGGCTTCGAGAGCTCGCCTTTGACAGAGGCGCTCGGCTTCGTCGATGTGCTCGTTTCCGCCGTAGTAGCGAGCTCCGGGGTAGCCTTCAGAATACTTGTTCTGCATGACACTGCCCAGGGCATCCAGGACCGAGCGGGAGGTAAAGTTTTCCGAGGGGATGAGGTTGATGAAGTGGTTCTGTCGCGTCTCCTCCTGTCATGGAATCAGCAACAACCCACACAAAGACCAGTCACTCATTGATGGACATACACGCTTCAGAATGGCATGGATTTCGGGATCTCCATGTTCGAGGGTAGCACCCAGGAGCTATGCGCCACGTTAGTATTCGGTCCCAAGCATTGAATTGCTAACTCATTCTCACCTTGGCATGCGCGGCAAACGAATTCAGTGACCTCACTTGGGCAAAGGACGTCTTGGCCCGGAGGCACTGCCCGGTCTGCCGAAGAGCTCTCGAGATCAACATGGCGCAAGAAGGAGAGATCCCGGCAAAAGGCGTGAAGCAATGGCGCCTCGAGCAGAGCGGTCAATTGATCTAATAAGGGAAAACAAGGTCGAATCCGGGGTTCCACATGCAAGTAGCTTGCCGCCCTTCTCGGCTTCGGGCGGCCATCCGAGGGACAAGCTCCGCGGTCCCGGAGGTTTGGAGGAGAAGATCCGGGTCCACCGCCTGCTGCTCCACCGTAGGACGAGAATGTGTTCACCGGGGTCTAGCTAACCTGCAGGCTGCCGGTAGCTTCTGGTGCGATTTTCTCCCCAGGCCTGACATAGCGCATTGTTCTAGAGCCGCGTCGGAAGGTGTTGAAGCGTGCGGGCAACTCCAATGATGCTTCGGGTCTAGGGTAGCTCACTAAGCGGCCGGTTAGTCAACGCGGCTTGTCGTCCAGGGCGTCCACCCCTGTTCTCGATCCTGCTCCACCCGAGTTTATCTCCCGAGCGGTATCTCCAAGGGCTGGGCGAGCCTGTTCCCTCCCCCACTGTCATCACCTCCACTCTCTCGAACTGACTGACCCCCGTTGGTTCCGCCCGAACATATCGGCATTTCCCAGCATAAGGAAGGTCCCCGCGACTCGAACGTTCCAGGTGCCGCAACTGGGCGTTTGTTCGCCCGGCCTTGGGCCTTTTTTTGCGTGGCTGTCGTTCTGTCCCCGCGCACGCGCGCAATGCGGCCCATGCCCATCATCAGGAGCCGCACCGGCTGCTTCACCTGCCGCCGCCGCAAAAAGAAGTGCAATGAGGAGAAGCCCGTCTGCAGCGGCTGCAAGCGCAACAAGCTCGAGTGCCACTGGCCGACCGAGTCGGCCAATTCGTCTAGCTCTCAGAAGCGGGCCGACGCGGCTGCTGGCTCCGGCTCCGGCTCCGGCGTGCCCCAGTCGTCCGGGCCGTCCTTTGTCGCCACGTCCAACGGGCCCGAGCCGTCGCCGCAGTTGCCGCAGCATCATGACCACCATCGCCGACAGCAGGAGCTCCAGCACCGCCGGCGGCCGTCTGACTCGGAACTGGACACGGAGCAGACCATCGTCGTTTCTAGGCCGTCCCCCGGCGTCCCTTCACAGTTAAATAACCTCCGGGACGGCTCCTCCACCCCCGGCCCGGGCTCCGAGGACACGGACATGGCCGAGGCCGACGACGAGTCCGTCCAGCCGTCACCGTCGCCGTCATCCACCCACTCGTCGGCCGGCTCCTCCGACTCCCTGTCTTCGGCCCCTCCCATCCTCGACTACGACCGAGACGTGGTCGATGCGCTGGCCCTCACCGTCGTCTCCGGATCCACCTCCGAGCCCGGCCCTTACATGGGCGCCGGCATCCCCATGCCCGTCTCCATGCTACCCCAGCACGGCCACGACTCCTACGAGCTGCTCAGCTACTACCTCGCGCGCACCGCGAACAGCATGGGCAACGGCTCCACCGACGTCAACCCCTTCATCGCCAAGCTGATACCGCTCGGCTTCTCCAACCCGCTCGTCCTACAGCTCATCCTGGCCCAGAGCGCCGCGCACCGCCAAGCGTCGGCGGAGCGCCAGCCCACGGACCAGGTCGCGCAGCGGTACTACACGGACTCACTGCGGATGTTCAGGACGGTGGTCAATGAATATGTGTCGGGAAAGGATGAAAACACCCTCGTCTTGACTGTGGGGAGCCTCATCTTGTGCCTCACCGAGGTCTGTACCCGTGACATGTCTTGGCGTTGCGGTCAGGCTTGGCTAACTGTGTCTAGGTTGCTCGAGGAGACATCCATGGCACCGTCTTCGACCATCTCTCGGCCTCCAAGTCTCTGTTGTCGATGCTGCTGACCCGACCCAAGTCTGAGGTATTTGACGACCTACCGGACTTTCTTGTCGAGTATTACATGCACATCGCCGCCTCCAGCATGATCTCCATCGACCCGCACTATAGCTCTCAACCCCTCCTCAGCCCCGATATCGAGAACCTGGCGCGGGGCCTTGTAGAAAGGCAGTACGTTGGCCAGCTGTGCGGGTGCTGGCTCGAGCTCCTGATCCTCATCACCCAAATCTTCCATCTCGGCCAGTGCATGATGACGCCTGTGGAGGGCCAGTCAAGCTCTCCATCTCCGGACAGCATCGTCACATTCGGCTTCTTGCAGTCGCAGGCTTTGGCCTTCTTCCCCGATGCTGCTGTGACGGCACATTCCCGACTGGCTGGGCTCGTGTTCAAGCAGGCGGTTCTCCTATACCTGTGGACGATCCTGGGCACACCGCACCAGGAGAGCGAAGCCAGCTCTCACCGGGCCCTCATGATTGCTGCTGTCTCCGATGCCGTCATCCTCCTCGGCCAGTTACCTGCCACCGTCAGAGTCAACACCAGTCTTTGCTGGCCCTTGGCTGTCATTGGCTGCTGCACAACCGACCCAACCATCCAAGAAATCCTGAGAATCCGACTTCGGACAATGGTGAACACGATCGGGCTTGGCAACATGAGGGAAACGCTGGTCCTTTTGGAGCATGTATGGAAGCAACCTCTCGAAGACATCAGCCCGTGGTCGCTTTGCAAGGCCATGAGGGAACACCAGATATGGATCTCATTTGCCTGAAGGGCGGGTCACCGAAGATCTGATCTATTCTATCAGTTGCTCAAACCTTGTGCAGCTCCATGTCTCTAGCGTCACTGGCGCCATCGAGACTATCTAAAGAGAGGGCTGGCAGCCTTCGCACACTATTTCCATCATCTGCCCGGCTACCGAGCCCGCGTAAATGATGGCCACCCTAACGCAATATTCGGAGACGTAACTTTCGTCGAGATCACTCAACCTTGCGTTCACTAGCTACTCCGACGGGAGTGAAGTGCTGCATTTGGCAGCGCGGCATAGCCGTTTCTTGTTAAGGTTCCTCTACAAACGCATCGGTCCGGGGAGGATGCACTCTGCAAGGACACAATCTTGAAGAAACTCCCAACTGAGCCGAGGTCGTTTGGCAACAACTATGTGGACACCAGCTGCGACGAATGGGAGCCCAAATGTCCGTACAGCTGCCATTTGATTACCATGTACAGCGTGGTCTGCTTCCCGAGGACCGTTCGATCTATCTCCGCGAGAGACCATTCATTGGATCGGGTCTGTTTTTTAGGACTTATGCCCAAGTATCTATCGCGCGATCATCATCCGATGCCGCACCGAGAATGCGTTTCTAATACCAAGGCCTGCAGTTTGGCTGAGTTCCTTACTCCTAGTTATGATGAAGAGTGGACCGATTCATGGCTTTGGATTGAGTGGGATGCGAATTTTCTGAGCCAAGAGACTCCATTTGAAGACTAATTACGAATGACCACGGACAAGACTTGAGCTTTATATACAGTCAAATAGATCAAGTTGCAGACGATTCATTGTGAAATTGACTAGCTGTTACTTCGCTTGTCTTGGGTTCACTCGAGGTCCCTGATCTTGCGGCCAAGCAGTGATACCCGATAGCAGACGTCGGATCATACACTCCCTAGCCATGGGTCTCCCTGATGTGGTGACTCTTCATCGTCACAAAGGCGTCGAAAGCCCGAGGGCCAAGGGTACTACCCAGCCCAGAGTTCTTCCAGCCAATCCACGCAAGATCCTGCACGTTTAATTAGCACTGCTTTAAGCGCCTCCAGGTAGTAGGAGAGTATCTTACCGGGTTAGGACAGTCGCAACGGTTGATAAAGACCGTTCCGGCCTCGATATCGGCCTCGAGCTCCTCGCCACGCGCAATATCCTTTGTCCAGATACTCGCGGTAAGGCCATACTCGCTGTCGTTCATGAGCTTGACAGCCTCCTCGTCGCTTTCCACCTTCATAACCGGCACTACAATGAGTTAGAAATGACCGCGGAAACGATCGCATTGGAAGAAATACCGATGGGGCCGAATGTCTCAACTGTCATGACACTCATCTCATGTGTGACATGCGTGAGAAGTCGTGGCGCAACGAAGCTGCCGGCCTGAGGCAGCGCGGAAAAGGATGCGTTGGTCGGAGTGGCGTCGACAGCTCCCCTTTGAAGCGCGTCGGTGATCTGCGCGGTGATGGCCTCGACAGCTCCCTTTGAGATGACTGGGCCAATTGTTGTTGACTTGTCCAGCGAGTCGCCAAGTTTGTAGCTATGACGAATGTCAGAGTGAAGGGCCCTCATGGACATCATAGGGCGAAATATAATGTGATCAAATGGCATTACTCACCCCTCAAGCTCGCGTTGAAGATCGCGCACGAAATCATCGTGAATGTCCTTGTGAACATACACCCTCTCTACTGCGCAACAGCTTTGGCCAGAGTTGAAGATGGCGCCATCGACGATGTTCGCCGCCGTCCATTTCAGATCGGCATCGGCGCGGACATAGGCGGGATCCTTACCGCCGAGCTCCAGGTTCACAGGCACAATCCTCCCGGCGGTGGCCTCTCTGATGGCCAAGCCGCCCGCGGTAGAGCCCGTGAAGCATATCTGCTTGATAGCCGCGAGTTTGGCGACTTCCTTGACTGTCTCCAGGCTGCCGGTGTGCAGAACCTGGAACACGTCGGCTGGGAGACCTGCCTTGTCAAACGCTTCCTTGAGACGGTCTGCGACCTGTGGGGTTTGTGGCGAGGGCTTAAGGATGACTGCGTTCCCTGAGAGCAAGGCTGGGACGAGGGTGTTGATGGTGATCAGGTAAGGAAACTAGACATTGTTCAGCCAAAGCTTTGGGAAGTCTGAGGTTCTGCTCACGTTCCAGGCGGAAACAATAAGAACAGGGCCGACGGGTTGCTTGCTGATCCACCGTCTGAAGCCAGGCTCATCCTGTCCGGGCAAATCCGCGAGCGCTTCCGAAGCGATGTCTAAAAGGTAGTCTGCGCGTTTCCGCATGGTGTCAATTTCAATAGTGGCAAACTTAATGGGCCTGCCCATCTGGATGCTGAGCTCCTCAGTCAACTGGTCTTTGATACCGGCCAAGACATCAAGCGCCTTGACAACAAGTGCCTTCCGCTCATCCAGCGATGTCTTGCGGAATGATTTGAAGGCAGCATGAGCTCGGTCGACCTGGACACGCGCTTCCTCAACGGAAGCGCCCCGGTGCTCGAAGATGACTTGCCCAGTAGAGGGGGAGATGGTTCTAACGGTGTTCGACATGTTTGCAGACCTGTAATCCTTAGAAGTACTAGAGTAGTTGAGTTTGGAATCAATGGCACCAAGCCAAGACTCGGACATGGAATGGACTTGACGAAACTTATACATGCCTTAGCCGCCGTCTCTCCACTTGGCCACTAGGGGTGGATGGTAGCTTGCATTAGCACACCCGCGCAGCTACGCGAGCCGCGCATGCAAGATTAGACCATAGACACCAACGACTACATCAACTGAGCCCGTTTCAAGGTATCCCCCCTGTTTCTCTATCCTAATAGCTAACCCTAGCTGGACCTAAACTGATACCTCTAGATAGCCGTTGGGGAAAAGTATCAGAGTGAGGAATATAATTAGGACATAAGTGGAAGTAGCCGAGAACGTGGGTTGACGAGAATGTCGCTTTTATTGCGGTTTTGGACAGTAGAATTACCTTTCCCATCCCGGGAGCGGGTCTCAACGCGTTGTGCCCGCCTAAACAACGGGAGCTCCTTCGTCTGCAGCCCACTCTGAGGCCATCGCCATGGCCCTTGCTGCCGCCGCTGCTGCTGTACGATGGATGCTATCGTCGGCAGGGCCTATGGCACGTCTCGCTGAGTGCAAGGCTGCCCTTAAAGCTACCGCGAAAGCCCAGTCCTTCAGCCTTGTCATCTTCTCAAAGCAGCTCTCTCACTACCTCGCTCGTCAAGTCAGCACAAGGAAGCCTAAAGCGCTTACTGCTTCATGGACTAGAGACTCAAAGGCCATCTTTAAGAAGCTTCGCCACTTCTAGCTACACTGGGGGACCGAGGTATCACTCAAGGCATCATAGCGGCGCAATAATCTTGAATCTCGCCCCCAGCTATCGAGCCATTTGTCCAGCAAATCCGCCTTCTACCTCGCATGGCAGGCTAGATACGCCTTGCCACTGTACGATCAAGATTACTCATGGAATCCCATGTAAGCACGTTCTTGAAAATATTAAGTAGACACCGTTCGTCTGACCCAAGTCGTGCCATGGATAGGTATGTCACTGCTAAAACAACCATTCCTATGCCGTACGTGCACACCTACTCCTTCAATGAAGGCAGTCCAATCCAGACGGCCTTCATTATCATAGATCACATTCAAGGGCAGACCCTCAAGGACCTTGGTTTCAAGAAAGGGAAGCGGTGGCGTAGCTACACCCGCCCAACTGAGGCAACAAGTAAGCTTCACCAGCAGCTTGCTAACATCCATATCCAACTCCGTCAGCTGGAGTTCTCCAAAATTGGCGCCCTTGGCCTCCCTACTGTGGATGGGAAGCTATCGTATGCGTGCGACCCTAATGATATCTGCGTGCGCCATTGGCCTATGTCGATTGAGATTATAATGTAGGAGCTTAAGGGAATGAACCCTAGCGCTAGGATTAAGCCGAGGACCTCGACAACCAGGGGATTCATAGACGCTCTATTCTAGCTAGCCGAGAATGAATTCGATAAATCCCCCGATATAGTACTCGATACTCATGGAGGACGGAATACTCTCTACGCCAGGCACCACTTCCGCAGTTTCGTGCTTAATACTTGGCTCGACTCTGCCGCCGATAAAGGACCGTTTGTCCTGATGTATGGGGATATGAGCATGCTAATGAGTAACTTTCTTTTTGATGAGGAGCTCATCCTCATTGGCGTCCTGGACTGGGAATGGAGCTGCGTCGTTCCGGCGAAGATGCTAGTCCCACCTGTCTGGCTGACCGGCGGCAGCCCTAAATGGATGCTCCTGAACAAAGGTTCATTCTACACAGAGGTCGGCCGCCTTATCGCCGCCATCAAGAATCGCGAGCAAGCCCTCCAGATCCTGCCACGACTCTCCCGAGAATGGGTCAAGATGGAAATACCATTTTCAACTGTTCAATGTTCCGGCTCCTTATCTCAACCAGTCCTATAAGCTAAACTTGGCTAGTTTCCGGTCTCAGTATTGTTAGGGGCACCATCAGCTTTTCCTCCACGCACTAACAACTACATTGATAAAAGACTAGACTAGTTAAATATAAGCACAATCTGCTCGAATAAAACCTTTGAAGTAGATTTATAATAAATTTGATGTGTTTTGGCACAAGTGAGAAGCAAGGCGGGGGGGGTTAGGAAGTAGGTCACCAACACATTATCTGTTAAACGGTGCCCTTCAAAAATAACTATTCAAGTCGCCGGAGTTTCCTTGCATGTCGCACATGTCAGCATTTGACAGCCAGCGCACTCGAACCCGAATCTCGTCAAACCGAGCCCGCAGTACTCGCATCGGAGGGCCGGGTGATGAAATCTTGGTCGATCTCGGCGAAGCCGCAGCTGCCTCCACAGCGCCGACCGGTGCAAGCAGACGACGGTAGGAACCTGGGAATATAATACATTAGTTTCAAATCACCATGGTTAAGGGAGGTGAAGTACTCACAAAAGGCTCCGGCTGGTTCACTGGTGCAACAATCGTTGGAGCAGGCTCAGACGCCTGCCCGGGGATGTATGCTGTTCCACACAGGAGACAGAAGTCTGTGCCGCATGTGCACCTCAGCCATTTTGTCAGCAGCTTCCACCAAGAGGAATGGGATGTGTTACTCACGTCATGTCGTGGGAGCCTGCAGGGCATTCGACTGGGCGGGTACACGATGGACAGAACTGAACATGTTGAGGTCTCGAGGTTTGCTGTTGGCATCTCTAACACCAAAAGCATTCGTTGGGGCACTGGACGTGGGTTCCAGGGCAATGCTCCCGACAGATTCTACAAGTGTGTTCCTGAACACCAGATAAGTCTTGGATCAAAGTGAACTGGAGTTGAATAAGGGCTTACCTGCTCAGACGCGAGGTTCGGCTCAGACGCCGTCGTGTCCTGGGGATCATCAGCAAGCTATAATCACAATCAAGAAAGAAGCAGCATAGTACCTGTCGTTCACGTTGGATGAAGTTTCGAGCTGAAAGCAGCTGGCGTCGAACTCCTTCGGGGAGTGATTGAGTGTGAATGGTGGGAAGTGTGAATGTGTTCGAGGTATGCCTCTACCAAACACCCCATCTCGTGGTGGCCCGGTATATGTACCGTACTCTTCTTGTAGTAGGGACATGAAGCTAACGGCAAAAAAAGCCAGCCAGGGATCCAGACTTCTTCGAGAATCCGTTAATGACGGTCCGTCCCGTCCAAGACAGGTATGTGCCCGTGATGCATTGGAGGAGTTAGAGAACATACACGAGTATCACGTAACTTACCTTAGTTTGCCGTTCCAATAGTAGCGCATCCAATCTCATGTCCACTGGCGATGCTTGATAACATGCATCATTTTTTAGAGTTATGATGAGCCTTCGGATAACTACCTAACCTACACACCCTTACTTAGTAGAGTGCCCAGGACGAGAGGTTCGGACAACCCCTTTTGAAATAGTGGATTAACGACCCACGGTGACCTCTGGTAGCTTGGTATATCAGATTCTTATCAACTTGATGGTAAAATAGAAGTGAGTTCTGGTTAGTGTTGGCAAGTAGTGGACAATGTCTCATCGCTTTGTCCAGCTGCTACTAAAGAATCACTAACTCTAGCAGATGAAAATCCTGTCCCGCGTCGTGAATAATGGATGGACGAAGTTCAAGGGTGGCAGCACTGAATATACTCCGAATTCAGGCGGCTACGATGCATTCTGTGTCGTGTTAGGAGTCCTGACATGCCCAATGTTGGGAAATTGAGTTGATAGCATGCCCCGCCGAGATCTCGGTCGTTGTGGATATCGCATGTCGCACCGGACATGGAATCAAAGATCACGCCACTTATTTCTGTGAAGGGTTTGGGTGAAATGAATAAAGAGCTGCCATCCTTCCTATTTCTCTGCAATGGCGTTCTGACTTGACTCAATAGGTGCGGCTACACCGCATGTGTGATTTTCAAGTTGATAAGCTTGGAGATAACATTGACCTTCTCTACAAGACCAAACACCAACCTAGAGTCCATATTGAGGCATCGAGTATCTTCTTCTAAGCGATCTGTTGACTCTGAACATCAAGTAATTTCGCAGTATGAAAAGAGATTGCGCATCATCTACGTGGGTTTAGGAGTCCATAACACGCCTGATGGATCGACGTCTCCATTCCCAAGTTCTTCAACTACCCAGAAGCCGATCACGGGTGTACCCGTTTTGGGATGTGGGACCATGGAACTGTCAAGGTGCAAAAATAGTTGTGCGTTGCAATGTGGTTCTGGCTATCATGAGCAACATAGTCTCACCTGCTCGCAAGCTCCTTTGCAATGTTGGGTTCCGGGACGCGCTCCTGGGTTCCGTAATACTCTTGGAGAGCCGAGGCAAAGACGTTGGGTTACCAAATCCACATGCTCATTACCACGCAAGACACAATCAATACTGACCTAGCGAGTTGATAACAAAGGGCGCAATCTCTTGACCCCGCGTCGCGTCACGCCTCTTGAAAAATTTGTTAGCAACTGGCCGTGGTTGAACCCGCGTTGGGACTAATAAGTGAGACTAAACCAGGCGGCTACCATTATAGCGGAAAAGTGCAAGGTTGGCGGACTGGGGATAACGGCTAGTGTTGGTTGGAATAGTCGTGACGTCGCGAGCAAACAACACCGAATGGAGAGACAATACAGGAGCTTGTGCTAACATGGCCTAGATAGCTCCCGCGGAAGCAGTCGACTTGGCTCCAAACTTCCAAAGCCGGAGACGGATCACGAGGTCAAATGGATGAATGCTCGGAGCGGAGATTGGTGCTCATGCAGCCCTGTTAGTGCTTGCAGGGGAGGGGTGAGAGCCAGTATGCCGGGTCAACGATCCCAACTGTGAAAGGGCTGAGGCTGCAGTGATGGTAAGAAGAAGGCAGAGAACTACATGGAAGGCCGTGCTGCAGATGGAAGCCGACGAAGATGGCCAGTGCCGACGGCGTGCTGTCAAGTCGATATCGGGGAGGGCGACCGTTTGATTACCCGGTAGTCTCAGCATACCACGTCACCGGAAACCAAATCCGCGGACGGGCGGACGGAGCAGATGAGGATCAATGTGCTGCATATTAGCAAAGGCCAGAGATGAGCTGGCACAACTGTAGACGGCGCGATCCCGACCTAAATGCGCTTTTGTGCCAGGGACGCAATGAGGCTCAACATCGTCAACGTCAGGCGCCGGACAAGACGAACTGCAACCTGGCACGGCACGGGTGTCACAGACTGATGACGGGCTGTAAGAGCGGAAGCCGTCGGACCATGGCGTGAGCACAGCGCGGGCACAGCCATGGATTAGATGATTCGCACCGTTGCCACCGGAGAGTCGGGGCCACGGAAAGGCCTGAGTGATGGGTTGGTGGCCCGGGGGACTGGGGAAGCCCGAAGACTGGACATTGAGCCGTGGGAATGAGGAATCTGGCGGGAACTGTCTATTGTGAGCCGCTGTCGGGCAAGCCTCGAGCAAGGCTTTGGTAAAGTGCAAAAGTCGACAGGGGCGACGTCGCTCATCATCATATCGGTTGGTGCGAGGCGAGGCGAGCCATTAGACGGTCCCGGTGAGTTGGGTGAGAAACTGGGGGCAATGTTCCAGCCGGACGAGATGAGGCTAGAAGGAATTTCGCTGCTACGTAAGCAAGCAAACCCAAGGACGAGTCAAAGCGGGGTTGGACGATCAGTGGGATGAGAGGAAATATGACAGAAGAAAGGTGAACAAACATAATAAATATTACAGCATGGTTCGGTCCGTCGAGGGACAGGTCTCGGCGTGGGAACCGGAGAGTTAGCGTCCCAATAGCCCCCGGCCCCACGACGGCGGGCTGCTAGCCGAGAGGAAGTGGCAACATGCTTCGTGGAGGGAGGACATGAACAACAGCTGAAGCTCTCATGGACAAACTGGCTGGAAACTCAGCTTGGAGCCGCAACAAAGGCTTCGCACAGAGCCAGAGCTGGTTGCGCTGCGAATAGTCCTCTTGCGGGCAACTGGGCGAGGATGGCTGGTGATCGTGTGATGGACGGATGAGAGATGGCCCAAGTCTGGCACTGGCAGATCCGATTCCACGATGTCACCCACCTTCCTTCTTTCTTGCTTCTTTCCCCAGGCCAGCCAACCAGGCCAGGCCAGGGGTGAAATGCTACTGACACACCCCCCTTCCTCTCCGAGCTCGCCTCTCCTGCAGCCAAGAAAAGGTGGCTCAGGGGCCGCTACCTCGCAAGGGGGAAAGCGTCAGGCACAGGGCTTTGATTGGCCCTCGGAAGCCCTAACAGAGATGCCGCGCAGGGGGCATGTCTAGCGACAGGGAGCGGGCCACGCCTAAAAGGGCCCCCCGAGAGCCAGGATTGGTCTTTAATTGCTACAGTAGGTGGTAAGCGCCCTGTGAGACTGGCAGTGACAGAGGCGGGCAGGTTGGAGTGCCACTCTGGGGCCGTGGCGTTGACGGTGGAAAACGAGATGGGCAGCCCCTGGAAGAATTGAGCCACGTTCTGGCGTGCGAATACCTCGAACTCGCGGCATGTGCCGAGGGGAGTGAGGGCTGGATTGGCCTCTGTTTCTCGAAGTGCATTCGCCGGTTGCGGGCCAAGCCCCGGCCTAGCGGGATAGGGGCAAGGGTGGATGGAACTTCAGCAGAGCAGGGCTCGTGTTGTCTGGGGACTGAGTTGTGACGGTTGTGACGGCATGATGATTGTCACAGGCGACAGACAACCGAACGGTGAGAACGACGGCGAAATAGCGACGGGTGGTTTGAGAATTCAAATTGGCGGATAGGGGAACATCCCAATCTGTGCGCATTGCTGCCGAATCGGCCTGGGGGAACTCTCTCGCCATCCTATTTCCTCTCTTCAGCCTCCAAAGACAAGGACGCGACTAGATGGAAATAAAGAACGTCATAGGGAGCTACGTTAGTAGCTTGTGAGAGTTGTCCGGGATGAAAACCAACAAACAACGACCAACCAAAGTCCCGTGCTCTGTCTCTCGGGAGTCCCTTTTGGCTCACTCGAGCATTTATGATCCGTACCGACGCAAATCGGCAATTCCGTCCAGCTTTCCATGACCGCGCGGGGGCTGCTTAGCCGCTGGAGCCAGGGCCTAAAAGTGCAAAGATCGGCTTTGCTCAGACCAACGCCGTGGCTTGCTTGCTATATGTTTGATGACACGAAAAAAAAGAAAAAAAGAGGCAAATGATCCCAGGTGTACGAGCACAAGCAAGGCGCGCATTGCAGGAAAGTGCATTTTCACGGGCGTAATGCCGTGTTCCGGGTGCTTCTCTTCTTGCGGTTACCTCAACCGAGCTGAAAAGCAAGAGGCACACGGCGAAGAGGCAAGTGGAAAAAACAAAGAGTGCCACGGGGTAGTACGTGAAGATTCACAACATCACTTCCATGTCCATGAGCCTCAACAGGCGGGGGATGCGGACAGGGACCAGCAAACTTAGAAGCCGCCAGGGTCAATGCGTGGCGAACGGAGAGCAGCAGCCAGTGGCGAGGACGGGCGGCGTCAGGACTGACGTTAGGTTTTGGATGCAACACGGAGAACAGAAGGGGAGAGAAACGGTTGGTGAACCGTGTTTTCCGTTGGAGGCACTACTAAATCTAGAGAATGAGCAGGGGATACGAGGAGGGGGCGATATCTTGGAAATGTGGTGAAGCGGAATAGGGGTGAGAGAGTGGGTGGTGGTGGTCGAATAGATTAGAGGATTAAGAGGACTTGTGGTGAATGGACGTATGTGCCAGTGCGCGCGGCTGCAGCAAACGTGCGACGGGATGGGGAAGCTCACAAACCCCAACGCCTCTCCCGGGATGGGGAGGCTGTTGTGACGGTGACGACACCTGCATGCGACGCCGGGCGGGAGCAATATAGATAGATTGCCCTTTGATGACGACGGGGCCACCCGGAAATCAACGTGGGCGTCTATCCTCTTAACGGCGCTGTGCGCGTTTGTGGTAAAATGGATACTTCGGAGAGGCAGTTCGAATGCATCGAGATCGTTGAGAGAATGAAAATGGTGGCAGACAAACAGGAATAATTGCGCTTGCATCCAGTAGTTACTTACCCCTCCCCTGCCAGTCGCCTAACCCGCTTCAGACAGGCAATTGATTTCCCGTCTCATTCGAGCTTCACTCGAGCTTAGAGTTTACTCCGACAAACTAGGAAGAGCACCCGTAGTCAGATGCGCTAGACTATTAGAGGACGGACGGCATGGCCCCGAATGTGCCCAAACGTCGCCCTTGCAGTAGTCGTTGCAACGGCGGTCGGTTGCAAGAGGGTTTCGACCTGTAACCCACAACCCAACCCAACTCAGCCAGTCCCAGGCAAAGCATGAACTTTTTTCGACCGTCTCGCCGGTTTTCTCTCTTCATTGGTGCGGAGGATAAACGCCATATACCGAGGAAGACGATGGCGACGAGAACTGATACGGAGATGGGAGACTGGACGGGTGAGCACGGCTTGTTTGGCCACCAACGTAATGGGTTTTAGTCAAAAAAGCAACGATCCGCTGAAGCAACTGTTGTTCCTCGGTTATTGTTGTCTCCGGTGCCTCGGATTCAGTCGGGGTTCATATCCGTTGCAGCAAATGGACAGCGATTATCGTTCCGTAGCCTTTTGCCGTTGAAGATCGGAGGTATGCTGTCGGTGCAGCTGTAGTCAAAGCTCCTGTACCCTCAACCCTATCCGCCGTGGGCTTGTCCATGCGTCCTAGGACCAGGTGGCGGCCCCATCCTGAAGCGAGCGAGCCTGATTCCATAGAACACTTTCGAATGGGGAGGGAGATAGGACGATGAGCACAACATACCCAAAAGGGGATGTCCGCGGCGAGCGAGCGAAAGGAGCCCCCATTGAAATGTCTTGAGTGGATGAGACCTGCCGTGGCTCTGGGTGAGACGCGCATGGCTCGAGTCGCACATTGTGAACTGGTTTGGTACCTCGATGCCTTGACTGGCCATAATTGACTGATGATGATGGACGGGAGAAGTGAAAAGTGAGGTCATGATGCTCTCGTGCCGCCCCCTGAGTGCCTGGGCATCCCTCCCCTGGGGAGTCATACGCTCATACACCGCATGGGACCCGACGGCCACCGATGCGGGCGCGACACACAGACGCCCGCCTTGTCTTTCTTAAACCCTCGGGCGTCAACATGCCTCCGCGAATACATAGGCAGGCAAGGATTTGTATGGTTGGATGCAAGTTGTTGCATGTCAGTGCCGATGAGCTGAATTCCATCTGGCAGTTTAGTGGATGCCTGCTCAGCTGCTCAAGGTCGGGTGTTGCGCCCATGCCGCAGGCTCACTGGGCGATCTCGGCGAGCCCTGAAGGCCCAGGCAGGCAGCTTAGGTTCGGAATTCCCCTCTGGTTGGTGTCCGCTATCGCCCACTGAATGGAGGGTTTCATCCATCTGGGTGAGGTGCTCGGGCAGTGAACCAGGCGTCAGTGGGCACCTTCCCTCACATCAGCGGCGGTGGTGGACCTTGGGCTCCTTCCTCCCTCTGACCTAAGTACGGAGTACGGTGCTTGGAGATTGAATGTTTCTAGCTTCACGCCCCGGCCGTCCCCGCAGCTAGCGGGCCCAAGGCCGCCCGGCAGCTGTACCGTTCATCCCATCCCACCCGCTGGCTGTTTTTTCCCACTTGCCCACCATGAAAACCCCTGTCCGCCATGGACCCATCGTGCCATCCGCAAACCACAGATGTCCGAGTGGTGGAAAGGGAGGATTGAATGAATGATTTTTGGTGGGTGGATGGAAGGATGGATGGAAGGGTGTAGCCATGGGAGGATCATATCAGCCTGTAGGACGGAGCACAATCGCCAATGGTTAGATGCTGCCGTTGCACTGATAAATACATGGTAAACCGTTCAGTGCCTTGTCTTGCAGTGTTTGTACGCGGGAGGGGTTAGCTGAACTGCCCCGTACGTGAATATTTTCCGTGCTTTTGCTCGCTGTCGGTTCACTCAGTCTGTATTCGTATCCCGCATCAGGACTTTACCTGAGGCAAGTAAGGCCTACATAGTACAGGCCCAGGGGATCCAACTGGAAGGGACGGGCCCTGGCCTACAGCCTTGAACTACAGCATCCCCACCGGAGGAAGGAGCAAAGGAGCGACGAGGAAAGCCGCTGAGAGGACAGGAAAAAAGGGAGACCGTACGTACCTCTGCACGGCGTGGCGCGCTAGTCCTAACATGGATATAGCGCCATGCACCCCTGGAACCACGCACACCCCCTGTCTTTCAATCCACAACCCCCCCTCTAACCATGTCCTCCGTCCTCTGCCTCTCACTCATAGCGCTTCTCCTAGTGGCCATGTCAATCCAATTCCCCCTTCATCGTCGTCGCCAATTTCTCATCCCGTCAAAACCCTGGACGGTTTGGTTGGTCTAACAGGGGTCTTTCAGCGTTCCCGTTCCATTCTTTCACTCACTCGTGCCTCTCCTCTTTTTCCCCATTCTCATCAGTCACCACTCACCAAGTCGCCCGTCTCCAGTTTCCGAGGGCCTGATCCCGATTTTGATTCTTGTTTCCTCTTTCTTTCTCCTCGTGAAAGTGACTTGGCTTCCTCCAATAACCTGGCCACCGACCACAGAGCCCTCACTGCCGGCCAGATCAAACAAAGAATCTTTCCCCTTTACCCCCTCACCTTCCACTCTCTCGGTATCTTCACCTTACCCTCGCACGCTCCCTTCTCTCCCTTCGGATCTGCACACCAGCAAAACCAGCAAACAACGTCCGTCGACCTTGCTTTGTCTTTCATCCGCCGATTCTGAGACAGCATTCTCACTCACCAAACTCGACTCTATCCTGCCCTTTTCTGGTACATCTCCCGACCCGTTGCGTCCCTCTCCTGCAGCTTCCCGTCACCGGCTCGCAGCAAACCAAAGCATCATCCCACGGGTGCTACCGATCCGCACCTCGAAGACGACCCACGCCGACGATCCCCTCCATCCTTTATCAACTGCAGCTCGTCCCCTCGAGTACACGTCCTCACCATAGTGCGTGTGTTGCGTTACTCCTCACATCGTTGTTTTCTCTTGCAACCAGACCGACGAGTGAACAAACCTTCATGCCGACTGCGCATCACGGGCCAACGTCCCTTGGCGGAATCGATTTGAGTCGAGATTAAGCAATACGTCAAGGTATGACATCCACCCATATGTGATCTGCACATGGAAGCCTGGCAAGATGCGTCAATCTGAACCCCAGTACCCCCTTTCGGGTTCGGGGGTAGTTGAATTTTATTTCAGGCGCCCTGATGAAGAAATTTGTGAGCATTGAATATGCGCTGATGTGAAATGATTGTAGTTCTACCGCTTTTCACCGGTCGCATCATTCCCGGCTCGTTCGACAACCTGATGAATTAACGAAAGAAGAGTGCCATCTGTATATCGACCAACTTCACATTTCGCGAAGCACAAATACTCGCCCCCGAACCCAATCCGCCAACATGAACCGTTTCCGAGGCAGAAAGAAGACCAAGGATGACTTGTCGGCAGCTGCAGCGTCTCCCCGACCATCGGTTGAGTCCGAGTCGTCCGGCCCATTCAAGATGTTTGGGAAGAACAAGAAGGCACCCGAAGAAGAACCCAAGCCCGAACTCGATCTCGCCACTGCTCTCCCTGCCAGCGATGATTTCAGAACCAGCCTTTTGATGACCGGTCTCTCCGCACGGTTTTCAATGTTGCGTGAGCAAGATGACCCGAACACCAAGGTTGGAAAGGCTAGCGATGATAGCGTGCTTTACTCCAAGAGACAATCAAGGCTGATGGACTTCGGATTTGGTGGCGGACTTAGCGATATTGCCGAAGTCGAGTCTATTCGCGCACCGTTTGCTCGTGACAGCTCCTATCAGTCTGATGACGCCGCCTCGACCTCGGGAAGCATGATGGGTCGCTCTAAGCCGATCGAAGGAAACAATTTGTTTGGCGGACGACAGAAGATCTACAAGATCGCTGCTAATGGTAACAAGGGAGGTGCTACGGCTGGGCGAGCGCTTTACGATGACGATGTGTCCCAGTCCTCATTCCAGAAGTGGCGGCAGGCTGAGAGAGAGAGACAATCCTTGGAGGAGCACCGTCAGGCTGAGTCCCCAGAGTTAGAACCTCCCCGACCAGAGTCCCCCCCTCAGTCCGAGTACAACAGACGAAGAGAGACAAGCTCAACAACCTCATCAGTACCTTCGGCAGCTCGCAATTCGACAGCAGCCACTTCCACTACCTCCTCACAGCCCACTGCATCAGTCAAGGACTGGCAATCCGCTACGGCCGCGGCCAACCCGACTGCGCCAATCGAGCGGACTGTTACGCGAACACGTCGGCTGTATGAACAGGGTCTGAACCAGGATCTACATAACCAACAAACGTCTTCTCTTTCGAGGATTGATACCCTCTCAAGACAACGAAACTTTGGCAGCCGAACGCCAGACCTCACCCCGACAGTACCATCACCCGCCAGCGCGACCTTCAGTGAGCGATTTGCCAACACTCGGTCGATCCACAACAAGTCCAGTGCCCCCAATCTGCGATCCTTCAGCCCGCCTGCCACCATGTCATCCCAGACGAGCCCAGTGGATGCTCATAACAAATTTCCTCCTTTGAAAGAGCGAGCTTCCTTTGGTGCTACGCCTCCTCTTAGCCCTCCGATTAGCGAGACTGGAGAACCCCAAACCATTTCAGCTCAGTTCTCGGACAGAAACAAGTCTGCAGCTACGAGTGGCTTGAACAAGTCGTCACAGTATGACGACTCGAGATACGCGCAACGCCAAATGCAACTTCAGCAAGGCCGTGAGACCCCCACCAACTTCTTCCGACCAGAATCAAACGTGTCGGTACCTTCTACTCGGTCTCGATCCTCATCGACTCACCGGGCGCCTCTTGAGAAGCATGACTCTTCCTCCTTCAAAACTAAGCCTGTGGTTGAGGAGGAACCCCAGACTTCGACCTTCTTTGATGACGACGACGATGACCAACCGTCTTTGACTAGCCCTACGCGACCTGATGTGTTACCCACACCACCGCAACTCACAGTTGAGCGACCTGCCGACAATGAGCACCCGGCATTTAGGAAATCTGCTCTTCCTACCCCTTTGATCTTTGAGACAAAGCTTGACGACCCAAAAGATGAGGAGTCTCCCGAAGACTCACCGACCCTGGGGCCGGCCTCTGGAGGTTTGAGCGGCATGGTTCGGGCGCATTTGCGGCAAGACAGCAATGCATCATCCAATTACGGAAGCGCACCGAACGATTCTGACCTTGCGTCGCGATTCCCACCAGAGCGTAGCGACATACAAAGCTTCCAGTCCATGAAGTCGAACCCTTGGGAATCAATCGAGAGGGGTGTGGAAATGTCGATGGATAACGACCTACCTAGCCCAACGAGATCCAAGTCGTCGATGGATCCACAGGAACGTGGCTCTCAAGCTGCGATATCTGCCCATGACTCCAAGGCTGGTCTAGATCAGGAGAAGGATACAGACGATTTCGCTCGCCACCTTGCCGATGGCGCACGACGAGTCCGTGAAAGACTGACCTCGTACGTCGAGTCTGATAGTGGAAGCTCCGCTCCGGCGCCGCCCCCTATTTCAGAACTCCCCCCTCCACCCCGACCAAACGCTCTAGGAATCCTCAAGGCCAAGTCTAGCCGCGGCTCCCTAGTTGACAGAACACGAGGTGATCAGAGTCAAACGAAGGCCAAGAAACTCCTAGGCCTTGGTGGTCCTGGCTCAACAGCCGGTGCTTACACATCTCGACCGGGCTCGTTCGAAGTCGATGAACAGAACAAGCAGGAACAATACCAGTCACAGTCAGATGAGATGTATGAAGATGACGCTTGCTCTTCAACGGACAAGGACAATGTTCACGCTGGCCTGAAGGCGTTCCGACAGGCCCGTAGAGAACTTCAGAGAATGAAGGAGTTGGAGATTCAGCAACGGTATCAAGCACCACAAGACGCACCGCAGGATGCACCACCTCCACCATCTCAAAACGTAAGGCCCCCAACCCGAGAGCCGGCACCGGCGATGCGAGGACCTCCCTCACGACAGCAATCCCAGGAGCGGAAACCACCACCAATCTCCTATAACCGCATGCCGAGCGAAGAGTCACGAAATGGTAACGGCTCTCGGCCTGGGTCCCGTGCCCCTTCCGAGCGTGACAGGAGTGGCTCTGAAACTAGCAGTGGCGGTCGTTCTGGTAGCCGGCCAACGCGTCTCCGAAACGGCTCAATCCCTCACGATGACTATTACGCACCGATGGGCTCGCCCTCTGGACCTGGTCCAAACGGAATGCCCCGACAAGGCCCGATGGCATTAAGGCCTCAGCATATGCCAAATCAACCCTACCCTAGTGGTAGTGCCTCTCCTGGGCGCTTCAATCGCTTTGGTGAGCCGTCACCAAACCCGAACATGCAGCCGAACCACTATGGTCACGAACACGGCCAACCATCGCCTATTTCTCCAATGAATGGAGGCCCGTCCCCTTATGGCCAACCTGGGCCAAACTCCCAACGCCCCTTTGGCGGACATCCTGGAAACATGGAACAGGACCCTCCCGCAAGGCGTATGATGCGAAACAGGGACATGCCTGAAATGCAAATGCCTTCATCAGCTTCGCACGGCGCGATGGGTCAGCGAGACGGACCCCGCGGTGGACCAGGACACCAGAACGGCATGACTGCACCGCCTCTGCCCCCAATCAACCCACGACGAAAGACCAACATCATGGCTGATTATGTTGCCCGGCCGGACGAAGGCGCATTGGGCGCCCATCGTATGCACATGAGCCCTGTCAACGCGGATGAAGGACGCGGCGGCCACGGGGCATTCGGCGCCAGTGACGATGAGGGGCCCGCAGCTTACCGACAGCGTCTTCGAAAGGCCGCCAGCGAGGCCAACGGGCTGAATTCCCGAGAGCGATCTCTTCGCAACAATCCCCCACAGCCAATGGTTCCTCCGCCCATGCCCCCAAACGTGACCGGAAATGGAATGCCAGGGGGCATGATTTAATCATTTCTTGACAAACGCCATTTTCTTATTGGCCTAATTTTACAACTTCTCGCCATTCCAGGCACACGAGATAACGACGATATCATTCGACACTCTCCCTTGCAGCTTTATAATTGCGTCAACCCCATTCGACACCACGTTGAATGTGGGACGAGAGGCCGGGAAGTCCTGTACATTTCCAGGGACTAATAATTGTATCTCCTATCATTTTCCTAGCGGAGTCTTCTTTTGATTGTGGCTTTGTGGTTTTTGGTGGTTACATGGCAGCTTGGGACTTCGTATATGGCGCATACAAACCGGCCGGCGAAGGCGATCGAGCAGGACTTTGATTCACAGTACTGGCGTCGGCTGATAGTGGAAGGACCTACCTATTGGGAAGAAGAATGGACAGGAATAGCGCATTGCGTCGGAACGGAAGAGGTGTTGGGCTTTGAATGTAAAAGGATTGGGAGCAAAGGCCAAGTCGGCGCCATGAGGATGCCACTTAAAGTCTTCTTATTTTTGTCAAGATTTGAGTAAAAGGGATCAAAACTTGAGATACGAATTACTCACCATGCTCGTTTAGTGACTGAAGAATACGTTGTGGTTCGTGGCCTTGCTGCGGTGCGTTCCCAAGTACGCGGTCCTTGAGCAGTCGCCGTCCACGGATCGGGAGTCAGGGCCGTTATGCCAGCCGGCCCTCGAGCGGCCGTTATCCCGGGGAAGTCGGGTTGGTCTTCTCCACATTTGATGGTTGGAGTAGAGGCGTAGGGACGTTGATGTTAGCTATTTACCCTCTCCTGCTGCACAGTTCATTGCCTCCGGCATCTTTTACATTCAGTTGACGCCTCTCTGTCGGATCATTACCGCTCTCCGTTGGGCCACTAGCGACTACAAAGTGCGAGCACGTCTGTCTGTCAATCATAGATAGACACTTAAGAGGCACGGTATATTCCTTACAGAGGTGGGATATTCGCAAGACACGAGGAAGCAAAGCACCTACAGGACAACCAGATGGCCTTCATTCGACCGTATGAGCAGCGGGACTTTCATGCCACGGCGCACATCGTAAGCTCCCGTGTTCTCGTCCCCCGCGTCTAACACTTACTCACCTCATCCCAGTGCCGGGAAACTCTCCCGCCGTCGTTGAGCGCATCACCCGACGCCTGGCGCCTGGCACCGTACCTCTGGACGCACCAGTACACGCACCTCTCGCCGACAACCTGCTTCGTCCTCGACGACGGCTCGGGCCTCGCGGTGGGCTACTGCATCGGCTGCCCGGACACGGCCGCCTTCATCGCCGCCTACCCGTCCTACACCGCCGCCGTGCTCGACCCGTCGCTGGACCTGCGCCCGGACCCGCTTGCGCCGCCGGAGCCGTGGACCGCCGCCGGAGCCGTGGACCGCCGCCGACGGCTCCGTCAACGCCGCGTGTCTGGCGCAGACGGCCTACGACCCACGCCGCCTGCTCCCCGACGGCGCGCACACGGGGCGCTTCCGCGCCACGCTGCACATCGACCTGCTCCCGGAGTGGCAGGCCCGCGGCTGGGGCGGCAGGCTGCTGGAGCGGGTGGTGCAGGCGCTGGCGGAGCACGGCGGCGGCGGCGGCTCGGGCGTCTGGGTCAGCGTGGCGGGGGACAATGCGAAGGTGGTGCCATTCTACGAGCGGATGGGATTTCGGCTGTGGGATGAGGGCGACGATGGGAGCAAGACCGGCGAGGGAGATGACAGCGCCGAAGGGGGCAAGCCGAAGCGCAGGGTCCAGGGCGGTGGCGGTATTGTGCTTGTGAGGGAATTTCCCGGGACGGCGACGGGAAAGGCCGGAAGCGTAGAGTAAAGGTTGAGTAAAGGTTGGTAATTACCATTACCTACCTCTGGGTGTGATGGAGACATGGATGAGCGTGGGCTTGCAGCGTGGGTTGGGCCGGCAGTTAAATAAGGCGGCACCTGGGTTGGGAGGTTGGAAATGGGCTTGTTGATGGGCATGTATCTCATCGTTAACATGAGACACCAACGAGTTGCCTAACAAAGGGTACCGCAGCGAAGACACAAAGAGAGAGCTTTAGGGTGCCCGAAAAAAGACATGGTATTGACTATGCCTCGATCTTCTAAGTAACCTAGTCGAGGCCGAGCAAGCTCGTGGGTATCAAATTCAGTCCATCCATTCGTCCGTCGAAGCCAAAGCATACAAATACAGTCGCCGTTGTTCTCTGCGAAACCTCCGGGATGCTTTTGTCCGTTTCTCATTCTCTGCATGCCTCCGTGTCGTGTCGCCGTGCCCATTTGCCTACACGACCATGCAACGCCGCGCCTCCAAAAACGTTCGCCAGTAAAACAGGTAGCCGAAGTGATCAAGACGTGTGTTCGCGTGTGCTAGTAAACTTTCTGGCAGATGCAAAACAAGGAAAATGGAGACGTGTTCTGATCCAGCAAGCCGCCAGTTCTTTGTTCCTCCGTAAAAGGCTGTCATCCGGTGCGCGCGTAAGAGAGGAAAACGGGACGCCAACTCCAGGGGAAAGTTTTGAAGGGTATCGAAGTATTGTGACAGACAGGACAGAAATGGGGGAATAAAGTTATTTGAGAAGACAAAGAGGTCGAAGTGAAGAATTGTGTGTCGTTTCGTTCAGGTCGTGAGGATTCCATCAGGGCCCTTCCGGGAGCGTCCAAGGTTTGTCACCTGTGCCTTGGGAGCGATGCTGGGTACCATGCATCTGAACCGTGAACGTTAGCCAACGGTGAGCCGGATCCGGGGAGATAAAGAGGCATACCGTAGGAAAGTTGAGGCGAGCAAGAGGTGACTGTCGTGGTAACGGCCGTGGGGTCGCGTCGCATGGAAGGCGCTTAGCAGCAGGGGCAGTTGTTGCACTGCTTGTGGCCACAGGCGGTGCAGGTGGTGCTGATGACGATCATGCCTCCGCACTGGCAACAGTACTCGTAGGCAGGCATGTTGGTAGTGGTGGTGGTTGTTTGGCTGGGAGAGTGGGTGTGTAGTGGTGTTGTGTCGACGTGCGAGTGTGTGTGTGTGTGTGTGTGTGTGTGTGTGAGTGCATGTAAGTTGGAGGTTCGTTGATGATGGTTGCTGTTCCTTTGGTGGTAGGATGGATGGTGGAAGAGCGAGGACAGTGCGATGGAGGAAAGAGAAGGGAGAAGAAAAGTGAAAAAGGGGGCGGGAAGGAAGAGTTCAAATAGTGATGGAGGAGGAGGAGGTGAGTGGAAGTGGAGGAGGAGCAGGAGCAGCCGGGGGTCGAGGCTGGGGCCGAGGAGCGAGGAACGTGGAGCGTGGAGTGGTGGAGCTTTGGTAGCGTAGCCTTGATGGTCGTCGGCCATGGAGCGCAAGCGCCTCGGAGGCGTGGAGGAGGGCGTGTGAAGAAGGGCGTGAGGTAAAGAAAGAGAGCGGGTGGGTGTGACGGAGGATCTCACTTACACCCAGGACACTCTTAGAGTGTGGTTGCGGCCGATGCGGCCTGCGTCCCACCTGTTGAGTTAAATACACGGTTCCCATAGGCCAGGGGGACGCGCCAAGCTGCGCTCTGCGTCGACATTATGCTTTTCTACTCGCTGCTTTGCGTTGATGCTTGCTTTTGCTTTGCCAGCATCTGCTCGCCCCTGCGTTTGAGCCGGGAGATCGGGGGCCAACAGGAGCTCACCTTCCAGAGATGAATTTCACTCCAGGGAACACCAGACAACATCACCAAATAAATGTTCTTTATTCTCTGGGGAAAATCCCCAGCTCGAACTGAGGAACAAGCCCAGGGCCTTGCTCGGCTGCAAGGCGCGCGTCACGGTGGAGTGGGACGGGCTAAAGTGGGAAGTTCTCGGGTTTTTTTTGTGGGAGACTCGGGAGATTTGAAAGAAAGACCGAGCGACGGATCGCAGGGTCAATAACAGAGAGTAAAACGAATAGGTGCGGGAGTGACAAAGAGACACGGCTCGGCGGCTAATGCATCTTCCTTCCATCCGCTTTTTTGTTGTTGCCTCTCTCTTTGTCGAGCCTATTTGTCGTTTCCTGCTGTCCGTCCACCCATGTAAGTTCAAGCCCTGGGTCTCAGTCGGGCGATCCACCATGTTCTCTCTCGCTGCCTTGTCCAGAACCTCGACAACCCCCACTGCTTGCTGTGTGCTTTGGAACATGCTTGTCCAGTCTCTCGTGTGCTTAACCATAATAGGCCTTGAAAGTTGAAGCTGCAATGCAAGTCTTCGCTTCTCGTCAACTCCATCTTTTTCTCACCGCACCCCTCCCATCATCTCGCCAGCCTCGCCTCTTCCCCCTTCCCCCAAAATGTGACAGCAACCCCGGACCATCTTCACCTTCGTCTTCTTTTTTTTTTTCAACCCTCCGACCCTCCACCGAGTGAGTTGCGGGGTAGTCCCAGAGTCAAGTTTGGCCGGGGAGCCCAAATTGCGCCCTCGCACTGGTCGCCACCGCCCAAGCCTCACTGGTAAGCTCTGGCGGGATGACGCATTCCTGTCGGTGATGGGGACGCGGCGTGCAGCAAATGGCGAGCCAGCGCTTGTCCTCTTTGGCGACGGCGGCGAATCGGATCGCACGAGGATGAACCATTGGGCCCTTTCTCCAGGGTTCACGCTTCTGTTGCAGGGTCCTTGGATGCTGGTTGTTGCAGGCTGGCGTCGTTAGTTCCAGTCCCCACGCCCCAACGATGCAGCCCAGCAGAGCCCACCCACACACTTGGCGGAGGTAGAGCAGAGCAGAAAGTGACAGAGGCCGGACTAACAGCCAGGTCATTATGAAACAGTATGGGGTAAAACTACACTCTGCCATTATCTCTCGCCTCTCATCGTCGAGTTAGACATCGCGGGGTGTCAAAGGCGTGTCTCGCATCTTGCCTCTCCCGGCTGCAGCATTTACTGGCCAGCGTCGGCGGAACGGCCGGCGGCGGAGACGAAGAAAACACCGCGGGTCGGTCGGTCTGTCGGCCGGTTTCGCAGGAAGAGCGCCTTCGCCGGCTGCAGGTTTTTTCTTTTTTTTTTTTCAATCCTTTTTGTGCTGTGTGCTGTTGTTGGGCCGCTTACACGTGCGGACAACCACAGGCCCGAGTGGTGGGAAGCCGTCACACACAAAGACCCGCCACTACGGAACACGGGGAATACGCCGGTCTTGTCGGGAACTCGGGGAGGGGAACACACGAACTAATTAGCTTGCGTGGTGTTGCTGTCACGGGCTAACACGCTCCAGGTCTAAGGAATTGAGATGGCCATCGGTCCCAATGTTGAGCAGCCATCGATCTCGCTGCTGCAAGCACCTACTGCATGCATCCATCGTGAGACGCAGTGGGAGGACGCGAGACTTGCCATGCGATCTGCGCAGCCCATCGTCATTTTGTCTTGACTTTTTTTTTCCTCGTCTCTCCTCTTTTCCCGTTCCAACCTGCGCCCCTCTTTCCATTCCTTCTCCCGTCCTCAGGCATCCTGCAGCCTTCATCGACGATGCTTCCCACCCCCATGACTCCTTGGATCCGAAAAGTGGCAAATGGCGCCCAAACTCAGCGCGGACGCCGGCGTCGCCCGGGTGTGTGTGCGTGTTCCCTGCCCGCCAGATGCACCTGCAGGACAGATGCAACCCCCGGGGCTTCGTTCGCCAACGTTGGTGGCTTGAGCTCTCGGGTAGGTCGGGCGGCCTTTGGGCCAGTCTGACTCTTTCGCCGTCCTCCTCTTTGCCTTGTTGGTGCGTTTGCGTGAGGTGGGCTGCGTTAGCGGGTTGGGACGCGCGCAGAACAAAACGAACCTTGTCTGGCAGCTCTGCTTTGCGAATGGTAACCATATAATCATTGTAAACGTGCGAACTGATGCTGGAAGACTGAGAATGTCACACATTGAGTCTAGTCCACAACATGCCTTCAATTCAACTCTTCTTTGCAACCACCACTGACCCAAATATTTGCGCCTCAGGTACGGGATGCTCGCTTGCATACACAGGTTGCACCCAAACACCTTTCCACTAACACAACGGGCGCTGGAATGACTACAACGCCCGCTCGCGCTGTCAAGCGGTCGCCGCTCACATGGCATCTGGCGCGGGGAACGATTCGGGGGATGGGATTGGTCCGCTGGACTGTGCACTTGAACTGCGTCCTCTCGGGGAAGACAGAACTGATGACCCGGAAGATGCTTCCTTCTAGTCCGTAACCGTTGTGTATTTTTGTTTCGTCGTCAGCCTTGATGACTACGAAATTCAAAAAGCACGAATGCCTTGCCTTGTCCGGCTTGCACAGCCGCGCCCCGAAGCCCACCTGTCTGCCAAGGGTTCTGCCTTGCCAGGCAACCGCCCTACCGCCCTCACAACTGCCCGCGGGGAAGACACCACTGGAGCAGATGGAGGACCTTCCGTCGGGGCTTTGGTAGGCCCAGCTTACATCTTACGAGAGACTGATATGGGAAACCGCCATAAGGGACCGTGATTCTCCTTTTCTCCTTTTCTCCTTTTCTCCTTTTCTTCGCTGGTCGAATCGCCCTCTAGATTGCCCACTAGGAAACTATGCAAGCGCAGGCATTCCTCGAAACCCAACGCCAAGCCAGAAGTTCAAGCCAGATCGGACTCAAATGAGGTTTTACTCTCAAGTGGCTACCTGACCTCCCTTTGACAGTGGCGCAGCTTCTCCTCCTTTTCCGCAAGGCACCTATTTCTTAGCTAGCTGAAGTCCTAGGTGAGAATTATTAGTGGACTGGGCGGGCTGAATGCTTCGCCAGGCACACTACCTTGCGCCGGCATGACACCACCAAAGCCATCCGGAGCATCCAGTGCTAGTGATGCTGGGATGACTCTCGCCATCGTCTCGTCTCCATCACCGCTTCATCGCGCCCTTCTTAAGTCCGCACGACCGCCGCTTGACTACCCTCATCCGCAACCCAAGACACTCGAGAAAAAGGTCCCCTCTATCCACCAAGCAGACCGACGCCTCGACGCCTGAACGCCTGAACGCCTGAAGCAACGTCATCGGGATCGTCATCGTCGCACAGCTGTCCCCGATTCCCCATTCCACTCCTGTGACCGCCGTCTCCCGGCATCCGCTACCAATCATGGTAAGTCAAAGCTCCCTCGTGCGCGTCGCCAAACGATCGGCGCGCCCCAGGACCCTGAAGCTTAATTCTCAACCCCGGTCGTCCTCGTGCAACCGCCAAGTTGGAGACTAACACGCCGCCATAGAGGGTTCCCGTCTGGGACAGCAGCAGCTCTAAGCAGAGCGATAATGCTATGCAAGAGACCGACCCCACTGAGGTCCTGCCGATTCGAGAAAAGGAAGATGAAGATACCATCATGGGTCAGGCTTCTGCAGACATCCCCAGCCAAGAAGCGGCCATTCACCTAGAGCCTGTTCCAGCCAAGGACGCTCTCATCGTCAAGATCCAGCCCCCGACAGAGCCCTCGACCAAAATTCCCCATGTTCCCTGTGAAATTGTCCTTGTCATTGATGTCTCGGGCAGTATGGGTATGGCCGCTCCTGTCCCGGGAGAGGACCCCAGCGAGAACACTGGCCTCTCCGTCCTCGATCTCACCAAGCATGCCACTCGCACAATCATCGAGACGATGAACGAGAATGACCGCCTGGGTATTGTCGCTTTCAGCGGCAAGGCCAAAGCCATCCAGCCCCTCATCCCCATGACCAATGCCAACAAGGAGGTCTCCCGCAGAAATGTCACCAAAATGCAGCCTCTGGATGCGACTAACCTCTGGCACGGCATCCTCGAAGGCCTCAAGCTCTTTAAGGCCGCCGGCTCCACCTCAAAAGTCCCCGCTGTCATGATCTTGACCGATGGCATGCCCAATCATATGTAGGCTCCTTCTAAGCTCTGAATATTCCGTCACCATGCTAACACCTCCTTTAGGTGTCCCCCGACAGGCTATGTCCCCAAGATTCGTGCAATGGGACAGCTCCCGGCTTCTCTTCACACGTTCGGATTCGGCTACAGCTTGCGATCTGGACTGCTCAAGTCCATTGCAGAGATTGGCAGTGGAAACTATGCCTTCATTCCCGATGCCGGCATGATCGGTACCGTCTTCGTCCATGCCGTTGCCAACCTCCAGAACACCTTTGCAACCCGCGCCGAGCTGAAGCTGAGATATGCTCAGGCCTTGGAGCTGGAGGAGACGATGGGCGCTTCGGTGGAACAACAGCCGCCCAAGGCCCCGGAAGACGCAGTCGACGGTACCATGGAGCTGACCTTGCCTCTGGGAAACCTGCAGTTCGGCCAGTCCCGTGACATCTTCCTCCGCGTCAAGAATGCAAGTCAGCTTCTGGGTCTTGAGAAGACAGCTGCGTCCAACCTCATTATCACTGCCAGCCTCAGATACACCAAGCCTGGCATTGACCATCAGAGCCAAGGTGCTCTCAACACCATGTTCTCTCGTCTTGCGCCTCATACTCCTCCTCCTACCGCTGTATCCGCCAGCCGTAGTATCCTCGAATCCAGCGACCTACCCGAAGCCGAGATCGCCTACCACGAGTCCAGGGCACTCATCTGCAGCTTTATTTCATCTCTGTTTCCCATTGGACCCGACGGCGAACATCGCCACAACGACGACATTGTCTCGCAGAAGAAGGAGGAGTTGGTAGAGCTTATCAAATCGATCCCAGCAAAGCCATATCTCGACTCCCAGAACGTGTCACTCCTGCAGGATATCGCATCGACAGAGCCAAAGGGCCAGGTATACCTTGCTATCGATACACAAGAATTCTTCTGGAAATGGGGCTGCCATTTCCTGCCCTCGCTCCTTAATGCGCACACTCGCCAGATCTGCAATTCGTTCAAGGATCCTGGAGCGCTGCAGTATGGAATTCACAGCCCGCTGTTCAAGCATTGCCGAGATACGCTTGACCAGGCATTCGATGACCTTCCCGCTCCAGAACCTTCGCGGATTAAGGGGCGAACTGGCCGCCACGGAACGAGTTCTGTTTCCTCTGGACCCATCCGCATGAGCCGGTGGAATATCTCTAGCGGCGTGTGCTTTGCGGGTTCAACTAATGTCACGCTCGCTTCTGGCAGAACAGTGGAAATTCGGAAACTGCGGCGAGGAATGAAGGTCCGCACTCCAGTTGGCTCTAGGCGAGTGGCTATGGTTCTCAGAACCCCCGTGGAAAGCGAAGTCCTCTGCCGCGTAGGTAAGGTCCTCGTTACTCCCTGGCATCCCATCTCCGCCGACGGAAAGACGTGGGCCTTTCCTGCAAACACAGCCGAGGGCGCTGTGCTGTACTCCGGCTCTATATACTCGATCCTCCTGGAGAGGGACCGCAACGCTAGGGCGCATGCCATGCGGATTGGCAACACTTGGGGCGTGACTCTGGGCCACGGCCTCACTTCCGGCAGCGAGTCCCGCGCCCACAGCTTCTTTGGAGATTACAACGCTGTAGGCAAGAGCTTAATGACGCTCAAGAAGCGCCGGAATGGGGTCGTGATCGGCGGTGGTGTTGAGAGGGACGAGGCCACTGGCTTGGTCAAGGGGTTCAAGGAATACAAGAATGAGGCCGAGGTGAGTGTCTAAGGGAAGATCTTTGGGCGTGGACTCGTGTTCTTTTACGAAATACATGTCTTCACTGTGTTGTTCCATTATGACTTAAGTCCCATCTAGCTCACTCTTGAAGGGCAGCGTCCTCTATTTGAATGGGTGTATAGTGTAGTTTCCTCTAGCAACAAAACCCTCAGGTTGGTGTGACATAACCAAATAAAAGAAACATAAATTTCCCTCTCCCCCGTCATCTTCTAACTGCGCAGTGTTGTGATCGTTATGAGAAACAAAAAGCGCACTCATATCGTACACTCCCAACTCACCAGCCCTGGGCAGTGAATCACTGCAACGCATCTTCTTAGGCACTAAGAAGCTCCTCAGAAGTTTGTATTTAAACGGACCCCACTCATTACCACACCACCAACCTCATCAACTCAACATTCATAACTGGACTTCTGGATCACCTCTTCCTCATCATCTGTCTTTCTTTCATTCATCTGAAACAGTACAACACGTTCGCGTTCTTATTTTCTTCTCTCGGTATCTAAAGAAAGCTCTTAACGTCGGTACGTTTCTTCTCACTGTCATAGAGAATGTGCTTTTCAACGTTCGTTGCGTGATTCACTGCATTGTTGTGTTTCTATTTCATTCACCCGAACTTCTCTTAGACTAGGCAGCCTTACGTTCTTTTCTTTCATCTCTCCCACTTTCTCTCTCTTTCCATTTTTCTTTTCTCTCACTCAACCATCTTTCATTCTTCTCATCTACTTCCTTCATAGCGTCCTTTCCCTTCACTTAGGCAAAGCCTTCACTCTTTTATCCCAGCCACATTGTACTCCAGGTACGTCCTCATCTGTCTCCATTCTTCACTCTATCCCCCTCCTTCATGGCTCGGTGTGTTTCATGCGCATCCGACTGACTCTCATTCTCGTGGAAATAGAAACCCCAAGTTCATAAGCCTCACCATGGCTGGGTCAGATCAGCCGCCCCCGAAGCGTCAGAAGCTTTCTGAATCTCCAGGTGTTCAACTCGCCAGTATTTCTCCTGCATCAAGCGATTCCAAGCTTGATCAATTCGGGTGGGCTGTATGCTCGGGCAGTGCCGATGCTGAACGTCTTGCCACCAAGGAGAAGGCTGTCGAGCAAGCCCAAGAATTTTGCGGAAAGCTCGCTGTGATGCTCAAGTCTGCTATCGAGGGTATCCAGAGTAACTCTGAGGATGCAGCAGTCATGGGATTGAACCTTATCAAGCAATGGCTCTCGGACCACGGTGAGTACAGTTTCCGTCTGCCAATGATGCACCCTTACTGGCTCTTGGTCTTGGCTAACTTGTTTGTAGACCGCATTCTTGCTCAACATCGGGACTACGGAGTCTTGGTGGGTGTAGAGGGTCCCACTGGAGCAGGCAAGTCGTCCTTTCTCGGCTCGCTGCTCCGGATCCAAGAGCTTTTACCATCCGGGCAAGAGTCAGCCACCACGGCGGTTGTTGGAAAGGTCTCATGGAACTTTGACGACACATCAGGCCACGAATATCGGGCAGAGATCATCTTTCGGAGGAAGAAAGACGTCGAGGAGGACCTCGAGAACTTGCTGAGAGAGCTAAAGAACGAGGACGAAATCAAAGAGTCCGATGGGTATGACAATGAAGACAAAAGAAACGAGGATCTAGCGGTCGTGAGAGGTCTCATTGAGCACGAACTTCCTAAAGTCCGAGCTGTCTGGGGCACTAGAGAATCTAAGCTTCGCAAGAGTTGTGAAAGGTTCTCAGACGACATGAAAGAGGCCGTCAAAAGGATTATCGACTCCAATCCAACTGCCCTTGATTTCATGGAGCAGGGGACCCGCCAGCTCTACAGCTCGAAGCCAGAAGAGCTTTCGATGGCTATCAAACCTTTCTTGGATTCGACTAAGAATGACCACGGCGACGGAAAAGCATTTGCAGCATGGCCGCTCGTTGAGATGGTCAACATCTTCGTCAAAGCTGATATCCTCAAAACAGGCATCCACCTTGTCGACCTGCCTGGATGCGGCGACGCTGTTGACAGCCGCGCTGAGATCGCCCAAAGATTCAGAGAGAATCTCGACGTTCGAATGATCGTGAGCCCTATCTGCCGAGCGGCAGATGAGAAGCAGGGCAAGTCCCTCATGCGAAATGGATACGAGGAAGCGCAAATGATGCTGAATGGAAAGCTCAACAGTCGTGGTTTGTGTGTTGTACTCTCAAAGATCGACGACATCACCGCCGACACCTACATCAAGGGCATCCCAGAACTCCGAAAGAACGCCGGGATTGCCCAGAAGCAGGCTCGCTTATCTTCCTTGCGGAAGGAAATGGAAGGCATTGATACAACCTACACCATTCTACAAAAGGAAAAGTGGCGTGCCGAAGTCCATTCCCAAGAGGCAATCGTCAGCCATGAAAAAGCAATCAAACGGGTCTCGAAGCACCCGACTGGTACATCAATCTTTGAACACTCATCCTACTATTGAACTTCAACTGCTAACCTTTTTCTTTCTAGATGAGGTTCCCGATCGTGTTGCGCAGAGAGCCCATGAAGCCGAACGGGCTAAGTTCAAGTCTATGGAGGCGCTTGAAGAGGCAACCAATGCACTGAGAGGCTTTGATGACAAGAAACGAGGCATGAAGAGAGAAATTGAGAACCTAGACTCCTGGCTTCATCACCAGGCCATTCAAACTCGCAACTTGAATGTCAAAACACGCATTCATGATGACTTCTCGGAGCAACAAGACCTAGGTGAGGATGAGTGTTGGCTGCAGGTGCTCCCAGTGTCCACCAGAGCGTTCTGGCAGCTCGAGAACAAGTCTCAGCCGATGACTGGTTTCCCGAATCATTTATGCACTGGCATTCCAGCAGCGGACCAATGGCTTCACCAAGCAACGCTGGAGAGCCGTGAAAAGCATCTCGATGCCGCCCTTACCAAATTCTACAGCCTCATGGCAAACATTCAGAGCTACTCTAAGGAGCAATGTCAGGGTAATGAGTTTAGGTTCTCTAAGAGTGAGGTCGAAACAGTGCTGAAGGAAACGCACGCTACATTCGGTGCTGTAAGCATACCTTGGGCTCTTTAACTATAATTCGCACTTTAACTAACACTAATGGCGTCTAGGAACTTCAGGCTATGTTTGGTATTTGGAGTAAAAAGATCCAAGCCATTGAGCCACTGTCGGATCGTGGCAAGGCTATAACGAGGTTTAACAGGGAAGCAAAAGGAATTGCATCAAGGTGGCCATACAAGAACCCGGATGAAAAGAGAAGCGTTGAGAAAATGAACTGGCTGACCTACCAGGCCATTCTTGCTCGCAACGGACACAAATTTACGAGCAAGAGAAGCGGGATAACATACACCTGGCTTGAGAACCTGTAAGTTTGGGACTTGGCTTCCTTAAGGTAACTTCATCTCACGGTTTGCTATTAGGGTCGCACCTCTGCTTGCCAGCATCGCGAAAGAGTGGGATGAAAAGCTCAACAAGTACCTTCCTGGTCTCAAAACACCTATTATGAAGGACTTTTCCGAAGTGTGGGAGGGCTACTTGGACAGCTTGATCTTCTCCATCCACAAATGCATCCCACTTCTGGAGCCTGAGTTCGCCAAGATTCTCCCTTCGCTGAAGAACATTGAGAATATTGTCAAGAATAACGTCACTAAAACCTTGGGCGGCCTCTCTAAGGAGGCATCCCAAGCTCATCCCAAAGTGACCACCGTCCTCCAAAAGCACCTGGCTCCAACGTTCATGAAGGCGCTGGGATTCCGTAAGGGCTATTAACAATAAAAACACCCACATCATTGCTAACTTGGTTTCGCACAGGTGGTCTAGGTATGCACAAGGAGAGACAAGACCTCATCTTGAAGAAAATCGTGAGCGGGGTGAAGCCCATGCACATCAAGGTCATAACGAGCCTCGAGGCAGAACTCAATGCGAAGAAAGAGACAATCCCTAGCAAGATGGACAGCATCGCATCGCAAGCGATCAAGGATGTCAAGACGCAGGTTGCATGCCTGCTCAACAACCTCCTCGAAAACGACGCAGAGGGGACCACAATCCAGGGCCGGAAGGGAGCCCTTCACAAGAGCATCCGCAAACTTCTCATGGAATGGGAGAGTCAGTGGCGATTCCACAGGCACAGTGGCGATCACATCCTCCTGAAGAACCTCAGCATTCCCAAGGACCTGGACGATGTCCCGATCAAGAAGGAAGACGAAGAGAACCAGATGTACGAGTGGCACGCGGAGGATTCAGACTAAGTTGGTGATGCGAGTTTGCTTGACATGCATCGGGACTTGACTCTTCACATGCGACTGACCATATTTCTGGGATGACGAAGGGAATCTTGCTATTAGAAACGGAGTTGAGGGGAGATAAGATAGGTTTGCTCAGAGATGAGCTGAAGGATATGGTAGCTGAAGCTATCCAACTCATGAAATAAACACACATTCTTACTGACTACCCTCACGTACACACATCCAAATTCACAACATATAGCCTTGACCTAAACACTACCTACCCTATCTAACCGTAACCTACTGACCTTCAATTTTCTTACTATTTCATTGATTGAGAAATGGAGCTTCAATGCCAAGTTGTGATCATTTAAGCACAGGATTCGGATGTGGCGGGTCACATACACGATAAATGGTGAGAATGTTTTGAATTCAGATGTGTATGGGAGGCAGTCGTTCTTGCCATGCGTGCAGGTCATTTGCCATTCGCTGGCTAATGTCATTAATAACTTTTCTATCTTTGGAAATATTGGACTTGGAAATCATCAGAGACATCTACTCCCTTGTAAACAGACCAGCCATGCCCATGCCCGTACCCACGCACATGCTCACAACACCAACCTCGCCACCATCCCTTGCCAGACCATGCAACAACGTGCTCGTCATGCGAGCACCGGTAGCTCCTAGCGGGTGACCAAGGGCAATGGCGCCACCGTCGGGGTTGACGCGGCCATCGGCCAGCGCATCCTCGAGACCCAGAGCACGAATGCTGTACAGCGCCTGGCTGGCGAACGCCTCGTTGATCTCCCAGCGGTTGACGTCGGCGGTGGTGAGGCCCAGCTGGCCGAGTAGCTTGGGGATGGCGAGCGCCGGGCCGACACCCATCTCGTCCGGGTTGCAGCCCACCGTCACGGCCGAGACGAACTTGCCCATGATGCGGTCGCCGAGACCGAGCGCGGTGGCCGTGCTGCGACGCATGATGAGCGCTGCCGCGGCGCCGTCGGAGACTTGGCTTGAGTTGCCGGCCGTCGACGCGCCGTCGGGCTTGAAGGCGGGCTTGAGCTTGGCGAGCTTCTCGACGGTGACGCCCTCGCGGATGCCGTCGTCGGCGGTCACCGTGATGGTCTGCACGTCGCCCACCGCGTTACCCTGTTTGTCAACCTCCTGAAAGCGCGTGGTGACCGGGACGATCTCCGCGGAGAAGAAACCCTCTGAACGGGCGCGGGCGGCACGGCGATGCGACTCGACGGCCAGAGCATCTTGGTCGGCGCGGGAGACGCCGTAGCGCTCAGCGACGTTCTCCGACGTTAGACCCATGGGCATGACGCAGTCGCGGGCATGGCGGTTCGGGGACTCGCGCAGTGCGGGCCAGGCGTCGACGGGGATGGCGCGGGAGCCGTAGTTGCGCGTCATGCTCTCCATGCCGGCGCCGATGCCGACGTCGATGGCGCCGACGCGGATCTGCGCGGACACGGCGGCGATGGCCTGCAGCGACGACGAGCAGGCGCGGTTGACGGTGTACAGCGACGTGGAGTTGGGGTAGCCGACGTGGTTCAGCGCCATGCGCGCCGCCTTGGAGCCGCCGAGCTCGGAGAGCACCACGCCGACGGCGACATCCTGCACGACGGCCGGGTCGAGGTTCGGGTGGGCGTCGAGCGTGGCGCGGAGGACGGACGCGAGCAGCTCCTCCGGATAGGCGTCCTTGAGGGCGCCCTTGTAGGACCGGCAGACGGGCGTGCGGAGCGCCGAGAGGATGACGGTGTCGGAGGGCGCCTTTGCGAGGACGGCGGCGAGGCCCTTGGGGAGTTGAGGAGGCATCGCGACGGGGAGGTGAAGGTATTCCCGGATGGCGTTCGGGAATCGGGATTGGGGAGTCAGGTGTTAGTTACGGATGTACACGATCCCCACAACAAGGACAGGACCTGTAAACACGACGAGAGAAGTCAGACAACAGCAATTGAGTCGACAAAAACAATCCAAAGAAAACAAAAGGAGTAGAAAATGGACAAGAGGTCGGATAGTTCAACGGAGGGAAACGGCATCGTGGCCGGGTAATCGATCATCCCTTTCCCTGCCGCTGCCGGACGTTGATTCTCCCCGCCATTTCCCTTCCCCGGTTCCCGATGCCGAAGGTGTCGGAAGGCAAGTGACAACCCCCCCACCCGCACCTTCCCCCACCACGGCTCCAGATCTCGGCTGTTGGCATGTCTGGTGTGGGCCATTGTAGTTATATTAGGGAACTCATACCTGCACCGCCGGCGGTGCAAATGAGATTACGTGACTCATGCACCCCCGGCAGCACAACTAGGTACAGGGGAAATGCAAAGGCCGCGCGCCAGCGCGCTTTCTTTCTTTTCATGTAGGGCCTTAAGGAACGAATTTGCTAGCTAGCTAATTGATTGACTGACTGACTGACCGACCGACTGACTGTCTGACTGGCCAGCTACTTGACTGTCTGACCGACCGACCGACTGTCTAACTAACGTACTTGCTAGCTACCTAATTGACTCTCTGACTGACTGACTATCTATCTGACTGACCTGCTTGCTAGCTAGCTAATTGACTGACCGACCGATTGACTGACTGACTGACTGCCCTAGCAGGCTTAAACGCTATGGCGGATAGAGGCCTATTGATCGTTAAATTAGGGGGCCATACTGCCGGGGGTGCACGAGTCACGTGATCTTATTTGCACCGCTGGCGGTACAGGTATGAGTTCCCGTTATTAGGTGAGCTTACCAAAGCCTAAGGAGCTTAGGCGAGCTTACCTGAGGGGCTTAGGTAATGTCATCTAAGGGGGGTCACGTGATCTATGCACACGATTGGCCTAGAGCATGAGTTTCGCGCTTCCGCCCAACATCCTTCACGTTCGGTCGCTGGTTGACCAATTCACGATGGCTTCCGACTCCGAGGCACCGATGGCCCAGCAGCTCGACGCCGCTGTGAGCCAGAGCCGCTTGGCCAGTCCTGTGAACCACCCGTCTACCCCCCAAGATCTTGTCTCCCAGGACTTGTCCCAGGTCACCCTCCCATCCACCGAGATCCCGCAATCCCCTATCAACCCCAACGAGTCTTTCAAGACCGAACTCAACGACGACCGACCCGCCATTACCGTCATTCCTTCTTCCCTCACTCCACCGCCGTCTACCCAGGTCAACAACTTTAACAACCAAAACGGCCATCGCTCCAAGCGCGCCTTCTCAGGATCTCAACAGTCGACCCTTTTCTCCCCTCCCGCCACCATTCTCAACACTCTCCGCGACCGTCAGATCGCCTCTGACTATGTGGCTCCCGCACCCCAGCAGGTCTTGGAGGCTTCCGCAGACGAACTCCGTGTTATGCTGCAAAGCTGCATCGCTGAGAACCAGAAGCTGAAGATGGAGACGGCCCATCACAAGCTACAGTACAACCTTCTGAGCCTTCAAGCCGACGAGGACCAGAAGCGAGCCGTTGTGGAGCACGACATGATCCGTCGTGAGGTGGATGCCCTGAGAACAGCTGAGCACACTCGCCAAGCTAGGCGGGAGCTGAGTTCATCATCCGACTCGACTCAAGCCAAGTACCTGCAAATGAAGATGTGGTATGAAGCCGCTGTCGACGAGACGGAGATACTACAGCGCCGTGTCAAGGTAGCCAAGAAGGTCATCCAACAGAAAGAGGAGGAGACGGTGTGCCTGACTGAGGAGAGGGACATGCTGCTCAACCGAATTCGCGAGAATCGGGAACACCTGCACAGCATGTGCAGTCCAGGTGGTATTTTTCACGGAGCTTTGACCCCTGGGAAGCCTCAAACCCAAACAGTATCAACACCCCAGCCCTATCGCTCTACTCCTCGCCACACTCCAAGGTCGGTGGTCCGTGATACCCGAGAGGGAGAGCACGGTCTGTCGGCCCTCCTACAGGCCATGAGCCAGGATGACAACAGTGCACCATCAACCCCCCTCCCCTCACATCGACCAGCACCACGACAGGCGAGAAAGCACCACCGCAACGCCCAATCTATGTCATCACTCCCCACAACGCCGATGAACCGTGCCCTTGGCGGACATGGTGGCCTCCTCCCATCAGTGGATCTCGTTCCTCAGACGGAACCCCAGCGATACCCTCAAAGGCACTATGTGCCGACCACGCCGGTTGGAAAGCCAGATCGCCGACGACAGAGCCGGGAAAGCACCATTTCAGTTGAGGATAACGAGGAGCTTGCACGGCAAGCGCTGGAATCAGTTGCAGCGGCTTCGTTCGTATCCCATGCATCCCATGCATTGCGCACATCTCTGCCGGGATCACGCTCACGTGAGGAGGACGACGAAGAGGTCTTTGATAGTCAAGCTAGCCAGGCGGCTACTGAGCTGTTGCGGCGGGACCCGCGGCAGAGTTTCGAAGTGGTTAGTTCCACGGAGTCAAGAGGTGGCACACCTCCTCTGGACACATCCGGTCGCATGCAAGCGAAGCTGTTCTCCATGAAGGGGGACGCCGACAAACGCAAATTCAACGGTAACACTGGACCAAGCGAGGAGGTGATGCGGGAGCACGGAAGCCCGGCCAAGAAGATGCGAGTTGGAGGACCGCTAGTTGAAGATCGAAGGAGGGTTGGCCTGGGAATCCAGTACGGCCAATGACAGTGACACCCGGAGCCTGGAGCTATCGCTTAGGAATGGCAAACTAGATACCACAAGAGAAAGTGAAGCTGCAAAGTTTGGACATGCATGGGGTTAGAGGATGAGGCCCAAGGTTCACAGGACAAAGTTCATCAGAAATGGGATGATCAGAGGTGGGAAAGAATGTCTGGGTGTGTTAGGTAAAGAGTATCTGGTGGGGCCGACTTGGAGACGTCGGGATCAAAGTAAATAAACAAATACCTTGAAACACATTGGCTCTTGAGACACCGTTGACCGTTGTGTGATCTTCAACAGTGATCTTCATAGTGCACCGCCTCATCCGTGCAGCGTGCAGGTCAGCCACGTGCCCAGCCACGTGCCCAGCCACACACACGCCCCCGCGTGGCCGGCTAGGTTCGAGGCTGGGACGATCCTGGCATTGTTGCGGGCTCGGTGAATCCCGGTGAGGCTCGGTCGAAGATCATATCCCACGGTGAGACGATCTTACACTTGACTTGACTTGGTTTGTCTTCCTTCACACGTGTGGGGCTCAGTACCCGGCGCTAAGATTGTCTGTGGTCTTGACTCGGGCGTGTCTTGAATTGAAATTGATGCAGGGCACTACACGCATAGACGTCGGACAGTGACCAGCAACACCAAAGTCAATGAATGAGTTGCATTAGATTTGCTTATGACGAAGAGTTGCATTCGCCCCTCTTCATCGCGTACTTGTAGTCGTGATAACGTACCAATAGTCTTGTATGGCATATCGTTGATCAATCTCCCTTGGTCTCACGCCCAAAACACCAACAACACCAAGCGTAGTTCTCACAGTCCTCTGACTCCTCCCAAGACAGCAAGCGTCACCCTTGAACGTACCCCAATTATCCTTGCCGACACCATTTGTCCAACACCCCTACTTTTCCTCTCGCCCATCCTCAACCTCTCTCCCCCGACAATGCCTCAGCATCCCCTTGAACCCCACCCTCAGGACCAGAACCGGCAGAATCACCGGCCACAGCACCACGACCGCTATCCACCAGGTGACCACTGCAGCGCGGTTCCATGCCGACCCGCACGAGTCCAGATACCACTCTGGCACCCAGCGCCCAGCGCGGCCACGCCCGTTGATGCACAGGATGCTCATGACGCCGAAGAAGACCCAACCAAAGACCGACACCAGGACTAGGACTTTGATGATGGTTGCGTGATCGGGTGTCGGGCTCTTGAAGTCGTGATCGCCCTGGATGGGCTGTGAGGTCGGAACCATTCTCGATGGGAGGAGTGCTCCGTTGACGGTGAGGGATAGCTATTATCGACGGTCGTAGTTCGCTAGCGTTTTTGTTCTGCGTATTCGTGCCGTTGTATGTCTTTGCAGTCTAGTATATGGCGGTTTGATGGTCGATTTTTGTCTATTTTCTTCAGTGATGATGCCCAGCGAAAGTTCCGCCGTGTATTGTGCAGTAGTTAAGGATGTATTTAGGGTGCCGTTGAACAATTTTCCGTTTTCAACCCTTTCGTCCTTCGGGTCATGCCTTCCACGTGCAACTTCAAACTTAGTCCACGACACCTTCCGCCCTTCTGACGGTGTTTGCAATTGACGTGGCGTTGGGGGCCACTGGCGAGTTGTGATCATGGGTGACATCACAAGGCTCTCAATGATACCTTACACCGAGGGTTCGTGCCATCGGCGCTCAACATGATATGTTGACAGAGTGAGTATTGGTATATGGGTTCCTTAAATAATACAATGGATAGGAATAAAGTAAATAACGGAGAATCAAAAACCCACACGGTGCAGTGTAATACGCCTCGACTCTCGTGCCTTTCCAATACGAAATCGCTCTCCCAAATCAAGACAACACCTGTCGTCATTTTTCAGTCTAACTCCGGTTCTTCGTCTCCTCCCTTCCAAGACGCCATCTCCGAGACTGGCACACGTCCGCGGAGCCAACGCAGCGTTGACTCTGTTCCACGCTCCAGCACATTCCATCGAGGGACCCTAAATCGGTTGCCCATCACATCCAGCTTCTCAAGACCTCCTGGACCTCCGAGAAGGCCGATGCGAGGGCTTAAGTGGGCAATGTCGTTGTTACTAGCGTCCACAATCTTCAGGCCCTTGATCATCTCAGGTTCAAGGTCCACTATATGGTTGTTGGCCACCAAGAGGACCGTAAGGTTTGGGAACGCATCCTTGAGATCAGTGGGCAGGACGTTAACCCGGTTAAGTGATACATCCACCTTTTCCAGCTTTGGGGCATGCAAAAACTTGGTCAGCGCTCCCAAGCCTGTAATATGGTTGGATGCCAGGTTCAGCTCCTTCAAGGCGGGAAGTTCAATGTCTTCAGTCAAATACGTCTCTCCAAGCAGCTGGTTGTGCGAGAGCGACAGCGCCGTGAGGGTCTCGGCAAAGAAGCTGATGGAGTTCGGGAAGGACGCGAAGAGGTTATTGGACAAGAACAGCTGTCGAACCTTGTGCTCGGCCGCGATCTGAGAGCACACCACGGGGTGCAATGATGATGACTCCGTCCGCGACCGATCCAAAGTACCACCTGGTTTCATAGGCCAGGACTGGTTCGAGACGGTGTGTGATCGCGATCGACGGCTTGACGTGGTGTGTGAGCGGGGTCGAGATGGACTCTGCGGCGGTGTAGCAAAATCATCGTCCGACCGGCTGTCCTCATCGCCATGACGAACATCCCTGGTTGTATCTGTTGTCGGCGGGGGTGGCTTGGCATCGACTTCGGCTTTCCCGTCGTCGCTCAGGATATCAAGAATTCCAACTTGAGCGGCAGGTTCCTGATAAGGGGGCGGAGGCTCCAGTCTTCCAGCCAATATCTCCTTGAGCTCATCCGTCGTGATCGAGAGGAACTTCTTATCACGAAGAGGGTTGCCACTCAACCGGATCATCGACAGATTCTCCATCCTTGAAATCTCGGGAGGAACGACTCTAATGTCGTTGCTGGAGAAGTCGGCGTGTCGGAGCTTCTCAAGGCTGAGAAAGCTGTTGGGAATACTAGAAATACTGTTCTCATCCACCGTGAGCGTCAGAAGGTTCGTCCAGGACGTCATGTCGGGAAGCCCCTGCATCCGGTTCATCGAAAGTGAGAGCGAATGCACAACGGGCAGTTCGATGCCTGCGCCGAGAGGAACAAGTCTCGTCAGTTGGTTCGCCGAGGCGTCCAGTGTTTGCAGTTGAGGCAGACTCTCAATGGGTTCCTCAATCAAAGTGCCCGACAGCTTGTTCTTCTTCACGGATAATTCCGTCAAGGGGAGCATGGCAAGACCATCAAACGGCAAGGACTCAAAGCTGTTCTCGCTCAGGTTGAGTATTCGAAGTCTTGTCATGCTTTCAATCTTTCGAGGTAACGCCGAGATGTTATTCCCATGCACATCAAGGATTTCGAGTTCGGTGAGGTTGGCGAGGTTCGAGTTCAGAGGTCCGAAGAACAAGTTGTTCGCAAGCTTCAGGTCCCGCAGAGAGCTAATCTGTGCAAGTGTATCGATACTGTTGTTGGTGAGTCGGTTTGAGGACTACAGCTTTGTTAGTGGGTGTCAAGGGGGGCAACATAAGATGACGTACCAGGTTCAGGGAGGTCAATGAGGTCAGCCTTCGGAACCCCAGGGGAACACCAATAAGAAGATTCCCATGCATATCCAGGGTCTCTAAGCCGCCAAAGATATTGCCTTGGCTCGCCTGCGCTTCATCAAAAGACTCGGGGTTGGTATCAGGGAAGATGAACTCATCCAGCTCCTCTAGCTCGTTATCCGCGGCAACGAATCGAGTCAAGTCGACACTCTCAGCCCAGCTTCCATCAAAGGTGCCGATACTCTCAAGGTCATACATCTTCATCACTTCCATGGGAATTTCTTTCAACTCCAACGCGGCAATGTTCAGTCGTCCAGTAGTCCTCCCATTAGCAACGCGGGTCTGGAGCACCTTCTTCTTGGGGCTGTCCCCTCGACGTTGGTTGAAGGGATCAACAGGGTCATCACGGCTCATACCAAAGTCGAAGCCATCATCCGAAGGAATAATTGGAGATTTTTGTTGTTCAACCTTTGTGTGGATGACCTCGGTCGTTTGTTGCAATTGCGCTCTTCTAGCTGCCTTGGCTTTCGCAATTTGTTCTCGAAGCGCGTTGGAAGATTTTCGGCTTGAAGGTGGTGTCGTGGGTTCAGCGGCGTCGGTAGTTGAGGTTGTTGTCGAAGCGCTTGATGGGATAGTACCATCCCAGGAGGTGATTGAGGAGTTGCCAGACTTGTGAGATCCACTTTGGAGTGCGGCTCTGTCAAGAGCCGGGAGGGAAGGCTTCTTGAAAAGGCCGTTGACTGATGCTCTTGTCTTGAGGGGCCGGGCGGTGACTGTCTTGGAGCCAGCTCTAGGTGGGGGCATCATGGTATTCTTCACCGGGCTAGGGCTCCTGGCATCGGGCAAAGATGACAGCTTAGAAGCTGAAGACCAGCCAGTCCGGGGAGGGGGCATCCGACCTTGCGGTGTCTTGGCAGGTTGCATGACCGACGCTCTCTTTTGAGGAGTTCCGCTGATCGTAGTCAGGGGCGGTTTGTATGAGTTGGTAGAGGCACGAAAGTTTGGGAAGCCCATCTCATGATGGCCGGGCCCGGAGCTTGAACCTGGGCGGCTCCCAGCTGTTGGATGAAATCTAACAGACCCATCCGAAGTGTAACTCGATCCGGGACGTGAACTGGTGCTACCGGCTCTTGATCTCGGTCGGCTATCAGCTCGGGAGTGTGGTCTGCCCTGGTCGAAGAATGTCGATGACTTTCTAGCCATGGCTGGGGATGACGGGAGCTGGGCCAGTGTTTCCATTGTTCTCTCAGACAAAGAGGGTCTTGGTTTGGTGGAGCGAGGCCTGAAGGTATCAAAAGGGCCCGGGGCACCGCCGTCGTCGGTCGACGAGGTTGTCGGTCTGGCTTGGTCTGCGTTGTCAAAGCTGAAGCTTGGATCTGGCAACGGCGAGGTAGCAAAGACCTCCGAGGGTCTCCGTGTCAGGGTCAGTCGTCGTCGGAAGATGTGGCCATCGGATTCTTCAAGCAGTGCATGGCCGGGAGGGTCGAAAGGGGGTGTTGTTGACTGCTCATCGATGATACTCTCGTCGATGGTACTCGTGGTTCGTTGCGGAGTGGAAGGAACTCGGGTGACATTGGATCTAGGAGCCTGCAGCTGTGCAGGGGGCTTCGTAGCAAGTGATGTCCGCCTGGTAGCTCCGCTGAGCTGTTCTCGCGATGCACTTGACCGTAGTCGCTGATTTCGCAGTTCCCCGACGCCGCCAATACTACTGCGCAGCGAATCTCGGGACAGCGAGGGCCGGAGCCGGGGGTTCCGTAGGTCACCGCCCAGGCTTTCTCGTGAGGGCTGCGGGCGAATTGTTGAGGCTGGTCGCGTGGTCAGGGCTGGCCGGGTGGCCGAAGCTGGACGGGTGGTGGCCGAACTTGGACGTGAGGTTGAGGCCGGCCGGGGAAGAGTCGTAGCAGGTTTGGGGATGCCGGATTGGGGTCTGGGGAGCTTCGAGATGCGTGGGATCGCGCTCGAGCGCTTCTGGGAGGATTCGTCCATGCCGCACCACGCGACAGCACGGACCGGTATTGTGTCGTTGGGTGTTCGGAGGGTGTTTGAGGTGACAGGCAGCCAAGACAAATGCTTGAGTGCACGGATTCCCACGAGGAGGACGGGAGGAATGGGTTGTTTGGTCTCTGACGAGGGGCGCGCCTGCCGTGTGTTCTCTGTGTCTTAGCGTTGGCGGGTGGACGGGAACACCAACTCCAAATGGACGGGAGCGAGTCAGGCAGCAAGCGGGAGCTAGAAACAGAGTTAACAGCCTCAGCTGGTTGGGTGACAACGCGAAAGTAAGGGCAAAGGAAGATCAAAAGAGCATCGCGACACTGGAATCTGCCGGAAGAATTCGCAATCTTTCAACCCCCTTTGCTACCGTGACACACAGGGGCTCTAATAAAGTTGGCCTGTCTCCCCCGTCTTTTCTTCAGCGAAAGCCACCATCCACATCCCAGACAGTTCCCATGTCGTAGGACGTGGTAAACATCACGTGGGGTCCGCTAACAACCCAAGCCCGGAGCCCAGGGTTCAGCGGGCCTCGCCTGGGTCTTAGCGCCCTGTGGCGGACCTTGGCACCATCTACAGCGGGCGGAGCGCCGTCCTTAGCGCCGTCCAGGCCCTGTGCTCCCCCGCTGCCTCAGGCTGGTTTGGGTAATGCTGGGACCGCGAAACCTGGTTACCAGTCCGCCATTGGAATGATTGGCCCGGTCCATCCATCTCATCCCTGAGGGCTGGCGATTTTGATGGCAACCGTCATCGTTTCCGCTGTCGATGATCAAATGGCCATTATTTGGCATGTTCCCCTGACTTTGCTTGTGCAGAGATACCGTGAGGCACGATGGGGTTGTCGACTATGGAGAAGGTATTCTTCGATGCAACATTCCTATTCTTCAGCTTAATTGTGCCGTGTATCCATACACCAGTCTGCGTCTCGGCAAGGTAGCAAAGCACTCAGAACGTCAGGATGGATGAACTGACATCTACTTACCCCTGAGCCTCAACCCCCGTCACATTGATTGAATGGTTACATTTCGTCCCTGAAGAGCCGTTCCGCCAGCCGGAGCACGGTCTTGTGAAACACAATGTTCCAACGCCACAATTGTGATAGACAGGGCTTGTGTTCATTAATTGGTGTCTTTGATCTTGAAGGCTTGCTAGGTCCGGCCAGATGAAGGGTAAAACAGAGAACAGTTACAAGGATTTACTGCAGCCCATCGCCTTACGCACCTCAGTCAACTTAAGGCCAAAGTAGCCAAAGTGATAGAACCTATCTTGCTGACCTCTCCCTTCAAGCAACACGTAGCAATTACAGTATATCCTTGACCTCCACTTCCAACGAACTCTTTCGCAATGCTTCCCACCACCTTGCACCAATCCCTCACCATACCAATCCTCCGGGTTTCAAGTATGCACACCGTCTAGCGCTGCGTGACATTGTTCGAAGGGCTGCATATCACCAGCGCTTGTTTTTTAATGTGTGGTTGCAGCAAGGCTAATAGGCTTGTAGCACGCAGAAATCCCTGGACATTGACGGCATAATCTCCACTGGTATAGCCCATATTAGTATACTGACACTCGACATCTTAGTAGCAAGCATGGTAATAATGTCTCACTTAATTCAATCAAGAAAAAAACGGATGCCAGTCGAGCGCCACAGTCACAGTTGAAGTAAAGTGAGACATGGTGGTGAGGGAAACGTAGAACGGTTCGCTTCACTTTTGAGGACTGATGACCCCAGTTGATTGACACTAATAGGTACGGTATGATACACTATACATATGGAACCATATACATTTCGAAATGACAACCGCTATATACCTTTCTGGGGGGCATACTATCCCAATATAGGTTCTGTGATTTGTGTCGTATGCCATGAACGAGCTGTTCTGGTTCACGAGTACCTGCATAACCGGTCTAGCGTACCAGGCTGCTCAAAGATAAGCCACAACATATATCAGCCGGACTTGAGCAACACCGCGCGAAATGCCAATAACCATGCGATTTAAGTAGTTTAGTATATTTGTGATAGTCTCAATAGCTCACTGCCACATGTCTGGGAACCCAGCTCACGCGGACTTGGATTAAACATCTACGCAGCAACCTCGAGCTCCAATTCATTTGACGCGAAAATACCCGAGTAAGCATCCTCAGCAATGCCAGCCTTCTCCAAGGCCTCTTTGGTGATATCCCCTTTCGCCTTTGCCCACACAGCCTGCCACTTGCCCTTCAACTGCACCGTCAGCTTGGAGCCGATGCTCTCCAGTGACACGATTTGCTCCTTGAGCACGACCTCCTGCTGCCGGGTCTCCCCCGGCGCAAAGGTGATGAGCGACTCGGCCTCCGGGGGCCACTTCCTCTGCACCTCGAGCCTCGGGATCTCGAGAGGAGCGGTCGCGCCGCTGGGCGTGATAGAGAGCAGGCCGAGCTGCAGAGCCAGTCCGTCCAGCGGAGAGGCGTAGGAAAGGAAGGTGACGGGTTCGGCGTTGGTGTTGGTCACCTCGACGACGATGGTCGGCGGCGACGCGACCTTCTGCTTCAAAGAGACCTCGATGCCCAAGATGGGACCTGGTGCGGGATCGTCGTCCATTTGGAGGAGCGAGGGCACTGAGTGGATGTAGTATGCAAATATGCTGGCGGTGATGAACAGGCCGATGAAGAAGCGCGCGGCAGAGAAGGAGCGCAGGAAGCTCATCGGTCCAAGAATAGTGGGGATGAGCTTGTGAGGGACTCAACGGGATCGATTAGGTGTTCGTAAATGCGTCCAAAAACAGCGAAGTTGGCGAGGCAAATGGGTTGGTATGTTCCTTGACGGGCGGGGTTGAGCATGCAAAAGGCAGGATGGTTGTCGGTCGACGATAATTTGGCAATAATGCGGTTTCTTGGCAGGATGAAGTATCTCAAAGGAGTCGTGAAGCAGCATCCACAAATCCACACGATCTAACAACTGGAAGCATGAGAAAGGCTTGGATACACGTGCATAACGTGCCACCTCTTGCAAATCCAGGACGTCCGAAGTGTTCGTATTGCAAAGATTATTCGTAGATAGCCCCTGGTTGCCTTGTTTCCAATACCACCCGTCACTGTATCAGAAACGGGAGATCAGCTAGGGTTGAGGCTCTGAAACACCAGCGCAGCCCAGCTGGAGCAGGGGGTTTCCTTGGACTGGAGTGACCGTCTATTGAAAACGTACATAACGAACCGCCGACACCTGAAATGCCTTCTCCAGGTAGATTAAGATATATTACAGTTGATGCAGTCGCATCTCCAGATGGTAGTCAATCAAGCGTACGCTGGCCCCATCGCCTGAAGCGAATATTGCCTATTTTGGCGAGCAACATGACTCAACTCGGAGGCATCCAGACCCGCGCGCTGGCAACCACTAAATTCGACGCTGATGTTATGAGTTCGCACATGAACATCGTGCGTCAAATGGATCGAGAATGCACGACAATTTAACGATGTAGTTACCCCTCGCCAGAGTGTAGCCAGCGCCCGGACCGGCTCGCGTTCTAAGTTCTGGCGATCATGGTTCCTTGGACCAATCCCATGCCGCTGAAAGACTTTTACTGCTTGGATTTACTTGGATGTCCTCCGCAACCTCAGCTTGGTAGGTAGCTTCCAACATTCACGAATGCGAGGGATGCAATTAGTCTTGCTCACCTCACGCATAGATGATGGACAACCCCATTCCAGTGCCTACCACATGTTACTCAGAGAGATATAGGTTTCGGAACGTCGTTTCTTCTCTTAGGGCGCAACCACGATATCCTTGTTCAGAAGTAGTGTTGTTCGATCTCGTAGACAGCACACGGAGACTCATACGGGCACATCACATGCAGAAAGTGTTCCCACCGCTTGACCATCAACTGGTTCAATATGGACAGACATGGAGTTATATACCTAGGCATCGTTGAATTATGAATGTGTCTGTGTCGGTGAGAACGGTGTCGACTGAAACCACGAATCGGTGACGCCCCGCAAGTCTGTGTTTGCATTAAGGTTGTCGGCTTCTATGATCGCCCCTAGTCACCCAAAATCTCACATCATTGTAATGAGAATAGCAATTCCTTTAATTCTAGCATAAACGTATCGGCGATAAACTTACATATGTTTATCAATGGCCCTTAAGTGGGAAACCCTTGCCTTGTCCACGCGCCATCCGCAGTGGTGACGACGGGGATTCGCATCCACAATCTCCACCTACGCACCCTTTCCATCTCGTCCGCACACGGTCGGTAGAGGATGCGACATCTCAAACACTAGCTCCCGTGCTTTCGATGTCGAAGTGCTTCACGTTGACGAGCAGTTGCATTTCGCGGCCCTTCACAGTTGGATGGACGGGAACGCACCGCTTAGACAAGGACAAGCGAAGTCCAAGCAATATATGCGGGACGTGCTGCAATCTCGACTTCCACCATTCATCTTGCTCAGCTTCCTTGTCGGGGAAAAAAAATATATGCAAGTAATTATTTAAAGACAGAGTTAATTCGGGCCGTTCGTTTGACCTACTTTATGCAATGCCACCTCAGTCCTTGTGCCTGATGCAGTCTGTCAACGAGGATCCGGATCGCACTCCCCGAACCGTACTTAGCACGACCCAACCCCGGCCAAACTGCTACACCAAACGTCTCGGGCTCGAGACGAGATGAAAACCAGTATGACAATCGAGCAGCCTGCAACCCAGACTCCTCAGCCCCATGGCGCAAATTAGATCGCCCCTGGGCAAAGAAAAAATCCCCGATTGGATCCCCTTTCGCAGGCTCCTTGGACCAGGGCAAAACAAGCTAACATCGGATTTCCCTCGCGCATCAACACCAGATTTCTCTAGAGACAGCCCACGGAATAGGACATTGCAGGGCGCGAAACACCTCGCCGGCCCACAAGCCGCTTGACAGTTCTGGGGAACGCCGAGGTCATGGTGAGCCCGTGACGCAAATCGTAGCAGCGGCGCTAGGCCAAGCCCTTCTCGAGGATCAAGATGGAAGCTACCCGTGGGGGCAGATAGCCAGCCCCCCTGGTTGCCTCCGTATCCATCTATCGTCCGAGGGACCGGAGGTATAAGTATGTTTGACACCGCCTGTGCCTCATGATCGTCAGTACTCTTGTTATTTCCGTTTCTTTCGTTTCAGTTTCGGCCTTCTTTTCGAGTTCAACTTTGTCATTCGCTTCTTACCGTCGCTCTTTTTTCTCCACCTTCGTTGCCCAGGATGAAGTTGCTTACCGGTCTCGCTCTCGCCTCGCTGGCCGTGGCCGCTCCCGTGGTGGACAGACGGGCTCCCACGGGACTTGGAGTTGAGCTTCAGATGCAGGGCAACTCCAAGGTCAAGGCCATCATCACCAACAACGGGAAGAGCAACCTCAAGGTCCTCAAGTCTGGTACTTTCCTTGATACTTCGGCGGTTGAGAAGGCCCAGGTGTTTTCTACCAGTATGTCTTCGTAAGCAGGATAGTCATGTAGACTCCGTTGCTGAAACCAAGTGAAATAGACGGCACCGTTCCGTTTGACGGCGTCCGGGTCGCCATCCACACCGACTCACTCACCGACACGGCCTTCCAGCGCATTCCCTCTGGCCAGTCCATCGAGGTTGACTTCGACATTGCCGAACTCCACGATCTTTCCGCCGGCGGCAAGTTCGGGATATTGTCGTCCGGTGCCCTCTCCTTCGCCGAGGAGAACTCGACGACTCTAATCGGCTCCGTCCCCTTCCACTCCAACAGGCTCGAGGCCGAAGTCGACGGCGTGCAGGCCTACGCGGTCAAGACTGCTTTCCTCAAGAAGCGAAGCATTGTCCAAGGCGATTGCACGGGCAGTAAGCTAACAGCGACGTACGCTGCGCTCGGCCGATGTGCCGGCCTTGCGCAGGCCGCCCAGCAGGCCGCTCAGTCTGGTCCAGACGCGAAGATGGTCGAGTATTTCAAGTCAGCCACTGCCGAGACGCGAGACACTGTTGCCGACGTGTACTCCAAGATCGCGGCCGAGTGTGGTTCGACCACGGCCGGCAACGCCAAGTTCTACTGCACCGACGTGTACGGAGCCTGTAGCGACGGTGTCCTGGCTTACACCGTTCCCGGCCTCAGCTATATGGCGTACTGTGATCTGTTCTTCACCGCGCTCCAGACGGAAACGTCGACGTGCCACGGTCAGGAACAGGGCACTACGGTCTTGCACGAGAGCACTCACCTGAACCAGGTCAAGGGTACCTCCGACTATGGCGGCTATGGATACGACTTCCTGCGCAGCTTGAGCGCCGAGGAGAACGTCAACCACGCCGACACATACGCGTTGTTTGCTAACGCCATCAACGTTGGGTGTTGAGCAGGGAGCATGATATGTGCATGACAGGGATGGGAATAGATCAGGGTCGGAGAGCATAGTCGGCGTTTATCATGGATATAGCATAACAGGAACACGAGAACCGGGGTCGTACTATGTAGATGCATGGTACCGAGTACGACAGGCAATCCAAGAAGGGAAATAACAATCACAAACGAGCTGAAATGCATGTTCCCAGGTGAACAGACATGTGCGTATGTGATCCGTTCCCCGAGACTGTGGGAAGAGGGTGTGATTGGACAGCTACGGCATGGGGTTACTTGCTGCACTCGACCAGATGAGATGGACTCGGCGGAGCACATCGGGTCCATACAGAGTAGGACACATCGAGGTGAGCAAGGTGTCGGCATGTTCAGTGCACCCCACCACAGCAAGCCAGGGTCCTCCCAGAAAGACCTAGGGGTAGGTATGAGGGAGCTAAGTAGCCTCCGCTGGATCAACTGCGAGCGCCAATAGCTTCGTTCTAGTCAAAAGAGGGGGAAATGGCGGGATAACTTTGCTGAGTTTGTTTTGGTTGGCCCGCTGGAACGTGGCAGGTCGGGTTGTTGGCCGGAGAATTTGGATCTCGACAGCCAGAACAAACACAGCCAGGATAGGCGGTGGTACGTACCGCGCAGAGTTGCCCAACCGGGCCCAACCGACAGATCTAGACGATCACTCCGGGGCCAAGCTTATTAGCTATCCATACAACGAGCACTTGGAGATGTTCGATTGGGGATGGAGAACTCGAGAAGCGACGTTGCTCGAGCTGTGGGCGTTGGATCGGGCGCCAACCAGATACGGCGTATGGATATGTGACGTCATTGCGCAGAACGCGGCATTGGTGTTGCGGGATTCCTTGCTGGCGCGGCCGGGACTTGGCCAAGTGCCAGTCTTCTGTTAGAATGGACGGGCAAAATCAGACTAATTATCGCTTTGATGAAATGAGGACCTTTGTTCCATGTTGCGCGTTCCCCTGGACGGGCTAGAACTAGACTACTGTAGGACAAAGACGCGGCCCAGAATTATACGAGGGCACCGTGCAGCATGTCAAGCGTGTTAGAGCACCAGTCCACCGATTATTTCCCCTTGCATTGCCGGCGAGAAGCTGGCGACCCCGAAACCAGGGTGAAAGCGCCTGGTGCCCAGTGGCTGAGGTTCGAAAACAAAGGAAACGGGCATTGTCCAAACATGGCTGCCTAAGAGCCGGATGTTGGGTGTCCAAGGGCTGAAGCTGAAGGCAATCGGGCGCGAGACCAAACAAGACTGGATCAATGAGATGAGACGCAATGGTAGGAGAGAACACTACACGCGCGCAAGGGGGGGTATAAGCAATGCAAACGGCGAGGATGGTGCCTTCAAGCTTGATGAGGTGTCGACGAATTCCAAGGGACGGCCCTGCTGCATGTGCGCTTGGTGTTGACTACGGTGAGGGGTTTTGTTATTGCTGTTACGAAGCTTGATAGTGAGTGCTGGAAGAACTGGCCATGGCTACTTGGTTCTACAGCGTGACAGGTGGAATTAACGTCGCGGCACAATTGCAACCCGCAGGTTTGACCCATTCTAACTGCCATACTACCCAGTCAAGGCCTTAAATTCACAGAGCCCTGGTATGAAGCCGTCTACTCTATCTCATCGAGTCCGGAAGATAACATCCCGAGATGTATCGTCGACCGGCCCCTGTCCTGACAAGCCTGCTTTCCCAAGCCTCCCGACGCCTCATCCCAGACAACTAAAAATCCGGCTTTGGGTCGCATCCCCCACTTGGCTTCTGCTTGGGCACCACAGGGAAGCCATCGGCATGGTTCGGCGAAAGCGTGCGCGTGCAACACAACGGAAGGCAAAGTTTTTCTCTTTTTTTTCTTCTCCTCTCCCACGTCGATTCGGCCCAACGATAGGCTATTGACTGCCTCGGCCGTTGGGCTCCCGTCCGCTCTGTTCACTTACAGTTCGCCCTCACAGCTGCGAGTGCTCCATGCCGCCGGGGTTGCTGCTTGTCATCGCATCGTCGCTGAGGACCCGACTTCAGTGGCTCGCAGCGCCAGAGCCCCCAGAACACGCCTGGGCCCTATCACAGGCTCCGGTCAGCACACCACCCCGCTGAGCAGACCTCGGAGGCTCACGCAGTGGAGGCGTCTCAGTGGGCTCTGGGAGACCCTTGCAGCGGGGTCACACGCTCGCAGCGCCCTCACCGCACTGTCCACTGGAACCTTCCGCCCTAAATTTGGCGGCAAGCGGGGCGTCCTGCCGGTCAACGTCATCATCCACCACAGTGCTTGGGATGCTGCGTGCACAGGTCACCCACCCACCCCTCCATGAATCCATGAATCCATCATCCGTCATCTGGGCGCCATTATCAAATTGAACCATCATCCCGCTAGCTCCTTGCTCGTCCGTCCCCTTCTTCTTGATCATCTGTCCACCCTCCATCTTCTCCTCTTCTTCCCTCTCACACACGCTTCTCCCGCCTTTGTCCTGCACCGCAACCAGCATCAAGGAGTACTTGGACCCTACACCAATCCAATACTCACCCGCCCTCTGCACTGACGTACACTCTGCGTGTACTCTCAGCTGTTCTTCGCCACCAAACCCATTCGAAACAAATACCCAGTTTCACCTCCAAGACCATAGTCATCCAAAACCCCGCCATCGTCATCCACAATGGGCGAACGTTGGGATCGTGACCGCTTCTTGTACGAACGGAACCGTGATCAGGGTCGGGATCAGTCCCGGGGCGACGATGACCGTCCGCCCTACATGCGCGGCGGACGAGGTGGTCCTGATCGTGGAGACGACCACGGAAGTGACCGCGGAGATGATCGACAGGAACGCCGCTTCAACCGTTCTTTCGACGACGATGACGTCGTTCGCGACCGCCGCTACTACCCTGAAGAGCCACGGCCTATGCCTCGCCGCGATCCTCTTGGACCCGAATACACTCGCCGCGCGCCACCAGTGATGGAAAGGGAGCGCGAGAGGGACCTCCCTCTTCGCGCCTCGCCCCCTCGTCGCCCTGGCTTCTTGCGCCGCCAGTCTTCGCTTGACACCTTTGATCGCCGCCCAGGCGACATCTTCCGCAAGCATGAGGAATACGGGCCTCCCGCCCGCCGCGAGGACATTCGTCGTGACGAGTATCGAGCTCCTCCATACACTCCCATTCCTCTCCCCAAGGCTCGCGGACTGCCCCCACCCGCCCGCTTCCCTGACCAAGGATTCTACGATGACATCAAGATTGCTGAGCCCAGCCACTACGGCGACGACGACTTCCGGCCATACCCGGATCGCGTCCGCGAGCGTGAATACGCCCGCACCCGAAGACACCGCTCAGATAGCCGGGATTCCTTTTCCACTCGCACTCGATCCCATAGAAGCAGCTCCGTCTCTTCTTCTGCCTCCAGCTCCTCCAGCAGCAGTGGAGGCACCACTGTGAAGAGTGAATACCCCAAGAAGGGCAAGACTCGCATTCCCTCCAAGCTGGTCTCCAAGCGAGCCCTCATCGACCTGGAATACCCCTTCTTTGAGGAGGTGAGACAAACCATTTGACGTGTCTAAATATCGAGACTAATTCAATACACAGGGCAACACCATCATTATCCAGAAGGCTCTCGGACAGGATAACATTGACGAGCTGCTCAAGGTCAGCGAGGATTACAAGAAGGGTAAGCCAAACCGCATTCCACCGCATTTCTCCACGATGAAACTAACACGGTGTTTGCCATAGTTGAGATGGAGATTCTCGCCTCTCGAGCCCCTCCTAAAGCCCCTATGGCCGCACTTCCTCCTCCTCCCCCTCCGGCCACGCAGCAACCACCCCCTCCACCGCCTCCCGCAGCCGAAACCAGACCACCACCTGAAGAACCGAGACAAGCTCCTCCGCCTGAGGTCAAACAGGCTCCTCCACCTCCGCCACCCGCTGCCGCGCCTGCTCCGGCTCCAGCCCCCTTGCCTTACGTCATGAAAGAGGCTCCTCCCGCTCCCTACGTCATGAGGGAGGCTCCACCCCGGGCTCCTCAAGCCCCAGTCATCATTGATGCCGGTCCGCCGATTGAGGATTATGAGGAGACGTATATTCGCGAGGATTACTCTCCCAGTCGGACAAGCAGTGTTTCGAGCTGGGACACGCGCAGCCATCACAGCCGTCGCCGTCGCCGTAAGTCTGCGGGACCAGTGGCTTTGTTTGAACGATCCCGTTCTCGATCTCGAGGCGGTCATGAGCTTCGCGCCGAGATTCGTGCTTTGGAGCGTGAGCTAGCTCACCGTCCTAAGAATGCTGGTCCCAACCGCGAAATGGTGCACGCTGAGCGCCTTCCTGATGGTCAGGTCGTCATCTACGAGGAACAGGTGGAGAAGGTGGTTGAGCACCATAAGCCACCACGGATTGAGAAGGACAAGAAAGGTAGGATGTCCATCAGCGTGCCGAAGGCGAGATACCGATGAAGGTGCGCTTTTTTTCACCGGTTTGAGCTTTTGGGAGCAGCGGGCTGACCTGAATATTGCAGGACCTCCTCCCGGGCTTATACGAGCCATGCTCAAGACCTTGACCTGAATGGACATGACGACGCAAATGGACAAACATGGATACGGATGAAAGACATATGGCTGGTGAAGCAACTTGAAATTTGACGGGTTTATCTTTCCTGTGTCGGCCTGGAGTCAGACCAATGGAGGAGTTAGCCTCACAACTCCGGGCGTAAGGGACGAAACACAATCTACAGCGGAACAAGGTGTTCATGGTTGGATACATATACGGAACGATGTAACAACGACATGGGAACGATAGAGACATGTATTACGACTTTACGGCCCTGAATTTAGTGTCACAGAAGGTTGGCATGGGCGGATTCTGTTTTGGATTTTGGGCGCAGATAATGATGGAAACGACCATATCAGTAACGATTTATGACGATTTTCTTAGAAAGATGTTTGACAACCCCATGAGTTCTTTACCATTAGAGATGTCATGCGGCTGCGAACCGAAGGGTTCTCGACATGGGTAGTATTTAGTGAGGGTTGGTAGAGGACTTAATGGTATCGTCGAAATGGGTTGGGGATCTGGATCATGCATCACTTTGGGGTTTGGCTTGGGATATCCACGGTAGATAGCAAGAAGATAGCAAGACTTGCAGAAATGTTCACTCGGCTTAAGTCACTACACCTTGATTGACTTGTGGTAGTTGGGCGGCTTCGGCAGATAGTTTATTGTGTGTTTCTATCTACTCTCTGAATCCCATCGCATCCAACCGACGAACAGACCTGGGTATCGTATAATGCCTTGACCAAAAAGCATTCCCCTTGAGAATTCCTCTTTCCTACACCATGACGCATTGCATCCAGAAAACCAGGCTCCATGTCCTTCCTTTACTGAACCTTCTTCCCTTCAGCGAGTTGTCGTCCCTGCGCCGTATACCGGACGTAGGCAAAGGCACCCAGTGCGCCGATGGAGATGAGCACAATGTTGCCTAGAACGTCAGCATCAAACTTCACGGGGGGACAGGAAGTAAACTCACCAGCAACAAACTTGCCCACGCCGCCAGCGACGTCGATCAGTCCAGATACGACATCGCCCACGAGGTTGAAGAATCCAGTGATGAGGCTGAAGACAGCGGTGACGGTGGAGTGAAGGATGGCGTAGACGGTCCCGATGAGCGAAGCGAAGAGCTCGTAGATGGAGTTGACGAAGTCAGAGATGGCGGTGGTGATGGCCATGATGGGCGAGATTTGGCGTTGGTAGCGTATTCGACGTGTGGTTTTATTGCGAGTGAAGATTGACGTGAACTTGGCAAAGTCTCGGACGGGGTCTCTGGCTGTTTTATCGGCGCAGCGCGGGTTCCAAAGTCCTGTCCTTGCTTTGCCTCTCCCAGAGTCGTGACGTCGTCATGCTCATTATGTCGTGGTGTCGACGACGAGGGCATGTGACGTCATTGAGATGGCCGCCACAACGGCTACGCGACAGACCCTCCGGAGGGGGGGGAACCATTTAGCGTTGCGGGAGACCGTTTTGGTAGGGCAGAGCGAATCACAAGAGTTTGGTATGTGTGACAGGAAGGTAGTCTTCCCAAGGGAGGTGGGTTGTGGGTGTCAAGAGCTCCTTTTTCCGGGATCTTGATATGTGATGATGTATGGCTTCCAAGATCGACGACGTAGAAGGCTACCATTTACAATTATTCTAGTAAAAATGAATACCCATTTTCATGGTTATTTGACCCGTTTTGTGGTAATGTTGCGAATCTTGCCTCGTTGTTACGGTTCCATGGCCAGAGTCCAGGTTCTATGATGCGTTTGTCTTCTGCTTCAATAGGTCCTATTGGGATATCTATCTTGGAGCTTCCTTGCCATGCAGTCGATACTTTCCCGCTGTCTGTGACGTAAACCATCGTTTCACTATAAAATACAGGCGGTCATATCGGCCAATACCCCGCTGTCTATTTGTAGCTCCCACGTTGGAAGGCGGATCGTGAACCCCCCAACCCATCTGGCCATGATACCGAAGAGGTGGATTCTCATTCGGGAGTCGGTTCACTTTAGAACAATTCTGTCGAGTATCACTGGGTTGTCAGGCTCGAGCTTTTATGGAAGGCGACCTTTGAGAGCGAGGGGACAAGGGAGTCGCGGTGAACCTCAGATACCCGCGGGTCGCATCAGTAAGTCTACTATTCAACCGATATGGCAGACACGAGATCTTGTACGAAGAAGTCTGTTGGATAACTGATGCTTGGGTTCAGTCCATAAACATCGTACTTCGTACCGTGCTGTCCCTGCAGCTGTATTTATATGATCATTCCTTGCCGCTTCCGAGCTCAACCTTGAATCCCTCAGCGACGTGATCCTACCCAACTACACGTGAAATGCAAAGCGCCGAACAGAACCGCACGTGATGAGCCAGGGCGTGCGGGAGCGGTGGGATTGTGCATCGGCTTCGAGATGATCGGGAGTCGGTGGCTGAGGCTCCGCAGCAGCATTTCTGTGTGCGGAATACGAGGGACGATTTTTCGGCCATCGATCGATCATGATGCTTGCCCAGAACGCTAGGATGTGGCTGTGTGATTGAGGAATCTGCCCCGAGTTCTATTTCTCAGCGCCAAGACCATGTTTTGCCCAACCATAACTTGGCATCTGACGATGTTCCAGCTATCCAAAGAAATCGCAGTTGAATGTCTCGGCTCTGAAGAAGGGCAGTCACTGATCGTCCATGAAGAGATCCAAGACAAATAGTCGAAGCATGATAGCGGATTGCATGCTAGTTGTTAAAGTGCTGAGGGAGTTGGTTGGGGCGGTGGTAATTTAGGGAGATCGCCGAGAGCGGAGGAGGGATCGGCAAGGCCATGTGACCCCAGCCAAGAAATATGGATGCGGCCCAGGGCTTTAATCCAAATTAACGAGTGGGGAAACGGTCCAGAGGAACAAGTCTCTTGATCCTTGTTGCCGGACTTGTTACACTTGGGCGTTCCGGCTGGCTACCCAGTGCCTTGTCGACGTCGTGACAACATGGTGATGATGGGTTTCATGGCGTTGGCGATGGACGATATAGTCAGAGCTCCAGGAAATTAGGGCTGAAAAACACGGGGAGACCTGTCCCCCCTTGGTAGGGCCATTTTCACAAAGCATCCCCCTCCATCCGCCAACGTGGTGAAACCCTCCCATCGTCTGCTCGGCCGCGCCACTGTCTTGACGGTCACCCTTAGTCCACCCGGGGCACCAATCGCGGCGGCCCTCCGGCGCCTCACGGTGGCAGTGCCGGCAGCTGAACTGCAGCGTCCAGGGCATCCCTTACAGCGCCCGCGGGCTGTCATTGGCGGCGGAGGGCGCAGCTTTCCATTTGTTTTT